>CAJQZP010001507.1:385000-717500 GCA_907164705.1 Parnassius apollo | reverse complement strand
CTGTTATTTGTTATCGTTGTTATTGTTGTATATTTTTCTTTTGTTACATCGTATATCTTACACTATAAGCTGTTGTACTCAGAAGTTTGTAATTTATCACGATGTTCTCAAGGAATAGTTAAGATACAGGTATACAAGAAATTAAATAATATCAAATTTCTTCACCGTGAGGGAGATAAACGTTCAATGATAAATATTAGCGTTGCTTCCATCCGACTCCCAAACTATTCATTTTGGATTGGAGATTGGAGACACTTATTATATTTGAAAACGACACCTAATATTTCATTTCAAAACTTGATGCCTATGTCGTATGCTTTGATTATATACTTGATATAATCAAAGGTCGTACGTAGCTTAAAATTTAATAATTTGGTCGTAAACAATAACCTCGATTGGTTATTGTTTGGAAACTGTGTACCTACGTAATATATTTTAGATATTGAAACTGGTCGTAAAACAACGAAGCCAAATGTGGTGCTATAATTAATTAGATTGTTTGAATTATGCTCAGGACCGACTTGTATTTCTACGTTATCTACCTTATAAAAATTAATTTTTGTTTATCCGTACTGTTAATCATATTGCGATAAAACTTTATAGGCATAATACAATTAAATTACAGTGGGTGGCATGCATTTCGTACAGACCCATATTATTCAATTCCAATGAATGTATTATGATTCCTTATTAAGCGATATAAATCTCCCAAATTTAAAATGGTATTTCCATAATTGTTCCTTCTGTAGCAGCAACGTGCCGGATACCAGTGAGTTATTAAATACGAATTGCATTTCAATTATAAAATATTGTTTTGTTTTGAATAATTGCATGTAATCTGTTATAGTTGTAAATGTAAAATTTTAAATGAAATTGGTGTTCGTTAAAAAAATTGTAATAAAAATAAATAAAAATTGATAGAATTTTATCTCGATACGGTAGTCCGTTGGTCTATTTTTCATGCTGCGCTGCCTTTGTTTCACATCGACCATTCGAGGCTTTGTTTCGAGAATATCTATTTGGCCTTTAGTTTTTCTTTTTCAAGAAGTAGCAAAGGAACGTAAAGCACTGTCTTTTCGAAACATAGTAGAAACATATTGTTCTATACTTGTATTAATATAACAAGCAAACTAACAGTACAACTGATGATAAGTAGCACTTGCAGCTAACTTGAAACAAGGAAAACTGCAGATGCGTTGTCATTTCTGCGGTTTAAGATGAAATGGCTCACAGCTTGTAGTTAAAATGGCTCTCTATACCCTTCAGAACTGCTCGCAGCACTGCAAGCACTGCTATTTCGCGGCAGAAATTGATAAAAGCGTGGAAATTACTCAGACGGACTTCCAGGCAGGCTACACAACTAATATAGCATTTAGCTATGTTAGTAGTGTAGCTGCCTGTAACTGTAACTGACTGATTGTAAAATTATATATTACTAGCATGCCAGGCAGACGTTGTTCTGCCCTTTTACGACGACCCTTTGTCATGTCCTATTAAACATCCTTAAATTCGCAAAAAAAAAATTGTGGTTCCCTCATGGGCAAAAAAACTATCCTATCTCTCAAGTTGGACTAAAGTGCACGCGGCGTGCAAATTCGATTAAAATCGGTTTAGTAGTTTAGGAGTCCATTGCGGACAAACAACGTGACACGTAATTTATATATATTAAGATATTACGAGCTTAGGGTTCGTGACAATAAAAACTGCCGATTGAATTACCAAAATTGACTCTTTAATTACCGAACACCAATTAAAACTATATATACTAAAATTAATCACGCTTAACACTTTAGTTCGCAGGTATATCGCTTCGAAGTCTTCACTTGTATCGCCAATTCAATACTGCCTCGATCGCGGCCCTTAATGGCTTGATATCGGGCCTTTTCTATTGAAACATCTAGAATGTTCGAGAAGAATGTTGAAAGTTCTAGCATCGAATTTTCTAGAAAGCTCTCCTAGTTCTGCTACTCGATACCAAAAGGCGCTAGTGCCATATATCAGGCATCAACTATGGCGTGCAACAATATCTTACTTCCCTTTCCATTGGTGTTCGTTGAAAAATATATTGTTGATGGTATCTAAAATTTCTTTGCCATATACGTGGTAGAGCCACGCTGTGGCTATGTTATGTTTGTAGCACGAATGGGTTGGCTGGATCGAGCTAGGACCACGCTTTCACAGAATATTAACGTAAAACAGCAGAATAATGATGTGCTTCGCATGGTTAGCGCAAAGAACTGAAGACCTTTTTTACTTCAAATAAGGCATCCCATCTTAATCCTCAGGACTGAAAAAGGAAATTCTGAACCGAGGATAAATGTCTACGGGCCACAATATCCACTTACTAACATGTGGATTATGCGCTCGTTTGCCATCATTACTCTATAAAAAAACATTATTATCTACGTTATATATAGTTTTAAAAACTAAGAAATTCTTTTTTATTTTTCGTATAACATCTTCACAAACGCCCCTTTGATAATTTTATTAATCTATAGTTTTTGACCGCGGTTTCGATTGCGATTTCTTGTGTTAACAATATAGCTCATATATCACACATGTTATTTTTCTTCTTTTTCATCATCATCACAGCCTTTCACAAGTCCATTGCTGAACAAAGGCCTCTCCCAAAAAATGCCACAAAGCACTTGGCTTAGGGGTGGGGGGCCGCCCTATAATTCGCTAACCGGTATGTAGCTGCTTAACTAACTTGTTGACGAGTTATATGTTCTTAAGATTTACAAATTTTAAAACCACTAAACAGTATTAGTCATGATTTGTTTCCGAGTCTCATTTGAGACCTTTTTCGTATCCCGTGCCAATTTAACAAATCGTAAATAAGATTTGGTTACTTTCCTTTGCAGAAAATGTTTTTATTTTAAAGAATTTTAAGGATTACAAAACTGATTATTGTAACTCTTATGTTGTCTATATCTAAATTGCGCTACCGAAATCACTTTCGTATTCTTTTGTTTTGAGTCACAGGCGATTTTCACTAAAATATTTCACGTAATAATTAAAAATTACAAATGAAAATTAACAAATATATTAAAACACCGTGACACTCATTGTTTTTATTATTGTTTGTCATGACATAGGGCGAACGCGGCGTTATGCGGGATCGGGAAAAATCGCCGATTCGATACCAACTACACGTGGTAGAG
This sequence comes from Parnassius apollo, assembly GCA_907164705.1. Classification (NCBI taxonomy): domain Eukaryota; kingdom Metazoa; phylum Arthropoda; class Insecta; order Lepidoptera; family Papilionidae; genus Parnassius; species Parnassius apollo. Next base: position 714,336 of record CAJQZP010001507.1, on the reverse strand, counting down.
TCATGCTACAGATATATTATAGTTGTAGCACAAATGGGTTGGCTCAACCGGGGAAGGAACAGACTCTCGCAAAAGAACAGCGTTAAATAATAGATTAATGCTGCCCTGTTTCATATGGTGAGCGTAGAAAATCGGAGATACATTTTACTGAATACTGGGTATTCAGGTGTAAAAATGCATGTGCATTTTGGTGGACTGTTCATTGAGGATTGATATAGATGTTTGTCAACAGAGTATCCATTTGTCATCAGGTGGACTGTATGCTCTTTTATCATCCTTATTTTATAAAATAAAATGAATAAAAAAATTACAATTTTAAGGTAATGTACCAAAATATTTTTCAATTTGTAATAAAAAGCTTGTTGGGGCTTTTCCTCTATTGCTATAAAAATTAAGTGAAAAACTAACTTACAGTCCACGTATGGTAAGTGACTACTGCAGTCTATGGACACCTGCAGCTAACTTCAACCAAAGAAGGCTAATAGATGCGTAATCATCACTGAGGACTAAGTTGGAATGTCTCACAGCCTGTTTTGATACCTGCTCCCTATGCCTTTATAAATCAACACTTACTGTGTGCATGGAAAACATATTAATTTCTCATCCAATTCTGAATTTTTACTCGCCCTGCACATCGATAATCGTAAACATTTTATTTTATTGTCACCAAATAGCCCCTATAATAGAGACTTCTAATAAACAACTTCAGTTAGAAAGGATATTTACTTTCACATTAATAATCATCAGACCTAAAAAAATATTGAATATAGCCTCGCATAGACACCGGTGGTATGAAATATTTCAATCGCAATCCTTTTCTCACGTTTTTCTTCTCTTAAATTCTTTAGAAAATAAATGAGTCCTTTTATTCTTGCTATTCCAAGCGCTACACTAATCCATTAATATAGATGTAAGTCTTTTTTAGTATCTATTTCACTATTTATGTTTAATTGAAAATGTATGGGATTTCACAAATTAACATGAAGTTATAGCACATTCGATAAAGCGACCCCTGTTGGCAAAAAAGGCAATTTCCATACTGGGAATAATTACTAATCTTCTTCTTTTTAGGCCCCTAAAAGTACATTACTAGTACATTACATTGGACATTGGTATCTCCTGTTATAGCGAGGATTTGCCTTAAACATCACGTTTGGAAGGCGCATTGACGTCCATGGTACCAGATGTCTCCATACAGACACAGCAGCATTGTGCTGCTATTTGACGCTGGTACTCTGTGAGAGCGTGTTCCTTCCTCGGTCGTCTGACCTATTCCTACTGCAGCCATAATATAGCTGCAGTGTGACTTCTTACGTGATACCTGGTTTGCCAACCCTAGCAATAATAATGGTGAAATTTTGGCCCCGATTCGTATCGAATATCAGATTCGAATGCTGTACACGAAATTACTTACCTACGAAGAGTTAGTTATTAAGTCACTGAGTGTCATCAAGTCAGACTATTGTCGAGTTCAATATTGTTGTAGTAACGAACGAGAATGTAATTATTGGGACAAATAATTCGAACGTAAAATTTTCGTCCATTTGTATTCGGATCTTTCGCAATCAGTCGCTTGCTCGTTTTTATCTTGATACTGTATCAATAGAAGCCAGTTATTTCTTAATAAGCAACAGTAATTTTTTTTTCTATTATTCGAAATCAATCGTCAATTATCCCATGCAATTGATGCATATTTGCTAACGCAGTGGCTGTTTATTGATGCCTGTTATATATTACAAGCAGACACTTCAAATTCCTTCACGTGCATAGGTAAATGACAAGAGTGTATAACTAGTGTTGCCAATGGTGACAGGAAGTTCAAGCGCTTAGCTAGTTCACAGCTTTTCTGCGTGGTACACTTAGTAATAAGAATACTCGTAATAGAACTAGAGTAACCAACATAGCGCTACGGATCGGTAAAGTGAAGAATTAATGAATATAATTCGAAAAACCGATTTAAAATTGATAAGGAATTTGGAATATCAATAAAGATTTCAACCACTTGCAACCTGCAATGAAGTCTCAGTAACGAGAGGGGATAACACAGATCGTAGAAATGTTTCTATGATCTGTGGGAGATAATCTTTCGGATATATTCTAACATATTGGCTTTATTTAAAAAAATGTTGGAAGTGTATTTAAACTTCTAGCTCTTACATTTAACTATGGTAGATTCGTCATTGATTCAGCACTCTGTTAAGATCAGGATATATATATTTTATTATTTATACGTTTTAGCACTACTTAAAGTTATTAAAATTACTTACTATACTCCTTATATTGAAATGTTGTATATAAAATTATGTTCTGATGTAATAATCGGTTTTAATGTTTCTGGGTGAGAGCATGGTGTTTTAAAGGAATCGTCTATCTCTTTTTAAATATTATATGCCATTTGTTAAAAATATATGTCTAATTTTAATGTACATTATTTATAGAATCAGGCATTACTTTTCAGAAATCCATTACATTAAAGTTTGTAAAAATTACCTCGCCTATGCCACTCAATGAAATAAAATGTGTCTTACATAATTTGAAGAGCACCTTCCTCCCTCATTTGCGTGCGCTTATCCCGTCATCACTAATCCCAGCAAGATTACTCCCAACATCACTACACTAGAAAAGACATACCATCGACGATAATAGGAAACGTGTTTCGCATCTATACGAGGCATCCTTAGGTGATGTAGACTCTGTGGTGGCTGACCGCTAAGTGTCACCTCAGAAAAAACCCAAAACAGCTGTTATTTATACAACTCGCTGACGTAACCACTGCCACAAGGGTCTCAATAACAATAACTGCAAGGAGTAGAAAAGTGTTCTTGATACAATTTATAACATTAACACCCAAGGGTGCGTCTACGCTAGACGAGCCGAGCGTGAGCGGACCATGAGCCGAGCACAAATTCGTGTAGACCGGTTTACAAGCCTCGAACAAGTAAGGTTTGTGCTCGAGTGTGGTCTGCCTGTTGTCAGTTTCGGGACTAACTCAAAGGGATTTGCATCAAAGTATCGATTTGCATGTTGTAGGGTTATTGTACGTCCACACTTGACACCGAGAGTAGAGCAGCTCAGTTTGTGCTCAGCCATGCTCGACTCCTCTAACATAAACCTTACCTTACAAGAAAACAGTACAACGTTATGCCTAATTTCTAAGGTTAAAAAGTAATAAGCTTAAAATGTAGTCAAAATACTAACAGGAATAAAGTTGTAACTTCTGACAATCAACACGATTATTTTTACCAAACTAACTCTCTTTGTTTCTTTTGAACTTCGCTGGATTAACCTTATAGGCCGCATTTGTAAAAGTCGTGTGTTACTGTCATCTCTTTTTCTAATACTACATGCTAGCATTGCTGGTCCAGCAAAGATTATCTACAGTTGTGATCTCTTTTCCTGACCTCACGAAGCGACTACCCCGAGTAAGCCTTTCGTTATATATAATTTTTGGTTATGTTAACATCACAAATAAAAAGAAATTTTAATGAAAAAGAGTGAAATACGTTCTGTAATCACTAGGAGTCCAGAGAGTGATTTATGGGGGCAATATATACGCCTCGTACAAGAAAATTTACAAGCTTTCTCTATTACCGAGTTTAAGTTTTTTTACTAAAAACAGACTGTAAAAAGAGTGTTATCACAATATAAATGAATAAATAGATGATTGACCTAATCTAAATGAGTTTTGTAATTTATTTGTACCTAAAGCCTGTGCTTTTCATTGTATAGGTAATATTACTTTAGAAAAAGTCTTATTGGAATTATTTCTGGTGCTTTCCGAGACAGATTTTTATCGAACATGTTGAATAAGTAAAACATGACTTTCAATAAAAACCCAAACTAAAAACTATTCATAACTTTTATTGAAACAATTTTTTCGATCAGAAATTACAGTTAAGGTGTTCTTATTGTTTTGGTGAAACATTTGTTTTGGACGTTTGCGGATAAACATACCTTATGCTTGTATAAGGAGAAATATCACTGATTTGTCCTTAATACGTCATAAATGGAATTAAATAAATCGTCTTGAATAAAGTAGCCTGTTTAAATCAAAATTCGATGTACATACTGTATGTACATGCTAATTTGTTGTTTCTTTTAATGGTGTGATAAATTACAAATCTAACATAAAGTTTACTATAGCTGTTGAGAAGTTCTCTCTTGAGGAGACTATCCTTTTTGTAGCAGCAATTTATGGTGAAGATCATGTTTAGCACACAAAATTACATTTAAATACAAAGTTTCGAGTCCTTGCTGCTTACCGTTAAAGAGTTACCTCGTAAGGAGACATTGTTCATAATAAAAATCGTGTTAAACTATCAAAATAAACTAAAATGCAAAATTTTGTGACCCTGCTACTACCCGTTGAAGAGTTCCCTAGTGAGGAGACAGTCCTAGGTCAGTAGGTACTTATTTAGCCTATAATATGTATATATATAACATATATAATACTTTTTTTTTTCCCCCTGTTTTTTCCTTTTTTTTTTTTGGTACAATTATGTGGCGTATTTCTTTTTTTTTTTTTTTTTCGGTTTTTGGTTTTTTTTTTTTTCTGTTCCGTTTGTCTACTCGTGCGGTTTAACAGTGGACTTGTGATTATTAACGCTACAAGGCGTGGTTAAAATGATTTTAAGGTGTGTTGCGCTAAAGACTTTAGTTTTTTATATTTACTTATTTAGACTTTATTGAACCTAACATATTAAGTACTGGATCAAAAGCCGGACTTAATGCTAAAAACATTCTCTGCCAGTTAGTTTTAAGTTATATATTATGTCAATACGTTAAGTTATTATGTTAATAATTATGCAGAAACAGCTGAAGATAGAATATCCATTATCCATCCATGAATTAAAACCCATAAAAGTTCAGTGCGGAACATAGGCTCCCCTCTTAGATTGCCTTTTTCTAAGTAGGTAGTTTACATCTTTCAGTCACTTGGCATTTGGTAGTTACCAGAGAGGTACGAGTCAAGACCATGGAATGGCTGTTGTTAAAACAACAAATAATCAGCAAATACTTGACCTATGTAAGTTATTGGTGCCATCGTTAGAATATGGGGAGCAATCTACTCCTACTTTTATTAGCCTCTTGTGTAGGTAAATACAAATTTCAGTGCATCTACTTCTTTCATTTTATTTTTGACTAATACTGAAGTGAATATCATTTCCGGGCATATAACAAGCAAGGCAAAATATAGCTACAGGATTCCTAGCGAAGCATAGTCTGCCAGATATTCTTAGGGCTAATGACTGCACCCATGTTGATATATTTCACCTACCGTCCCAGACTGGGGTTAAGTACAAAAAAAGGTACGGTCTACAATTCTAATCTAAATTGTTCAACTGGCAATAGCAAACAAGTTACAGTTTTTAAAAAACCTAAAACCTAATAATCAAGTTTTTTTCTAAATAAAGAATAGTAATATTATACTCATCTAATATCCCCCTTTCCCCCAGAAATAACTGTAATGCATGTGTGCCACAATAGTCTTACAGGTGGGCCCATGAGACTAAAGTTGTCCCGGTTAAAGATTCTACAACCTTTCAGATTGTAATCACCCCTAAACATTGAGTTATTGAGTCTCAATAGTTCAATGCCATGATTTAATTACATAGGTTGTGTCAACAACACCCAAGGCGAGTCCACGATTAAGTCATATTTAATAATTATGGGATCGGTCTATACTATATTTTAGGTATAATGTTTTAAAATAAAGTTATCAAACTTAGTAAAGTTACAATTCAAAGGTTTAAATTAAGAAATATGTTAATTATTTAGCAAAGCTTGTTAAATATTTTAAAGGCTAATATACATAATATTAGGAATACAAATAACACAAGACTCATGATCATAAAGTTATTTATTTTTTCTTTTGTTTGAAATCATTACATTTTCATGCTTCATGCTTCATCATTTTCAATTAAAGTTAAATCTTTGTGACTTACGAGTAGAATAGACATTAATTTTGATGTATTTTGTAATTTCTTTATAATGACATTAATAATATTTTTTTTTAATTTCCTCCAGAGGTTACACCACCTTCAAAGGTTCCAGTTCAAAGGGTATTGTCCAGTTTCACAATTTGAATTAATTCTAGACACATATTTTTAACAAATGCAATCACAACCGAAGTAATACAGATTATCTGCAATTTGATACAAGCAATGTATACTTAACTTAAATATTATACAAAAGAAAGTAAAGAAAGAAATAGAATAATAGAAAAAATAAAAACAAGACAAAATATGCTAATATAACAATTACTATAAATGACTTATTGTTTAACAGAATTATTAAACATTTTAACGACATAATAAAAAAAAAGGTAAAAGAAAATATAAGTGAATATAAATCAACTTAATCTTAAAACTAAACAAAACAAATTAAAATATAAATAAAAAATAAGTAATTAATACAATGTCTCTATAAGATAGATATAAGAAAGACATAAAATAAAAAAATAATTTAAACATTTATGTTAATAATATTAAAAGAGAGAAAAAAAGGTAAGTATGTACAAAAAAAGAACTTATCAGCTATATAAAGTCTACTAAAATTATTTAAAAATATAATGGATATTACACTTCACTTCTTTCTTATATCTATGGGATATTACAACTAAATTAGCGTTGACAAGTAAGATTTGTAAAATGGAAAGAAGAATGCAATATTAAAATAGGATAAAAAAAATGGACCTTATAGCTGTACTAAATCTAATATGTAAAATTAACAACGTGCAGAGATGTTATAACAAATATGGAATAAAACAGGTTGGGCATGAAATAAAATTAAGAGAAGAAGAAAAAAGTAAAATGGATCTAAATCAATGTATCTAATGTATCCTAACTATTAAAGTGAACGACAATTTCATTATATTTTTTTTTGAGCTAGTGCTTAGTTTAGCTAGCCACTACACGTAAAAAGAAACTTATCACGGAATGGCGAAAAGGGATGTTTTAAATTCACTATTAAAAAACTGCTTATCTAAAAAATTTGAAATTTCACCCACAGTAAGGGCATGAGTTTGTCCTCTATATACAAAAAAATGAAGGGGTCGTCACTCAAAAATAAAAGTTATTTTTGAGTCCAAACATACGAGTACAAGATATGGGACATCAGCTGCAAAAGTGTGGTTATTCCGAGGATATATACTTCCGGCTGATGATGCATATATTTTCGGAAAGAGCTTTCCAAGATGCCGCAAGCGACACCTTCAGTTCCAGCCGCAGACTCATGGTTCACGTGGTTTTCGTTTTACCGCTAATAACACAGATGTTATTAAAATTAAATTAAATTAATTTTTAATTTTAATTTTTTTTAACTCAGATGTCCTTTATCCAAAATCTTCAAATTTTGACCTATGTAAGTTATTGGTGCCATCATTAGAATATGGGGAGCAATCTACTCCTACTTTTATTAGCCTCTTGTGTAGGTAAATACAAATTTCAGTGCATCTACTTCTTTCATTTTATTTTTGACTAATACTGAAGTGAATATCATTTCCGGGCATATAACAAGCAAGGCAAAATATAGCTACAGGATTCCTAGCGAAGCATAGTCTGCCAGATATTCTTAGGGCTAATGACTGCACCCATGTTGATATATTTCACCTACCATCCCAGACTGGGGTTTAGTACAAAAATGGGCGGTCTACAATTCTAATCTAAATTGTTCAACTGGCAATAGCAAACAATTTACAGTTTTTAAAAAACCTAAAACCTAATAATCAAGTTTTTTTTCTAAATAAAGAATAGTAGTATTATACTCATCTAATATTCCCCTTTCCCCCAGAAATAACTGTAATGCATGTGTGCCACAATAGTCAAGGTGGTCCCATGAGAATAAAGTTGTCCCGGTTAAAGATTCTACAACCTTTTAGATTGTAATCACCCCCAATCACATTGAGTTATTGAGTCTCAATAGTTCAATGCCATGATTTAATTACATAGGTTGTGTCAACAACACCCAAGGCGAGTCCACGATTAAGTCATATTTAATAATTATGGGATCGGTCTATACTATATTTTAGGTATAATGTTTTAAAATAAAGTTATCAAACTTAGTAAAGTTACAATTCAAAGGTTTAAATTAAGAAATATGTTAATTATTTAGCAAAGCTTGTTAAATATTTTAAAGGCTAATATACATAATATTAGGAATACAAATAACACAAGACTCATGATCATAAAGTTATTTATTTTTTCTTTTGTTTGAAATCATTACATTTTCATGCTTCATGCTTCACCATTTTCAATTAAAGTTAAATCTTTGTGACTTAGAATAGACATCAATTTTGATGTATTTTGTAATTTCTTTATAATGACACTAATAAGATTTTTTTAATTTCCTCCAGAGGTTATACCACCTTCAAAGGGTCCTGTATTGTCCAGTTTCACAATTTGAATTAATTCTAGACACATATTTTTAAATGCAATCACAACCGAAGTAATACAGATTATCTGCAATTTGATACAAGCAATGTATACTTAACTTAAATATTATACAAAAGAAAGTAAAGAAAGAAATAGAATAATAGAAAAAATAAAAACAAGACAAAATATGCTAATATAACAATTACTATAAATGACTTATTGTTTAACAGAATTATTAAACAGTTTAGCGATATAATAAAAAAAAGTAAAAGAAAATATAAGTGAATATAAATCAACTTAATCTTAAAACTAAACAAAACAAATTAAAATATAAATAAAAAATAAGTAATTAATACAATGTCTCTATAAGATAGATATAAGAAAGACATAAAATAAAAAAATAATTTAAACATTTATGTTAATAATATTAAAAGAGAGAAAAAAAGGTAAGTATATACAAAAAAGAACTTATCAGCTATATAAAGACTACTAAAATTATTTAAAAATATAATGGATATTACACTTCACTTCTTTCTTATATCTATGGGATATTACAACTAAATTAGCGTTGACAAGTAAGATTTGTAAAATGGAAAGAAGAATGCAATATTAAAATAGGATAAAAAAAATGGACCTTATAGCTGTACTAAATCTAATATGTAAAATTAACAACATGCAGAGATGTTATAACAGATATAGAATAAAACAGGTTGGGCATGAAATAAAATTAAGAGAAGAAGAAAAAAGTAAAATGGATATAAATCAATGTATCTAATGTATCCTAACTATTAAAGTGAACGACAATTTCATTATATTTTTTGAGCTAGTGCTTAGTTTAGCTAGCCACTACACATAAAAGAAACTTATCACGGAATGGCGTAAAGGGATGTTTTAAATTCACTATTAAAAAACTGCTTATCTAAAAAATTTGAAATTTCACCCACAGTAAGGGCATGAGTTTGTCCTCTATATACAAAAAAATGAAGGGCGGTCGTCACTCAAAAATAAAAGTTATTTTTGAGTCCAAACATACAAGATGTGGGACACCAGCTAAAAAATTTTGGTTATTTCCAGGATATACACTTCCGGCAGATGATGCATATATTTTCGGAAAGAGCTTTCCGAGATGCCGCAAGCGACACCTTCAATAACAGCCGCAGACTCACGGTTCACGTGGTTTTCGTTTTACCTCTAATAACACAGATGTTATTAAAAATTAAATTAAATTAATTTTTAATTTAATTTTTTTTAACTCAGATGTCCTTTATCCAAAAACTCCAAATTTTTGGAGAATGATGTGTCCCCAGGTGGCACACAAAATAGCAGGTTGTGGCGACTAATCGAGCGCCGCAAGCTATTTACTGTTTTGTTAAGATGAGAAAAAACGGTTTTTCACTTAAAAAATCACTAAAAATTGTTTTGCGGCTAAAAATATTACACCACTAGATGCGTCTCGTTAGTACGCAAATTTTGAGACTAAATACACCGAAATCCGTTAACTTTTTACTACATTTCGAATTTTTTACTGCGGGAGCGTTACAGTTTCGTGGCGTTCCACTTTGCTTCCTTGAAGCCTAGTACGTGTCCTTTATAGTAGTGTTGTCAAGTCTAGACCAGTCCGAGTCGCCAAAAATTTGACGCCAAGTAGCCCAAATTCGCCAAATTTTTTTTTCTGCAAAGTAGCCTAAGTTCTCCTACTCTAATGTCAGGTACGTCGCCTATAAAGGCTACATACCTGACATTAGAGTAGGTGAAACGTTGATCTACCTTAATCGACCTTATTTTTAGTTGTAACAGGATAAAATAATGTAATTTCTTGTAAATGTGGAAGAAAAGGTCAAATAAAAAAAATGTTTTTGTCTGTTTATTAATATTAGTATTTCACAATTTTAAACGAAATATTTTACTTGCGTATAAAGAGATCAATGAAGTAGAAGAACATAATTTTGTGGCGGTACCGTCATCGCGCCAGAAACGAAAACGCACCGAGGCCTAAATCGCACTATCAAAGTCCGAAGCTACTGCGAATAGTTCCAAAGTAATACACGAAGCGTTGGCCGCTCTCCCGGCTGAACATTTTGCCCGGTGGGAGCTCTCCTGTTTTCACTTCCGTCCACAGCTACAATTTATATGTCATTCTCTAATAATAGAACCTCATCTAAAATGCCTCCATAATCATCATTTCTTAATGATGAGCTAGAGGGACCAATAACAAGGGTTGAAGATGATTAAAACTACTTTTACGGATTTTATCGCGTTTATTTTTACTTTTTATTTTTAATTCCCGACGTTTCGGGCGCTTTCCAGCACCCATGGTCACGGGGGACTGAGATGACTGACGTCCCGATGTCATTGTTAAACCCGGAGTACCTTCAGCTTTTTTAATTATTGTTTATGGTCCGATCTATGCAAAATGAACTGACTATGTCCTGAGGTCTTGCAGTGGTATGCTTGGGTTTAGTTTTAATTTTATTGATTATAGGATCCCAAGCAGGTGGTAGTACCCAGCCTCCTTCTCTATTGAAATTAGGATGTTTTTTAATTTCAATAGCCTCACGTATCATCCTTGGTAGGAATCGGTGTTCTTTCGCGAGGATTTGTGGTCTATCAAATCTGATGTAATGGTTGGAGCCGTCTAGGATATGATCGCAAACTGCAGACTTCCCGGAACGTTGATGCTTCACATCAGCTATATGTTCTTTTACGCGGGTCCTAATTGATCTTTTGGTTTGTCCTATATAAGAGAGACCACATTCACAATCAAGCTTGTACACTCCTGCATCTTGTAGAGGAATATGACACTTGACGGATGGTAGGAACTGACTAATCTTCTTCGGCGGCTTGTAGAATGTTCTAATAGAAGCTCGCTTCAAGATATAGCCAATCTTGTCTGTGACACCTCTGACATATGGTAGTACAGCAGGCACACGTTCGACTGTGGCCGGCTTCACTCGGTCACTGTGACGTAGGCGCGGGACCCGAAGCTTGTTGTCGTGCAGAACTTGCTTGACGTGCTGAAGCTCGGCGGCCAGGTGTTTGCTGTCACAGATCCCTCGTGCTCTCTGTAACAGAGATTTGCCCACGGTAGCTAACTGTGAAGGATGGTGGTGAGATTCACCGTTTAAATATCGGTTTGTATGGGTCTTTTTCCTATACACAGTGTGACCAATGGTGTTATTAGGATTTCGGATGACTAACACATCTAGGAAAGGTAAGGAATTATTTGCCTCTAACTCCATAGTAAATTGAATTTTAGCGTTTATGGAATTAAGATGTTCTAAAAATGCAGTTACTTTGTCTGATGGTAAAATTGTGAAAGTATCGTCTACGTACCGCTTGTAGATCCTTGGTGTAATAGGTGCAGTAAGGAGGGCTTTTTCCTCAAAGTCTTCCATGAATATATCGGCGACAATGGGAGATACAGGTGAGCCCATCGCCACACCATCTACTTGCTTGTAAAACTCTTCCTTCCACAATAGATAGCCAGATGTAAGGCAATGTCTTAGTAATACTGCATATTCTGCTGGCATGTTATTTTCCTCTAGTTTCCTAGTTATAATTGAGATGCAGTCTTCAACAGGTAGGCATGTAAATAGAGACTGAACATCAAAACTGACCATGGTTTCATTGTCAGTAAGACGTAGGTCTTTATCTCACTGACAAAATGGTATGAATCCTTAGTGTGTGCTCTTTTGTGTCCTCTGAGTTGTGATAATATTTTAGCTAAGTATTGAGCCAATCTGTAAGTTGGCGAATCAATCTGACTCACTATTGGACGTAATGGAGCATTCGGTTTGTGTATCTTTGGTAACCCATACAACTTCGGTGGTTTGGAACAGGAAGGTATTATCGAATTAACGTCCAGATTCAATTTTTCGGAGTATTTCTTAATTAGATCGCTAGTTGTTTTAAGCGTATTAGTTGTAGGGTCTGTTTTGACCTTTCGATAAGTAGTTTCATCCGACAAAAGTTGTTGTATTTTAAAATTGTAATCTGACGTATCCATTATAACCATTATATTATATATTACGTCCAATAGTGAGTCAGATTGATTCGCCAACTTACAGATTGGCTCAATATTTAGCTAACATATTATCACAACTCAGAGGACACAAAAGAGCACACACTAAGGATTCATACCATTTTGTCAGTGAGATAAAGACCTACGTCTTACTGACAATGAAACCATGGTCAGTTTTGATGTTCAGTCTCTATTTACATGCCTACCTGTTGAAGACTGCATCTCAATTATAACTAGGAAACTAGAGGAAAATAACATGCCAGCAGAATATGCAGTATTACTAAGACATTGCCTTACATCTGGCTATCTATTGTGGAAGGAAGAGTTTTACAAGCAAGTAGATGGTGTGGCGATGGGCTCACCTGTATCTCCCATTGTCGCCGATATATTCATGGAAGACTTTGAGGAAAAAGCCCTCCTTACTGCACCTATTACACCAAGGATCTACAAGCGGTACGTAGACGATACTTTCACAATTTTACCATCAGACAAAGTAACTGCATTTTTAGAACATCTTAATTCCATAAACGCTAAAATTCAATTTACTATGGAGTTAGAGGCAAATAATTCCTTACCTTTCCTAGATGTGTTAGTCATCCGAAATCCTAATAACACCATTGGTCACACTGTGTATAGGAAAAAGACCCATACAAACCGATATTTAAACGGTGAATCTCACCACCATCCTTCACAGTTAGCTACCGTGGGCAAATCTCTGTTACAGAGAGCACGAGGGATCTGTGACAGCAAACACCTGGCCGCCGAGCTTCAGCACGTCAAGCAAGTTCTGCACGACAACAAGCTTCGGGTCCCGCGCCTACGTCACAGTGACCGAGTGAAGCCGGCCACAGTCGAACGTGTGCCTGCTGTACTACCATATGTCAGAGGTGTCACAGACAAGATTGGCTATATCTTGAAGCGAGCTTCTATTAGAACATTCTACAAGCCGCCGAAGAAGATTAGTCAGTTCCTACCATCCGTCAAGTGTCATATTCCTCTACAAGATGCAGGAGTGTACAAGATTGATTGTGAATGTGGTCTCTCTTATATAGGACAAACCAAAAGATCAATTAGGACCCGCGTAAAAGAACATATAGCTGATGTGAAGCATCAACGTTCCGGGAAGTCTGCAGTTTGCGATCATATCCTAGACGGCCCCAACCATTACATCAGATTTGATAGACCACAAATCCTCGCGAAAGAACACCGATTCCTACCAAGGATGATACGTGAGGCTATTGAAATTAAAAAACATCCTAATTTCAATAGAGAAGGAGGCTGGGTACTACCACCTGCTTGGGATCCTATAATCAATAAAATTAAAACTAAACCCAAGCATACCACTGCAAGACCTCAGGACATAGTCAGTTCATTTTGCATAGATCGGACCATAAACAATAATTAAAAAAGCTGAAGGTACTCCGGGTTTAACAATGACATCGGGACGTCAGTCATCTCAGTCCCCCGTGACCATGGGTGCTGGAAAGCGCCCGAAACGTCGGGAATTAAAAATAAAAAGTAAAAATAAACGCGATAAAATCCGTAAAAGTAGTTTTAATCATGTGCAATGTTCGCGTAAATATAAGAAATCATTAAGGGTTGAAGAATTAGATTGGTCAAGTTTTTAGTATTTAGGATACATATTATGGATATTGTGCAGTTAAATCATATCTTATGTAGGTATGAAATTGATGCAATACACTTTTCTGACACTGTAAAACAAACAAAATCAACCAACAATCGAATAGTAGAAGATAGGGAAGGGGAATACCCGGCGTAGCGGTAATCCGTACAAAATATATCTATTTGTCATGGTCTCTATATTAATTTCATTAAAGTATAAAATACTTAACTCCAAATCTTTGATAATTCTATGTGACAAAAACATACATATACAACAAACAAATATATTTCATTACGCGCATTTTTATCAGACATGAGACATATTTAAAGAGAGAGATTAATTAAGTATATCGTAAAAATTGCCCTCGTTTTTTTTTCCGAAGTAGCCTAAATTGCAACCTCTCGAGATAGCCTAAAAGGTGAAAAATCGCCAACTTGGCACCATTGCTTTATAGCCTTATACTCTTTTATATATATGTATTATCTATGTTTATATTATGGTATATTATCTATGCGCGTGGATAAGTTTATCTCCTATTTTATCTACTATCGGAGGATAAAAAATTTGTCTCCTGGCCATGCTAGCCCTGCTGCCTATATCCTGTCCTGTTCATTTTTCCTCTGTCGCCTCTTACTACACACTCGGTACCATATAGGGTAGCAGATATTCTTACAACGGCTGAAGTAAAACACGGTCATTTAATAGCCAAAACGTTTGTATATGTGCATATGTTGAATAAGAAGTAATTACGTGAAAATTGATTAAATAATTTATTGAATCATGGTTATATAAAAATCAAAAAGATTTCTTTATAAGTTGATATATCTATTAATAACAAGTAGATAGCTCCTAAAAACCCCACAAATAAAGACAAGCGCGCCATTTTGCTCAAACACGCACCTTAAACACACTTGATATTTTGATGCCAATTAATTGTATGTTATCTTCACATTAATAAATCCTAATTTGTCTCTAGGCATTGTGTCAGTTTAAATATGACTTACATGTTAATACAGAATTTAACGCTTATCTAATGCTGTGTTCCATCCCTCTACACTTTGAGTTGAAATTGTATAGTTTTTAATAGAGTAAACTTGATTGTTTATTTGTTTCATTCATTCATGACAGCTTAATAAAGTCACTGCTGAACATAGGCCTCCCATAAATTGCGTCAAAAGTAATTTACCATTTTTATGGAAGAGCTATGCTGCATATAAATTATGGTTGAAACACGAATGAGTTAGCTCGATCTGAGATGCACCACGCTGAACACAATACCAAAATAGTTGATTAATGGTGCTGTGTTTCGCTCGCACAGAAAACTAGAGTAAAATAGCAGCTTAATATTTGATGAGTGTAGAGAACCGGAGACCCTTTTTACTGGATACGAAACATTCCATCTTAGTCCTCAGGGGTGCCAACACAACTGCACTTTTGATTTTAAATCCATGTATATAAAACACAAAATATGTTTCTACCTACGTCAGTTATATACTTTGAAACCATCCAACAAATTGTGATGAAATGATTTGTGTGTGTTTGAATGGATTAATAAATCACCCGTGCAAAGCCAAGGCGAATCGCTAGTTGAGGATATATAATATTATTAGGAAGAAGTCGCTGCTTATCTCCCGGTTTTTTCACTCTGTCGCTCTTACGACATCCGATCACGACTATATTGGATAGTGGATATTCTTACACCCCTCTTACGGTAAAATCTCTCGGTAGAAAGTAATAGTGTAATGTGGTGCAAATTTATCAGTATCAGTATACACAAAAGTCGTTTTTATATCAATCATTATATTATAATAATCGAAAATCAATTTTCGTATTATGTTATTAGAGGTAGAAACAAACGCAGTTGAGGAATAATTTCCACCGGCTACGATTACCATCAAAAAGAAAGCTCCAGATGCGTTGTCTGCTTCACCTGTGGCTTAAGATGGATTGCTCGTAATCTGTTAATATTATTCTCTTATCTTTACATAACACACACACACACACACACACACACACATATATATATATATATATATATATATATATATATATATATATATATATATATTAATAAAGAACACAGCCTAAACATACTCGTAGATTAAAAGGGGCATACAAACAAGAAATCCATGAAAGAAAAACAGTATTTAGTGAGTAAATATATACATAATTCATTGTGTTGTGTAAGTAAAAACTCAATAAGTAAACTTTCTTATAAAATACTGTCTGGCACCAAAACTGTTTCATATTGTCTCGGCGTTCTTGAAGTTTAAGTAACATTACGAACGATTTATATTCAAATTAACTTGTGGCTTTCACGTAAATGCTACTTGTTTATTTATTACATAGTCTATCGAAAATGTTTGTTTTAAGTATATCTAATGATTTGCCCAATAATTTGTTAATTTGTCGATTAACATGAATTTATTTTACTACATTGTAAACAATTCGTTTTAAGTAAGGAAAGCTTGTATTTTGTGTTAAATAAAAAAAAACTAGTAGATATCTAGTAAATATGGCTTTCGATTTTATTCATAATTATCCCCAATTGAATGTAATTTATAGGCAACAACTTTTTTGACTACCGATCGCAAGGTAAAATCAGTTAAAATAATGCATTTTCAGGCGTTTTGAATTTAAAAGATAAAAAGGACAAACTCTTTGAGATTTTTTCGAATTAATATTAATTTTCCTTTACGTATATTACTTATTATGAACCTTCTCTGCAAATTTGGCCGGTTATTGCAAAATAACCCTGTATTACAGGTAGTTATTGCGAACTTTACGCTCGAAGTTGTTGACGATATGAAGAGTATGTCGACGTAGAACAAATTGTACTAGGTAATAGTACTACTTCGACCGAGAGATCAATCGACGGATCCATTTCGGCTTGGCAGCGTTCGGAAGACTACGACACATCTTCTCGTCAGGTATTCCTAAAGATCTTAAAAGAAATGTTCAACGAGTTAGTGTTGCCAGAAATGACACAAACATTAGGAGTGGAGAAAGCTATACTTGGAGTGTCTCTGCGTAATAGAATCCGCAGCATAACCAGAGTAACCGACATAGCCCAAAGGATTAGTAAGTTGAAGTGGAAATTTGCCGGTCATGTAGCTCGTCAAATCGAAATCTTCAACCTGTGGCGGCGCTGTCGTCGCGCCGCAAGCGAAACACACCGAAGCTTAAATCACGCTATCAACATTCCGAATCATATATAGAACATTTCCGAACTATCACACGGAGCGTTGGCCACTCTCCGGGCAGAACACCTTGCCCGGCGGGAGATCTCCCCTTTTCCTACCACGGCCACAAACCAATGGAGAAGGAAAGGTTCTAGAGTGCCAGCCACGTACCGGTTAGCAGAATATAGGCTGGCTCCCACTAGATGGAATGACGTTGTGGTAAGACATGCAGGAAGTCGTTTTATGCAGGTGACGGGATAATAAAAATAAATTAAAGTTGAATTAAACGCGATAAAATCCGTAAGTAATAGTTTTATTCAATGTATAACGAATCACTCATACATTAAATGACTTTTCACCAAGTTTCATTGTATCGAAAATAATTATGCACATACATATAAGTATATACATATATATATATATACATATATATATATATATATATATATGCTATAATCACATTACAACTATGTGTCACTGAAACGGGGAAGATGCTGTAGCCTGTAACACAGTTTTCAACTACGACGGGCTACAGAGCTTCAATATGATTTGTTTGTAAAACTTATGTGAGAAACAATAAATTATATATATATATATATATATATATATATATATATATATATATATATATATATATATATTACGTAAGTAGGTGGTCGGAGTACTCAATATTGTATTCTTAGTGGTAAGATATGGAGGCATAACATGTGGTAGACCTATGTTCAGTAGTGAAAATATTAAGGGGTTTTTGATGATGCTGAATCTAGTAAAGTGGTCGTAAAGTTTTCGGTTTAGCCTAATAGAGTAGCGTGTTTTTTAATATTTCATGTATATTTCTAATCATCATATACAAACATCAAGCAATGATGCTATCACTAATTATATCCTTAGTATATTGAACTACTCGTACTCCCCACTAACTCAGTGGGGAGTACGCAGAATCACTCAACTTAAATGGAATTTCTCAGAGCCAATGAATAAATTAAGCCACGAACCGACATCGACGAGCCAACATCTAAACTTAGTAAAGAAGTGAGAATACACTTTATTACATCTTAATAATAATAGGACTATACCTATTAAATTGGCGTTCTGCAGTACTGGCCATTTCAAACAAAATAATTTTTGTTTGGCTGAGAACTCTTATTTCAAATTAATTTTATTTTAAAACATGGAATTCTTTTTGAAATTTAAAACGGAAGGAAACGAGTGGCGCCGAATGACATAGTTCGATCGTAGCATATTTTTGGAACTACTAGATTTAAAACCGTCTTTGTTATCTTTTTTTAAATAATCATTCTTCATAATTGCTACCATTTGTCCTTAGAGACTATACTTCAGTAATTGCTGTGCCCAATCATGAAGTAAATAAATACTGCCAACACAGTTAACTTTTTCAACTATTATAAGTCAGTGTTAAACTGCTATTATCTTAAGTTGTGATGCAACTGTAGATGGTGATGCGCACATGACTTAGTCTAACAAAAGCCTATTCACTCTTGACTTGAAGACCAGATCCCATCTAATCGGATTGAATACAGATGTTGGCACATTATTCTACTCCATTTAATTAGTTGGAATGTGCGTAACGAGTACACAAAGATAACAAAAAAGTGAAATAAAGAATCTTACCGGCTAAAGTTGTTTTCAAAACAACAACACGTAATAAATCAATTATTTAACTTTATTCACTTTTGTTGGGTATTAACATTATTTAACGATTCTCTTTAAATATTCTGCAATGGTCGTTTGTGTAGGGATCTTGGTGAAAGTTAAATTAACTTTTTTCTCAATTCTGATCAAGAAAATGTGCTCGCCATCATCAAAGCCAGTATTAAGGATAGTAAAAATGAAATTTCGAATATGTGTATAAATAGTGTTACTTTGTATGGACCAATTAATGCATTTTAAATCAAATTTGCAATTATATCAAATAATTAGGTTAAATACATAATTTATCGGCGACACCTAGTATTCAATCAATGACAGCACGACAGAAGACAACACAGACAACGATATGACAACACAACGCTATTAAAGAAACAATGACATAAGTTATTATTAAAATTCATATCATCTGTAATTGAATATTATCTGTATTGTACACAGATAAAAAATATATGGTCGCCAATTAAAGTAATAAACATCGTATTACACGTTTAGTTCAGAAATAAAGGTTTTATTATATTTCCAGCACACGTGAACTGAGTAATTACAAACAAATTTTAATAATAAGTTTTCGTTTCAGTAGAGTTACATTTTAAATGATAATTGGTTTAAAATGCAATTTAAACAACGCAGAGTAAATTGGAGGCATCGTAGAATTATTACTTTTATTAAAAACATGAATTACATTTAAAATATTAGATTGTTTTTCTTTAATTATTGTTAATAATTAATTAAAGGTCTCCGTTTGAATGCTAATAAAACTAAGGTTCTGGTATTTGAAAAGGACGAAGAGAGAACGAAATGTGAAATATGGGTAAATCAGGAATGTCTAGAACAGGTAAATGAAATTGTATACTTGGGGAGTGCTTTCAGCCGTGATGGAAGATGTGATTCAGATGTGGATAGGCGTGTCGCTGCCGGAAACAAAGTCAATGGTGCTCTGAATGCATTAGTCAAAAGGCAAGGCGTGGTGAAGAGTGCACGCCTTGCAATACATAACGCAGTGTTGGTACCGACTTTTTTATATGGCAGCGAAACCTGGGTATGCCAGAAGAAGCGTAAAAGCAAGTTGAATGCAGTGGAGATGCGATCTCTTCGTAAAATGTGTGGCGTTACCATAGCCGATCGAAAGCGAAACGAAGAGATTCGCAATATGGTAGGATTGAAAGATGACCTTATCACAAAAATTAATAGGGGCGTACTCCAATGGTTTGGGCACGTTGAGCGAATGAGTGAAGACCGAATGGTGAAGAAAATATATAGAGCGAAAGTAAATATTAAAAGGTGTCGAGGTAGACCGAGACTAACTTTCGAAGACCATGTGAGCAAATTGCTCGAAGAGGGGAAGGTCAAGAGTACTCGGATACCTAGACGTGCATGTATGAAGAAGTTAGTGAACCTGAAAGAAGCGAAAGAGGTATGTAAGGATCTCGACACTTGGCGATCTGTTCTCTCTGGCTACCCCGTTAGGGATTGTGCGTGAAGATAAGTAAGTAAGTAAGTAATTATTGTTCAAAAAATATTATGTTGTTCTTTATAATTGTAATGTGTTTGATGAATCCCAGCTAGTGGTAGGTGGTGATGAAGCTCTATATGGTAAATTGGTTTGATTGATTTGGAGTAATTTGATGAAATTGGTTTGGTGTGCAATGCATCTGCATTATGATTAATCGAGGATAGATGTAGATGTCTATGGGCCACAGCTACTACTTACCATCAGGTAGACTGTGTACTTGTCACTCTATCCTATAAAAAATTGCACTGTCATTATAACAAATAATATAAAATATGCCTTAAATTGTAATGGAACAGAAAGACAGAAACCGACAAAGTATTCCAAGCGTTTGCTGTACGCATTACGGATGGAAAAATAAGCCGTTTGGTTCGAAAGTATGAAAAAAATAGTTTGACAAAAATGTTTATTTTATCGGCTTAAAAATATATAAGTTCCTTTGTCAAATGTCACTATTTTCCAATCTATTACCGTTTCCAAATGAGGTTCCTTTGACCGGAGAAGAAACTACGCAAATGATAACTAAGGTTTATTATTTATTATTTATTCGTTTTTGCGATTGGATATGTATATATATATATGTGTATATATATATATATATATATATATATATATATTCTTTTTTTATTTTATATATATATATATATATATATATATATATATATATATATATAGTCGTTAATGCACCGATTCCAAAGTGTTATACGTGCAACAAAACAGTTACGAAAAAGGCACCAGGTATTGAGTGTGGTGTATGTAAAAAAGTAGTTCATGCTACTACGCCTTGTGCAGCTCTAACTACCAACAAATAAATGCACTGCGAGCTCAAACTAGCTTGGACTGGATATGTAAAGACTGCATGAAAAATCGTCCACGAAACAGTTCCTTTATATTACCAGAGGAGGATTCTGAGGAGGAGGAGGAAGCACCAGCCAACAATTCGCACTCCGTAGGTTCCCCAGACCCAGCCTCTAGACAAACCACCTTGCCTACTATTGATATTAAGAAACTATTGAAGGATATTTCCAAAGAGGTTGACAAAACAATTGCAAAAGCGCTAGAGCCTTTGACTGACAAAATGGATGAATTATGCGAAAATATCGAAGCATTTCAACAAAGAATAATTGAACTCGAAAAAAAAAAATGCCTCACTTATCAACGCTAACGAAAATATGGAAGCAAGATTGTGTGCAGTGAAACAGCGAATCCATGAATTTGACCAGGGTCAGCTTAAAAACTATATGGAAGTTTCTGGATTACCGTCCCTAGAAAACGAAGATCCTATACTAGTAGTGAGAAATCTAGCAAACAAGTTAAACATAGAAGACCCAGGAGTGATAACTGCCAAACGCGTAGTAAACGTCACAATTTACCACGTCATAATTTACCTGAGTAACAAACACAACTTTAGTACCACTAAAACCGCTTCACTGAGTTTCGAATGTATTGTTGGAACACTTGCAACATCGAATAAAAGTACCTACACTCTGTGTGCATTGTACCGACCGCCAGACAAAAGTAAAACTCTATTTATTTCCGAGCTGAAACACTTATTAAATAAATATGCGCACTGTGATAATTTTCTAATTATAGGTGTCACCTATCTAAATCTAAACCTTAAAACGATAAACAATACAATATCACAATATGTAGACCTAATGAGCGAGTACGGCCTATCTTGTGGGATATCTGATTATACTAGGATCGAAAATCGTAAAAATCTAGTAACTAAGAGTTGCATAGATCATATTTTTGTGCGGTCTCGTCAACATAGCCTTTACAGTGCGGCTTTGGGTACTGTACTGGCGGACCATCGAATGACTGCAATTGCATGCGTCGCTCCGGCACATATACAGGCTGATCCTGTTACATTAAAACGTTTTAAACAAGATCGTCCGAATAAAGAATTACATAATATAGACTGGAGTAATGTTAATACAATGGATTGCCCAAATTTGATATACAAAAACATAATAACTAAAATTACTGAATGTTACAAAAATCGGAATACATCATAAAAATAAAATCAACATCTTAACGAAATAATGAACCATGGATAAATGAAAGTATAAAAAAAAACTTTGTAATAAAAGAGATAATCTATTTATAAGCTGGAAAAAAGCTCCTAGTAACGACGTGTTAAGAGTAGAGTATAATAAAATAAGAAATAAAATTCACAAAACAATAGAGAAATCTAGAAACTTATTTTATAAATCAGAAATAAACAAAAATAGAAAAAATGCAAAAAAACTTTGGTATATAATTAATAAAATAGCAAGAAAGATATCTCGATCTGTAGAAGAAGTAATCAATAAAGTGTTTAAAACAAACAAAATGAATACTCAAATAATAGCGAATAATTTCGCGTCTAGTTTTAAAGAAAATGTATCTAAAATAATACCAAATTGTAAAAATAATATTTTGGACATAGAAAGTTATAAAAAACCGGTTTGACTGTCTATTTTCTATAAAAAAAAACATGCGTAAAGCAAGTAGCAAAATAATAAATAATATTAACGAAAATAAAGCACCTGGTATTGATGACATTCGGGCAATTGACATAAAAGTTATAGGTGAAAAGATGTCTCTTGCTTCGACAAAACTCATAGATACGAGTATACGAAAGGGTATTTATCCAGACGGATTAAAAACAAGAATTATTAGTCCAATTCATAATCAAAACTCCCCAAAGAGAATACGCCAATTACAGGACGATATCAATACTCTAGACTATCGACAAAATAGTAGAAAAATATACTATGTGAACAAATACAGACATTTTACACAGTAAACTCTATACTATCTAGCAATCAATTCGGATTCCAACCTGGCAAAAGCACTACACAGCTATTATCAAAATTCACAAATGATATTAATACTTACCTTGATGAGAAAAAACACGTATTAGTTGCCTTTATTGACTATAGTAAGGCTTTTGATACTTTACGACATGAAACTCTAATTGAAAAGCTTCAAGACACAGGTATCAGAGGAACTTTATTAGACTGGAGTAAAAATTATCTCTGATAAAATAAACATTACAGAAGGAACAGCACAGGGATCAGTATTAGGTCCCATACATTACCTTGCTTATGTAAATGACATTAACCACCTCATAAAAAAGTGTAAACTGTATCAATTTGCGGACGATGCTTGTCTCGTATCAGCAGATCGTGACATAGTGGCCGCTCAAAATACTCTTCAAGATGATATAACACTTCTAAGTCAATGGTCTCATGATATGACTAGTTCAGCAGAAAAAACTAAAGTCATGCATATTAGGTCGAGTCATAACGCAGTGTCTAGTCAAATATCAATCATTCTGCATACTCACGAATGTATGCGTGGACTTATTCAAAAATGCATATGTACACATATAGAACAAGTAATAAATCAAAAATAACTAGGCTTAATCATAGACAACAGATTTAACTGGGGTCCTCACATAAATACGATCTGTATCAAACTAAGGTCATTGCTTGCAACATTTTATACTATCAAGAATAAAGTACCATGTTCAGTACTACTATCAATGTACCATGCGCTAGTAGATTCGATAATATCTTATGGAATAACAAGTTATGGTCGTACATTCAAAACATACATCGATAGGATCTATAATGTACAACTAAAATTCTTAAAACTCATTGTAGATGACTGGTTAAACAAAAATATAAAGAAAATAACTATATTGGTCTTTTTAGATACTGTAACGTTATACCTATAAATAAAAAACTTGAATATCGTATCATGATTGAAGATTTTAATACGATTCCTTCACTGAAAATGATATAATATTGTAATAGAACACGACAACGTAATAAAAAAACAGTGGCAAAAATAAAATCAAACAACTTTTATGGACACAGGCGCACTCTTAATATATTAGTTTCTATTCTTAACGATCTTCCAGAAACAATTAAGAACGAATTGACTGAAAAAATTTAAAATATAAATTTAAACATCATATACTAGACAACCTAAATTAAGTCTTCAAATTTTTAATTACCTCAGTAAAACTTAAAAAAAAACCGGACAAAATTAATTATTAACTAATTATTAAAAATAAATAAATTGCTATAGAAATCAGTCTGTATATGAAAGTACACACTCACTACATATTGTCTTAAGAATTGTATAACGTATTGTACACGCTCATCGAGGTAAAATAATGAAACTTGTTTGTTGTCATGTAGCTAATACAATTTAGAATGGCTAATTAAATGTTGAATATTATAAGAATGTGTGTGTAAAGTAAGATATGTGTACTTAAATGTTATCATACTTAATTTTTTCAATTTTATGATAGTAGATAGTTATTAAAAATAATATATTAATGCGTGTAGACGTCTGCCAGCACCAATACAAACCGTTTTGCGGTTTAATGGTGCTGTATAGATACTCTGGTAATATGTTAAATGTATAATTGTATAGATAATTATATATATATATATATATACATTTGTATTTATCATTACGATAATTCTGAAACGAGAGGCCTAGATATTTAAAATTTGGTACGAATATTCCTTTTGCCCAATAGAGGTTAGCTAACCTTTATTGGGCAAAAGGAATATTATTAAGGAATATTAATATAATTAGTCTTTGGCATTCAAGGTTGATGGGCAGAGAATGCCAAATAGCACATATAAAATAATATATAAAAGTGGGCAGTAAAATCAGGTCACCTACCGAACCATTAGCCGTGACTGTGTTTCAAAATAAAAACTTTATTAATACTTTTTTATTAATTTTGTGTTAATTCTTAAATTAAATAATGCATTCTTAAATTAACCACTTTATTTTTACAATACACAAGAAAATTTTAAGACTTCACACTGATAAAAAATAGTTTCGCAGATGTCAATCTTTCTTTAGTAAGAGGTGTTGCCCCCTCTGGCTTTGATAATACAATTTGTTCCTGGATTGTATCAACTTTTTAATGGTAGTTTGGGGTATGTTTTCCCATTCCTCCAATAAAGCCGCTTTTAGCTGTTGCATGTTCTCCGGAGCTGGATCTCGCTCTCTTACTCGTCGTTCTAATTCGTCCCATATATATCTATATAATTTATTTTTAAAAAGTAGCAGCGTTACAACTTATATTATTTCCAAAACTAATATCAATCTCACAGTTAACTTAGCCTAGTATTTATATTAAAATATATCTCACTAAGCGATCCGTGCGGTTACGCACGGCCTAATTCTTCGGAGTGCTTGTGAAGCAGATATTAGAGGGGTCATCACACTTAACCGGCGCGCATTATCGTGCATTACCTTAAATTCTTGACCGATAAAGCCTGAAAATGGCACTACATGCCCTTCTAGAATGCCAGTGATGTACGAACTAGCAGTCACATTTCCTCTATCTACGATAACCAGCTCTGTTCAAGCTTCTAAGTTTATACCTCCCCAGAACAAAACAGAACTACCTCCAAAGCTTAACTTTTCAGATATGGCATATTGCGCATATCGTTCTCCCTATCTATATATACTCTTTTGTGACCATCAGTACCATATAGACACATACGAGACTCATCAGAAAAGGGTACTTGCCTTGTGAGCTGTGGTAAATTAAGGACCTGTTGCAGGTCTGTATTGTTTTAAACCACGTTCTTTAAGGCGTCTTCTTATTGTCCTATCACTTACAGCGACACCTCGGACATCTCTGAGCGGGTGCTGCAATTCTACTTCTGAAAGATGACGATTTATGAGGCTTCATGATACTACAAATCGATCATCCCGTTCAGATGTCTATCTTCGTCTACCTGATCCAGGTCTGATGTAGCCACCAATCTCCAACCGTTTATCGAATTACTTTACACTGTCGAGCGACATTTCGCTGACTCAATTCAGTTCGTAACAACGTTACGATTCGAACAACTTCTACTTCGCATAGATCCATACTTACCAGTAAAAAGAATGTGGGAGGCACATAACTTAAATCAGTAACACGAATTTAATGATAGTTTAAAATAGCATCCTAGCGAAAGGTCAACATAATAACATAAAATAATAAAAGTGCGGGTACGAGTTCCAAAAACATTGACAACAATCACACACACATCACGCTTGATAATTTTATCAAAAAACCATCTATTAAGATTGCAAATTAACGTTCAAAAACGTATCATTTATTTTAATTTTTAAACAGACCGCAATCCAAACCAAACCGCAAATGAATAAATCATAAAAATAGGAGTAGCCTAATTTTATTGTCCAATATTTTCGCTTAGCTGAAAAGGTGTCCTTTTTTATGTACACAGAAATCTAGATTAGCTTAGTTGTTTTTGGCAAAGGCGTGTCAATGTCGCATGAGATATGAGTTGATGAGATCACAAAAAATGGTTCCAAAAAAGGCCTACGGTTGAATTTCTAACTCGGCTTGTTTAGTAAGTATAAAATGTACGAATTTAAATGTGGGTCACATTTTACGTTTTTAGCACCTCTCAATTGAATAACAACGATGTTTAGGTCAGGACTTTTTTTTCATTTCGTTTAAATATTCTTTCCGAGACAATTATTACTAGACTATTGACGACCTGCCCATTTTATTTGAGAATCACCTCCTCTGCAGTATGACCTACTTCCTATAAACTTTTTATCGTCTTGTAGTTTTACAAAAAATTCTTCACACCGTTGTCGTTTTCATCCAACCCAAACAATCTACATCATACTTATTTAATCTTCATTCATCGATACGCAAATTATATTCTAAAAATAACTAAACATGTTAATAAACTTTGTATTACAAAAACTATAAAAACTAAATAATATTAGAAGAATAATAAAAGTCGTTACTAACACAAAAATTTGCACCAACCTATACCGGAGTCCCGAGTCCGGGTACACACTGATAAGAGCTGAATATCATTTGCGACTCCTGTGAGGGCATTTTCCACAAAAAAAATTAAGTTGGAAACGAATCATTCAGTCAACGAAGTACATACTTCCAGCCTTTACGATATAAGAAAAAAAAATCATGAAATAGTTTTTTGACGGTCTCATAGGATTAAATTAACAATAATTTATATTTATGACTTTTAATGGCCGATTTATAACTTAAAAGTTGGTCATATAATAAAATACGTGGTAGAGCCATGCCGCAGCTATATTACTGGTATAGTTGTAGCATGAATGGGTCGGCTCGACCGGGGAAGAACCACGCTGTCACGGAATACCAGTGTGAAATAGCAGCTTAACACTGCTGTTTTTCGTTTGGTGAGTGTTTAGAACTGGAGACCCATTTTACTGGAAACGAGGTATTCCAACTTAATCCTCACGGGTGGCAACGCATCTGCATTTTGATTCGTTATCGAGGATGTAGATGTCTATGTGCTACAGAAACCACTTACTATCAGGTAGACTGTCTGCTTATTTGGCACCCTTATACTATAAAAAATATAAAAATACAAAATAAACCAATTAGAAATTACAGTTGCATAAATAAGATAAATTCAATTACTTCACTTTTGTATTCGATCAAGAAGTAAAATTACTTTAATATTATTAAAGGCTGATTGATCCACTGTCAGATAAACTTTATCCATCGAATAAATTATAAAGTGAAATAATTGAACTATTTTCTTCATAAAACTATAATTTTTTATTCCTTTATACTTTATTTTATGCTTTATATTTTATCTTATGATTAAAAAATACGCCTGTAACATAACATACAAATAAGTGGAGTTTATATACATATTGTTTTGAAAGCCCGTAAAAAGTTTTTCAGTAGACATTTTCGTACTTTAAACTACGTTATAGTGATTTAAAACTTATCCACAAATTCCTTAATTACCCAATAAAAAATGTTATTTCCTTTAATCGCTTCAATCTGTCATGAAATAATCGCAATGAGCAATGCGTTTGATTACGCCCCAAAGTTTTAATTTAATTAAATTCCTTTGTCTAACCACTTTGAGTTTGCAAAATCATTAGAAACTTACATACATTCAAGAGCTACCCAATTCAAATCAGGCTTTATGGAGTTCTATAGGCCGTCGAAGAGTGATTAAAATGTATATCATCAATATTACATTAGCAGTGGTGTGTCTATTCCGGTGATAGTTAAAATAAAATGTGATAATACCCTCCGGACCGAATTTTGGCCAGAGCGACCGGTCTCAACGGAGACTAGCTTGCGTGCACCGACTCACCAGTTGCTAATGTCCTCAACGCACATAACGCTCTCCTGGACACAAATCTTGAGTGCGACCTGTGTCTGAAGTTTTTTTTATATATAATAAGCGAGAAGAATTAATATGTTGTCTTTAATTAATTTGTATAATAAAGAATTAATTAGATTAACCATTTTAAATAAAGACAAAATAAATAAATTTAAAAGCTACTAAATATCTATATGTAGCGTCTAATACTCCTAATAACAATATTTGTCTATTAGGAACTTTTGTTACTTAAAAGAAACCAGTGCTTGACCACAATCTGTGTGTGCTCCAGTTCATTACAAGCCCATTGCTGAACATAGGCCACAAAACAAGGCCCTGAGCTAGCTACCTGCATCTCTTGACTTTCTGCATATCTGACTAGATCGTCCACCTATCTGTAAGAAGGCTACTCTGTACATCATTTATCAATACAAAGCTGCTTCACAAATATGAATAGCATAGTGTGAATCACAAACTATATGTATATATAGCGATATTGTAATTTTATCTAATTGTATGATGTTCTCAGGTATGTAATTAATGCTAATAATCTTACATTCACCAGATGTCGCTAGTTGGTCTCACAGTGTAATCATCATAGAAAAGTTTGTTTTAAAATGTCTAGTGTTAAATTGCCTCAGAGCTGTATTCTTAAATTTTTTTACACTTTAAATTTTTAAATTTGCTTGGTTATGCCATTTTTATTTCTATTTATGTAAAACATGTCCAATTTTTCAAAAGAAACAACTAACTGCCTTTTTAATAAAAATTGCTTATTTCAAGCTTAATTCGAAGTTACACTTGGACTAGTTAATCTCAGAGTAACTGACTACTTCGTTATTACAATGTTACAAATAAATACGGAATAACCTCGGACTAATAATACATTCCTTACGCCGGGATTAATGCTTGCGCCATGGCGACCCACTTATTTGAAAAGTAAAAAGAGTGAGTCAGTGAATGATTAGTGAATGAATTCAATGCTTGATGATGGCATTAATGACAGCGACAGGCAATATTTTGAGTTTGACAAGAGATAAGTGTTACGTGTTGTTCCTTGTTCCTCGTGTTGTTTTCGGACTCGGTGGAAAAATTAAGTTCTAAATTTAATCATTTTTAATATTATTTGTAACGAAATTTTAGAATTAAGACAAGAGGGTGAAGCGCAAAATTAATTAAATAACTATTTTTGTTTTGTTTTTTGGGGATAAATATCTTATGTAATTATTGTTATTTATTTTACTTTTGCGATGTATATAGTTTTGTATGCTCTTATTTATTTATTTTCTATTTATCTTCCTTTTGTTTATTAGGATGCAGGATAGGAGAGAATAAATAAGGAGTACAAGCATAACCAGAATCCCCGAGAAGTTTGTGTTTAAATTCTGACTGCTCAAACGTTTGTTTTAATGCGACTTTCATTAAATATTCTTGAGTCATGTATGCTGCCTTGCCAATGTGCCACTATCCATAAACTCTAAATTTGTATTTGACACAACCTGGAAAAAAGCACTCATAACTTCTTTAATATGAAATAATAGATTGAGATTGTATTGAATCTAAGGAAATAACTAAGTACGCCTATAAATTTACTTGTACATTTATTGAACTGTATCCTTTCCTGTTTATGTAGTATTGTCACATGTTTCCAGCGATTAAAATATGTAGCAATCAATAGCCCAATCACTTCACTAAATCATATATCATATTATAATCATATAATCACTTATCTAAATCCATATCCATAGAATAAAAACCTGCAATCACTTTCTCCACATCATTTCTTGGCATTTTAATCCATTATGCTGTTTTTGTTACTAGTGCTTACAACTTATGAATTTAACAACGTAAAGTTTTACAAAATCTCAAAATACGTGACTAGTCTATGCTTACTCAGTCGTTAAACCAGGTACCGCCAAGGATTAACTTTTATTCCGAGAGTAGGTTCGGATTAGTTTACTCCCTCCTTACTCTATGTTTATTAATACTGAAATTAGATATTTTAAGCTTTAAACTAGGAGTAAAGTTAATATTTTTTATTTTTTTTTTTATTTATTTATCTTGCTCAAGTCTGTATTTATTAATAGGGCTGTAAGAGCGTATATTAAAATATGTGCAATTCAAAATCTACGCGATCGTTCTGGAATACATCAATATTTTTTAACGGGGCCATCAACACGTTTCCGTCATGGTGTCGAGGTCGAGGGCCATAAGCAAAAATACTTAAATCTTCTTCTTAAGTCTTAATTAAAACGTGATTCCAAGTTAACGATTTATTTACTTTATTTATGAAAAAGGAAGTTTTAACAAATATGTTTATATGTTTTAATGCGAGTTTTGATACTGTGAACACTTTTTTAAAACTTTTTCAAAATCTTGTCTCACTCACTTGTCTCTTGTTGTCATGTGTGTGCGTGACTGCGCGAGGTGGGGCGGCCGCAAGGTAAATATAATCATAGTGGCAACTAGTAGGAATCATCTTGACACTATTGGAATTAAAATAATAAAATAATTTCGACATAATAGCTTATGAGGTCTGTGCTAAGACATAGTCTATAGAAGAATTAATGTCCGATCTAGACCCGATATCGGAAGCTAATAAGTGTAAATTATATTAGTATTTTAGTAAATTGAAGTCTGCTTTACTTTTTTACCCTACTGAGTAGACAACGTCAAGGTTACAGCTAGAGGGGTAAGTAATGTATGTTCGAACTAAAATATATGTATTGAATAAAATAGATATCGTTTGATATACTTTTATTCTGTTTCATAACATAAACATAATTCATAAAACATACAATTTCATTGGTGTCAGTGGGGATCGAACCCGGGTTGCTCACGTTTACGGCAAGCACTTCGCCCACGGCTCATATATTTTTTGTTTCTGTTTTATAATAACGTTACCTCTAGGCTAAGAATTTTTCCTAAGCATATCTTGGGGGCAGTTAGCATAAGTAGGTACATAAATTTTGCAAGGATTATCCTGACCCGGAACAATTATTTGTAGGATATAAAAAATTTTGTTCCGTCCGGGAATCAACCCCGCGGCCCTCAGCGCTAAACTCATTACTAAGCCACTCTGTCACGGAGCCGTCAAATATATCTTTTAAAGTGATAAATATTATAATTATAAATTGATTACTATAAAAAACGTATATAATTATTAATAATTAAATAAATAACATTAAATTAAATTATTTATAGTGTTGTCTTGCGCCTTCGTTCGCTAAGGCTATTGTAGTCAAGTCAAGTGGGTCAAATTTCGGGACAGAAGGTAAAACTCGGGATTTTGGTTTAAAAATTACGAGAGCTATCAAAATTGTACTAATCTTTTTTACACAATTCGCAATGTGTTTTGTAATTACTATTTAGGACTCATCAAATGAACGAATAATATTTAGTCCAAACTTCGTTGCAGACTCTGAACTTTCTAAATAATATAATTCTGTAAATAATAAGTAATTAATCTATGTAAAACTGAATTCACCCATTCAACCCATTCGTACTACAACTACACCAGTAATTAGCTGCAGCATGGTAGAGCCATGTAAAAGAAACCGTAGCTCGTAGTAGTCGTAATCTGAAATGGCAATGGGCCGACCATATATCTCGAAGAATCGATAACCGATGGGGAAAAAAGGTTCTCGAGTGACAGCATCGTACTGGTAGACATAATGTAGGGCGACCCTCCACTAGATGGAGTGACGACCTGGTAAGACATGCAGGAAGTCGATGGATGTAGGTGGCTCCGGCCCGTGCTTCGTGGCATTACTTGGGGGAGGCCTATGTTCAGCAGTGGACTTGTGAAGGGCTGTAATGTTGATAATGATAATGATGCAAAGCTAAATGTCAAGATTACTAATTTAATTATATAATTGGTACTATTCGGTCTAACAGCTGTATATTTTTGCTTACAACTACGTTATTAATAAGACCGTGCAAGTTGAATTTACTTTTAACGTAACAAATGTTACGTATATTACCATTAAGGTAAGAACTACTCCTAACCTAATTTTTGTTACTAGTTTTAAATTCACTTTAATACATTTTCTGCTA
The DNA here is from genome assembly GCA_907164705.1 of Parnassius apollo. Taxonomy (NCBI): domain Eukaryota; kingdom Metazoa; phylum Arthropoda; class Insecta; order Lepidoptera; family Papilionidae; genus Parnassius; species Parnassius apollo. The sequence goes on along the minus strand of CAJQZP010001507.1, from coordinate 681,735 downwards.
CAGGTATTTTCTTAAACACTACAACTTTATAAATATAAATAAGTAATATTACTAAAATTATACTACTCAGTGTCCGGAATTACAACTAAACAGAACATTATGAATGGTCCTTCGAGTATGATTTAATACAAATATTAATTTTTTTCTTAAACACTACAGCTTTATAAATATAAGTAAGTAATATTACTAAAATTATACTACTCAGTGTACGGAATTACAACAAAACAGAACATTATGAATGGTCCTTCGAGTATGATTTAATACCAATATTAATTTTTTTCTTAAACACTACAGCTTTATAAATATCAATAAGTAATATTACTAAAATTATACTACTCAGTATACGGAATTACAAATAAACAGAACATTATGAATACTCCTTCGATTATTATTTAATACAAATATTAATTAGTACTACAGATTTTAATGAACCAAATGCATTTCCTCATGGTTTCTGTACGCATTGCAACATAGAGTGAATAAATTTGGCAGTCTGCATTCCATAACAGTGTGGTTATCTTAAATGCAAAATTAAACGGGAAATTAAACAACACTGTCTGAAAAAATTAAATTTTTTGTTGAGCTCAGACAGTGCTATTTACCCTCAGGGCTATCTTAATTACTTAATACCGTATAGGATTGTGGTCAATCACCGATTTCTATTAAGTGACAAATGTTCATGGTAGACAAATATTATTATTGGGAGTACAAGGCGCTACTTTTTAGAAATATTTGTAGAAAGATTTTTATGTTAAATATATGGATATTTAATATCTAAACTTATTAACTTTACTTTAATTAAAACGGTTACACAAAGCATTTCGTCTAAAAATCAATTAAAGACAACATAATTATTCATCCTTCTCCCTAACAATACAAATAACAAAAATACTTCAGGCACTCAAAAAATATTACCGTCCATTTACTCGCAAATAGATCACACTCAGGAGAGCGTTAAGTGCGGTGAGGACATTGTTGGGAACAGGCGAGTTGGTGCGCGCAACGGTGCGTAATATCCGCAAAAAATGGCGTGAAGAGCACCTCCCGAGCAGACAATAGCGTACACTATCATTGCCAGTGATAACTCTAGTGAAATAAAACAAAAAATATTTACTTAACAAAGTTATAGTAAGTACTACTCAACGGATGTCTCAAATAGAATAAAATAGCAAAATTTTTACAATAAATTTCAGAGAATTCTTTTATCCTTTTTTAAGAGACAAATAAATTATAAGCACTTCAAGTTGTTACAAAGTTGTTTTTTATTAAAATGAAATACTGAATTTAAGCAAAGAATGCTAGAGTGATTTTTTATTATAATTTAGAGTCATTTTTAAGTAGAAACATTTTACCTTTATAGTATACAAAAAAGAAAATTTTACCATAAAGTTTATTTTTATATTTACATCTTATTTTAAAAACATTTGATAGTTGTTCTTTAGATAACTATAGTCTAAATTATTATAATAGAAATATATTAATTTTTATTTTTTATAATATTAGGGTGAAAAACGAGCATACAGATCACCTGTGTATCGGTAATTGAAGGCTGCGGCCTAGAGACATCTACATTTATCCTCGATTAAGAATTGTTACATCTGAGGATTAAGATAGATTTTCTTTTATACTCGTAGGCTAAGCATGAGAAACGAGCACACAGTTTACCTGATGGTAAGATCGAAGTGACCGCTGAACTGATCGTTATATGTCGACATAATAACCTGAAGTCAGGAGGTTGGTGGCATTCACCCCTGTGCTTTAGGAAGGACGTACAGCTATTGATCCTTGGCCTCATATCTCTCCGTTCGTGTCGAATTACCGTCCTATCGGACTACGAGAGTGAGGGAAAAGGAATGGAACTGTGCTTACGCACATAATCGTACACTATTACTCTTTTCTGTGCAGATAGCAAGTCTCCGTTCGGTCCGATTGCCGTGACCGAAATTCGGTCAGGAGGATATTATTATCTTTTATAAAACTATCAGTGGATTTGACAATCCATTGCTTATGTTATATTGATAATTTAGATTTTATTTAGTCTTCTACGGCTTATAGAACCCGAAAAGGCCTAATTTAAATTGGATAGCTCTAAAAAATATTATGTAAGCTTGTATTGGGTTCTTAGCGGTCAGATAAAGAAATTTAATTAAAATTAGGAAATTGTGGGACGTGATCAAACACATTGTTTTTTTGCGATTATACCGTGACGGATTAAACTGATCAAAACAACATAACACCTTCTTTATTGTGTATTTATTGGAAAATTAAGCATTTTGTTAATGCCTTTTAAATACCTCCTTACTTGAAAATATGTTAATTGAAATAATTTTTACATGCTGCCAAAACGTCTTATTTAGGTGTGATTTTTAAATCACCACATAAAATTTATAACGCATAAAAATTTAGGTAACAGAATAAAAAAAATACAAAACGGTCCCTAATATTTACGCGAACACTACACATTAAAAAATAGTTTTTACAGAATTTTATAGCGTTATTTTATACCACTGACGTTTTGAACACATTACAGTATCCATGGTCACTGAGGGGGGAGGGGGGAGGAACTGAGATGTTTCACTTACCAATGTCATAGTTAACAGTTAGACAGTAGTGGAATGGTGGTTTCGAACCCACGCTCTTTTGAGTTCGCGTTCCGCACCCTGCCGTTAGGCTACTGTCGCTCGATTTGATTTGGATGACTTTTGCAACAATTGAAAATTAGTCCTCGAAATTGAAAATTAGATATTTTTTTAAAGGATAAGGTTAACAAACGAGCACACAGTCGACCTGATGGTAAGATGTTGTTGCGGCCCAGATATGTTGTCACCCGTGAGGAGTAAGATGTAATGCTTCATTTCCAGTAAAAAGGGTTTCTGGTGCTATATTACACAGATATTCTGAGAGCGTGGTTCTTCCCCAAACGAGCCGACCTATTCGTGCTCCATCTATACTATTAATATAGCATGACTCTACCACGTTAGTATTATTCTAATTTTACTTCTATACTCGAAACAGAAAACCTACCCAGTTTTGATCACTATCAAGCGCAATGGAACCAGTAATTAATCAAAGTTGTCTCTTTGGATGTAATATAAAATTTCAAATGTATTAAATTAGATTTGTGTTTGTTGCGCGTGGCCTCAAGCGATAGAGAAGAAAAGTAATTTTTTATTTCTCCAAAAAATGCAAAAAAGCTATTGTTTTTTATCATAATATACCAGTAAAAGAATTCAGGTATTAAATTTGTAACAACTTGTCATTGAAATAAAAGTACATTTTGCTCTATTGTCACCAAATTGAAAAATCGGGATACACTCAACTTTAATCACTTCCTACAGCTGTGCATTGCACTTATATACAACAACTACCACCATAGGTATGATATGGACGTTACACATGATCTTTGTTTTGTCCAGGTTCATCTCAAGACTTATGCGTAAGGTGACACTATTGAGTTAATTGAACATAGTGCTTAGGTCCTCCGACGATTCTGCAATAAGAAATATATCGTCGGATAATCGAAGGTGGGTGATGTACTCGTTGAAAACGTCTTCCAACTTTTTTTAAAACGTTACCCCCACACTAGGATTTTCTCCTGTATCGTGGAGGCAGTTTACAAATATAAATTGCTCAAAGACAAACATCCAGACCCGGAACAATTATTTTTAGGCCATAAAATACTTGTTCCGTGCGGGATTCGAACCCGCAACCCCCAGTGCAGCCACTCATTGCTAAGCCACTGCGCCACGGAGTCGTCAAATGCAGCGGAGAAGAGTTTCGGGGATATAACCTCACACTGTATTATACCTCTCTGCAATTGGATAGATTTCGTACTCTGGTTCTGTACTCGGATAGACATCGTATCTCAACTGTACTAACACTTCAGCACTTTAATATACCGACAGTCAACTTAGCACCGCCAAAGAGACTGCAGCATCGCCCAAATTTCGATGGAATTAAAGGCTTTCTCATAGTATACATAAGCAAGACATACTGGCAGAATGTACTCCTCGGTCTTTTGTAAAATTTGCCAAACAGTATATTTTATGTGGTCTAAGGTACTAAAGCCTTTTCGGAAACCAGCTTGTTCGGGAGGCTGGAAGTCGTCGAGTGTGCGTGCGAGATGATTCGAAATGACTCTTGAAAATTGCACGTAGACGCGGCTCAGAAGAAAAAAAATTGGTCTGTACTTCTTCAAAAGAGCGCTGTGGCCTTTCTTGAAGAAAAATAACACCGTATCTATGCTCCATGTCCCCGGAGTAGTGCCACCATGATGGACGGAATTGAAGAGGTTTTAAAGGACTTCAAGTACCGATTTTCCACCCACTTTCAGAAGCTCAACTGTAATTTCATCCTCGCCCATTGACTTACCGTTTTTAAGTGCTGGAGATCCATTCTAATATCTCTCGAATAGCTTTGAATAAGACTTGTTGCTCCATCGATGATGTGTACAGTTGCCCATAGAACAGATGAATCTCCCTCAAAATCTCAGGTGTCCCGGAAAGGATGCTGCCATATTGAGTCTTTAGCTTCGACATTTGGCTCTTTCTGGCTAGCAGATTTCTGCCTAAGATGTTGGAGCCCTGCTTTCTACTAGATCACGTCTTTGATACGAGCTGTATTGAAGTTGTGTAAGTCCTGCCACATGTATTTGGGGATCTGTCTATTCAGCTGCGGTTATGCTGTGATATCTGCCAAAGACTGGAGTTTCATTTTCCTTCTAACAGCCATGAGATTAAGAGTATGATCGAAGAGTTTTTGTGTTCTTCTGTAACTGGCCTTGTAAAAATTAACTCCGACCGCATAGACAATGAATAATGAATGGTCTTTTAGGCACAGAAAACGATTTTGTAACTTAAGCTGATAGTTTTCGGAACTCTCTATTAGAGCACTAGGGGGACGGTGCGTCAACTTCATTAAACGTGACCTATCCAACTTACTTACGTTTAGGTCCAGTGTGCCTCTCACTATTCGGTGATCGCTGCCAGTTTTTCCGTCGTCATAATAAAGTCAACCTCATTTTTTGTCGAATTGTCGGGGCTCGACCAGATCCACTTTCTGTGTGGCCTCTTCTGGAAATAGGAGTTCATTATGAAGAGTCCCTCTTTTTTCATGAAGTTGGATAGCTGCCGACCCCTTCTGTTCCGTTGCCCTATGACAAATTTCCTTACCTTCAGCTCACCGTTCTCTCTTGTGTCTAGTTTTACGTTGAACATGGTAGAACCATTAGCACCGCATAGTGGGTTTGTGGAATGGATGGCTCTATTGCCTTATCTGGTTGGCGCGTAAACATGTATGAACTTCAGTGAATACCGTTTCGTGATTCCGAGTATAAGGTGCGCAAGTCTCGACGACACACTCCCAATATTTACAACGTTGTTAACGAGTGACTTGTGGACGATAAATCATACACCCCCTTGAGACAGGTGGTAAACCTCCCGGTGATATAATAAGTTGCCGGATTCGTGGCCGAGTCCTCCCCCTCTCTTCGGGCCTCGGATACCTATAATATTTCATCGCAGCTTCTCTATCTCTTCTTTCAGATCTAGGATCTTCTCGTCAGTCCTCAGGGTGCGTACGTTGTATGTTGCCTAGTCGAGTCGTCTTGAGTGGCAACTGCACCTCCACCGGAGATCTTTTCATAAAAATTTCGTGTTAATTAAACAGAAAGAATTTTGTAAAGCTTTTAACGAAGTAATTGTTTCGGTTATTAATAAAAGTAAATGGATTATTAAAAATATTAAATGAGTGTTCGAGGTATGCACTTTTGGATTTTGTAAATTTAAATATTGTTTAGTATTCAGTATTTGCTAATAAAAAAATTGGCTGGATAGTAGTCGAATGTTTATTACATGTGTATTAAGTGTGAAAACCAACCCAGCTTTTTGCTACGCGAATCGGGGAAGCTTCACTTCAGTTAAATCTTTTTTGGTGGCACTTGCAGAGTGCTTACGAAGAAGAGAAGCGCGAGAAACAGAATACTTATTGGATCATAGAGTGACCTATGCTTATCCTATATTATATATAGGGAGTGCTAAGAATCTCCAGTGAAGGTTTAGTTGACTGGAGACACTTAAGATGACTTGACCTGGCAACATATAATGCATGCACACTGGGGACTAACAAGAAGATCCTGGAGCTGGAAGAAGAGGTAGACAAATTGCGCTGGCATATTATAGGATTATCCGAGGTCCGAAGAGAGAGGGAGGACACGATAATCCTCGAATCCGGCAACTTATTGTATCACCTGGAAAACGACCATCTGTACCCATCAGTAATAATAATGTCTTCCAGACCGAATTTCGGCCACGGTGGCATGCCTCAACGGATACTAGCCATTGGCGCAGGACCGGATTAAAGTACCCAAGTGTATGCGCAAGCACAGGTGCACTCTCTATTACCTCACTCTCATAATCCGATGGGACGGTAAACCGACACAACCGGAGAGAGATCAGGCGCAGGACCAACGGCTTTACGTGCTTTCCGATGCACGGGAGTGAGACAGTGCCAATTTTCTGAATCCGGACGATTACTGAGAATTTCTTGACGGAAAAACTAAATAATTAATTTTTTGACCCGAAAACTTATATGGGTTTTTAAAAAGCTGAGACATGTTACTGACCAGAAACTATTAAAAATAATTTATGTTTCATTGGCTCAGGCATTATTGACCTACTGTATCCCAGTCTGGGGTGGTGCTAGTAAGACGCAGTTTCTCGATTTAGAAAGAGCACTACTAAAGGTAATGAGCTTTAAACTCTATAGGTATCCTACTGAAAACCTATACAAAATAAGTGATGTTCTTACAGTAAGGCAATTGTATATATTAAATATAATTTTAAAATGTCACAAAACGCTTCCATATGATCCTTCCAAAATATCTAGAAGACGAAAGCATAATGTAGCTCCTATTGCTACAGTCGTCAGGTTATGCTAGGAGGCAGTTTACGGTTCGATCTGCTTATTTATATAATAAAGTAAAGTTTTAAACATTTATCAAATGAATAAATACAAGTGCAAAATGAGTTTGACAGCACTATTAAAAACTTGGAGTTATGATAAAACTGAGTCTTTCCTATAGAACTCAAACTAAAAATTTTGGATTAATTTTTCACACAATAGAAGTTTGATTTAAAAATAATATTTTATTTAATAAAATAGGAATGATAAAACTCACCTAAACTTAATCCTTTGGGGCCTTAATCTAAATGAAATTTTATTAATTACCCATTAAGCTCAAACTCACATAAACACACACACGCACACATATACGCTCACACACACACACACACACACACACACACACAGACACACACACAGACACACACACACACACACACACACACACACACACACACACACGCACACACAAGCACACGCACATGCACACGCACACGCACACGCACACACACACACACACACACACACACACACACACACATACACACACGCGCATACACACATCTCATCACACACATACACACAAATACTTTGAAATATTGTAAATCCTTTTGTACCATGTAAAATTTGTTGAGAAATGTTATATTTTTATTTTTGCTTGATTGTGATTGTGGCCTACATATATAGGGCAAACAAAGAGATAAATTAGAACCCGCGTAAAAGAACACATAGCTGACGTGAAGCATCAACGTTCCGGGAAGTCTGCAGTTTGCGATCATATTCTAGATTGCCCCAACCATTACATCAGATTTGATAGACCACAAATCCTCGCGAAAGAACATCGATTCCTACGAAGGATGATACGTGAGGCTTGAGGTTGAAATTAAAAAACATCCTAATTTCAATAGAGAAGGAGGCTGGGTACTACCACCTGCTTAGTATCATATAATTAATAAAATTAAAACTAAACCCAAGCATACCACTGCAAGACTTCAAAACACAGTTAGTTCATTCTGCGTAGATCGGATCAAAGACAATAATTAAAAAGCTGAAGGTACTCCGAGTTAACTTTGACATCGGGACGTCAGTCACCTCAGTCCCCCGTGACCATGGGTGCTGGAAAGCACCCGAAATGTCGAGTATTAAAATTAATATAAATAAAACGCGATAAAATCCGTAAAAGTAGTTTTCTTTCTTTTTTATTATTTAGAAGCTCTTTATTTCGGTCCGCCATGATGGCACTACTCCGACGACGTTGAGCTGAAGTGCGGTGGTCTTGTTCCTTAAGAAAGGTGACAACGCTCTTTTGAAAGATAATATACCGATTTCACTTCTGAGCAGCGTCTACATGCTGTTTTCAAGAGTCATTACGAATTGTCTCGTACGCAGACTCGACGACTTCCAGCCTTACGAACAAGCTGGTTTTCGAAAAGACTTTAGTGCCATGTACCACATACATACCTTTTGGCATATTGTACGATACCAAAGAACACAATTTGTAACTTTGCCTGGCGTATCTGCACTATGAGAAAATCTTTAATTCCGTAGAAATTTGGGCGACTACCTAAAACGTATTGTAGGAAATGCTAGCGTTACTTTCGAGGAGTTGAGGACGGTTTTTACACAAATTGAAGCCATCCTTAACTCCCGACCCCTTTTTCCTTTATCACCTGACCCATCAGATCTCTTTCCTGTAACCCCAGGGCACTTCCTCGTCGGGCGCCCACTGACGTCACTGCCGTCACCACCAAACATGATTTCAAGAACGATACGCATCAGATATCAGGTGATGGAGCAAATTAGGAACCGATTCTGGAACAGATGGCGTAATGAGTATCTCTCCGAACTACAGCAGCAGACGAAATGGAAGATACACCAGAAGGACCTGAAACAGGGTGACTTAGTAGTATCAAAGAATAAAACTTACCTCCCTTGAAGTGGAAACTTGGAGGTGTTCATCAACTTTATACTGGAGCTGATGGCGTTAATAGGGTTGCAGATAAAGTGAAGTTTATTTAGTTATTAAGATAAAGTTTGTCCTCTCCCAGTAGACATTGATGACAATAAAGATGCTGAAAATGATGCAACAGACGGTGTTTATGCTGAAGAAGAGGCTACAGTAGATGAAGTCAATGCTTATGAAGTTTAGAAAGAAGACTTTACTCCTTTCAAGGGCAGGGTTGCTGTGAAGCGGAGCGAAGTGTGGAGGGACAGGCGGCGTACAAATACAAAAATATAATACCTTTGTTACTCCTCTTATAATCAGTAATAAGCTTACGTAATCGTAATAAAAATAAAAAATAAATATTAAAGATGTATATCTTAAAATGGTATGTTAAGAAATTGCCTTTTTATTGCATAATGAAACAAATTCTAAAACAAATGCTGCAAGATAGTACGAAAATGGAGCTATGGTCAAGTTTTTTTCTTTAGTCGTAGATTATATACAAGCTATCTCTATAGCTTCTTAAAGAGTTGCCACTAATGAAATTAACACGCTCCATTTTAAACCGTATTTAAATATTCAAAGTTTAAACTTCAGGTGTGGTCTCATATGGAGAAAAAATAATACACGTATGGTTGGAGACGAAATTTATAATGGAATAATTATATGAAATTGATATTGTGATATGCTTTGGTTCAATCAAAATAGTAAAAAATAACATTTTATAAAAAGTAAAACCCTACTTCAAACAACCAAAAGGAATAAAATAATTTTACATTCTGCATTCGTAGCGTAAAATTATCGGAACGTAAAATTACTTTATTATTTTTGGTTGTTTGAACACTTCATTTCTTTTTTAATAAAACTCAAATTTTATAGCCTTATTTCTAAAGGTATTCATTAAAATAAATATTTTTAATTGCTCTATTAGAAGTTGGTGAGATGAACGAAATAAAGGTTACGTTAACATAAACATAATCTTGTTTTACGTTGTTGTTCTAACCGAAAAAAGTCCAGGATCGCTCGCCCATATTGACTCTGTGGTATAGAGAATGATTAAAATGATATAAAAGAAAAATAAAACAGAGACACAGCCTTGTAATTGAATAAAAATTAATTAGCATCCAGATTTTTTACATCGTATAAATAAGATCACGTGCTTCATATAATGTAAATATTTTATTTATTTTTTTCATCTCCCTTACATTATATCCTCAGCTAAATCAAAGGCAGTTATATCGATTTGACGGTCAGATACTTCGCGTTTATATATGTGTATAGAAAAATTAATTTATGCGGGATTTAAAACCAACAAAATACACCATTGCTCCAACGATTCAGTTGAAACAATATTTTAATTAAGATACATTTTTTTTCTTTTATCAACCTCAATATCCATTTCAATTCAGTATTGAAAATCAGCTTCTCTCACAGTAAGACGGATTTTCTTTAATCGCCCTGCTTAGCAGGTGAATTGGTTTACAGTGACACCTTTCCCACTATTTTATATACTTGTATCTCTGTTCGAGTGAACCAAGCATTCTAAATTAGACGGATATTCTCTATTATTTGTAATTGCATGCTAAAGTGAATCAGAGATTAAAAATTCTACAAAAAAAAAAACAACAAACGATATAACGCAAAAATTATACATAGTAATTAGAAAAATTCTAACAAAACTTTAATATAAACAACCTACAATAAAAATAATCATTATATTCAGGACAATTACGCGTGTGGAAATAAAAATAACTATAATGTGCTTTCCTAAGCCATTAGGCTACCAATATATTTGATATAGACTAGCCGTGTAGTGGCGGTTGAGAATATCCTCTACCCCAAATCTTCCCGTGGGTGTCGTAAGAGGCGACAAAGGGACACAAAAAGGAGATGGGCAGCGGCATCTTCCCAATAACAACAATAGCATAATAAAAAACTGCGGTTGCCAACCCGCTCGCCAAGCGTGGCAACTATGGCAATATCCCCCCATGAGCAACGATGCAAATAAACGGCCCCCAGTCCCCGGCGGCCCCGCTATTCCTGGCTACGGTGGCGACCATGGTAACGGCGGGGCAGGGGTACTAAGAATCTCCGGTGGAGGTTCGGTTGCCACCTACGACGACTCGACCTGGCAACGTATAACGCACGCACCCTGAGGACTGACGAGAAGATACTGGAGCTGAAAGAAGAGGTAGACAAGTTGCGCTGGGATATTATTGGATTATCTGAGGTCCGAAGAGAGGGGGAGGACATGATAATCCTCAAGTCCGGCAACTTGTTCTATCACCGGGAGGGCGACCATCTGTCCCAAGGAGGTGTCGGATTTATCGTCCACAAGTCTCTCGTCAACAACGTTGTAAAGATTGGGAGTGTGTCGACGAGGGTCGCGTACCTGATACTCAGAATCACCAAACGGTATTCGCTGAAGGTCATACAGGTCTACGCACCAAACTCGGCACATCCCGATGAGGAGGTGGAGGAAATGTATGAGGACATTTCTAGAGCCATGCATTCCTCCAAAACCCACTACACGGTTTTGATGGGAGACTTCAATGCAAAACTAGGCACAAGAGAAGGCGGTGAGCTGAAGTTAGGGAAATTTGGAGTAGGGCAACGGAACCGTAGGGGCCAGCAGCTGGCTGACTTTATGGAGAAAGAGGAACTCTTTATGATGAACTCTTTCTTCCAGAAGCGGCCCCACAAGAAGTGGACCTGGTCGAGCTCCGACGGTTTGACAAAAAATGAGATTGACTTCATTATGACGACCAGACGCCAACTGTTCAGTGATGCCTCAGTGATCGCAAGGGTGAAAACCGGCAGCGATCACCGAATGGTTAGAGGCACACTGAACCTTAATGTTAAGTTGGAGACGTCTCGTCTAATGAAGTCAACGCTCCGTCCCCCTCGTGCTCTGATCCAGAATCCCGAGACTTTTCAGCTCGAGTTACGTAACCGCTTTCAGTGCCTAGAAGATTGCAATGCAGTAGCCGATATGAACGACAAGCTCGTGGAGACTGTCCATGCGGTTGGAGCTAAGTTCTGCAAGACCGGCCGCAGAAGAACGCAAAAACTCTCCGAATACACTCTTAATCTCATGGCTGTTAGACGGGAGATGAGGCTGCAATCGTCAAGAGATTTGACAGCATACAAGCAACTGAACAGACAGATCTCCAAATGCATGCGGCGAGACTTACGCAACTTTAATACTGCTCGTATTAAAGAAGAGATCGAGCGGAACAAGGGCTCCAAAGTATTTGCCAGAGATCTGTCTGCCAGAAAGAGCCAACTGTTAAACCTGAAGACTGAGTGTGGCAGCATCGTTTCCGCGACACCTGAGATTTTGAGTGAGATTGAGAGGTTCTATAGGCAGCTGTACACATCATCGTTGGAGCCACACGCAAGTATGAGTAACGATCCAAGAGCTAGTCTTACCCGACACTATTCCGATGATATCCCGGACGTCAGTCTGAGCGAGATTAGAATGGCTCTCCAGCACCTTAAAAACGGCAGGGCCCCAGGCGAGGATGGAATTACAGCGGAGCTTCTGAAAGCGGGTGGAACACCGGTACTTGAACTCCTTCAGAAGCCCTTCAATTCCGTCCTCCATGGTGGTAATACTCCGGAGGCGTGGAGCAGAAGTTCGTTGGTCTTGTTCTTTAAGAAAGGTGACAACGCTCTCTTGAAGAACTACAGACCGATTTCCCTTCTGAGCCGCGTCTACGTGCTGTTTTCGAAAGTCATTACGAATCGTCTCGCACGCAGACTCGCCGACTTCTAGCCTACCGAACAAGCCGGTTTCCGAAAAGGCTTCAGTACCATGACCACATACATACCCTGCGGCAGATTGTACAGAAGACCGAAGAGTACAATTGCCACTTTGCCTGGTGTATGTGGACTATGAGAAAGCCTTTGATTCCGTCGAAATTTGGGCGGTGCTACAGTCCCTTCAGCGGTGTCAAGTTGACTGTCGGTATATCGAAGTGCTGAAGTGTTTGTACAGTAGGGCTACGATGGCTATCCGAGTACAGAACCAGAGTTCGAAACCTATCCAACTGCAGAGAGGTGTAAGATAGGGTGACGTTATATCCCCGAAACTATAATGATTTCTTATATTTACGCGAACATTGCACATGATTAAAACTACTTTTACGGATTTTATCGCGTTTATTTTTACTTTTTCGACTCGGATTTCAATCTTTCAAACTCTATTAGGATGTTTTTTAATTTCAATAGCCTCACGTATCATCCTTGGTAGGAATCGGTGTTCTTTCGCGAAGATTTGTGGTCTATCAAATCTGATGTAATGGTTGGGGCCGTCTAGGATATGATCACAAACTGCAGACTTCCCGGAACGTTGATGCTTCACATCAGCTATGTGTTCTTTTACGCGGGTCCTAATTGATCTTTTAGTTTGTCCTATATAAGAGAGACCACATTCACAATCAAGCTTGTACACTCCTGCATCTTGTAGAGGAATATGACACTTGACGGATGGTAGGAACTGACTAATCTTCTTCGGCGGCTTGTAGAATGTTCTAATAGAAGCTCGCTTCAAGATATAGCCAATCTTGTCTGTGACACCTCTGACATATGGTAGTACAGCAGGCACACGCTCGACTGTGGCCGGCTTCACTCGGTCACTGTGACGTAGGCGCGGGACCCGAAGCTTTTTGTCGTGCAGAACTTGCTTGACGTGCTGAAGCTCGGTGGCCAGGTGTTTGCTGTCACAGATCCCTCGTGCTCTCTGTAACAAAGATTTGCCCACGGTAGCTAACTGTGAAGGATGGTGGTGAGATTCACCGTTTAAATATCGGTTTGTATGGGTCTTTTTCCTATACACAGTGTGATCAATGGTGTTATTAGGATTTCGGATGACTAACACATCTAGGAAAGGTTAGGAATTATTTGCCTCTAACTCCATAGTAAATTGAATTTTAGCGTTTATGGAATTAAGATGTTCTAAAAATGCAGTTACTTTGTCTGATGGTAAAATTGTGAAAGTATCGTCTACGTACCGCTTGTAGATCCTTGGTGTAACAGGTGCAGTAAGGAGGGCTTTCTCCTTAAAGTCTTCTATGAATATATCGGCGACAATGGGAGATACAGGTGAGCCCATCGCCACACCATCTACTTGCTTGTAAAACTCTTCCTTCCACAATAGATAGCCAGATGTAAGGCAATGTCTTAGTAATACTGCATATTCTGCTGGCATGTTATTTTCCTCTAGTTTCCTAGTTATAATTGAGATGCAGTCTTCAACAGGTAGGCATGTAAATAGAGACTGAACATCAAAACTGACCATGGTTTCATTGTCAGTAAGATGTAGGTCTTTTATCTCACTGACAAAATGGTATGAATCCTTAGTGTGTGCTCTTGTGTGTCCTCTGAGTGGTGATAATATTTTAGCTAAGTATTGAGCCAATCTGTAAGTTGGCGAATCAATCTGACTCACTATTGGACGTAATGGAGCATTCGGTTTGTGTATCTTTGGTAACCCATACAACTTCGGTGGTTTGGCACAGGAAGGTATTATCGAATTAACGTCCAGATTCAATTTTTCGGAGTATTTCTTAATTAGATCGCTAGTTGTTTTAAGCGTATTAGTTGTAGGGTCTCTTTTGACCTTTCGATAAGTAGTTTCATCCGACAAAAGTTGTTGTATTTTAAAATTGTAATCTGACGTATATGACGTATTATAACCGTAGAATTACCTTTATCTGCGCGGAGAATCGTAAGCTCTGGTCTGTTGCGTAAGTTTTTCAACGCGTTAAATTCATTTTTGGGGAGATTTAATTTCGGCGCTGAACTTCGACGTAACATAGACGAGATGTCTTGACGTATGGCCTCTAAATCTTCATTACCAATATTATTTTTATACAGACAGTCCTCAACACTACAGATAATGTCCTCATACGGTATTTTTCGCGGTGTTATTGCGAAATTAATACCTTTTTCTAAAACTTTTATTGTGGCGTCGTCCAGTGTTTGTTTTGATAAGTTGTAGACAGCGCGTTGTTTATGATTCGTGTCTGTGGTCAACGATTTCGTATGTTGGACATTTGATTTAGTTGTTAATTTATGGTATTTATCAATGTGTTTATTTTTGCATTCATTGTATTTAGTTGTTTCGCGTTTATCTAAAGTTTCCATGCAATTTTTATAATCAAATATCGATAAAACTGTCTTTAATTCATTGGACGAATTGTCTATGGTTTTGTTTATGAAATATAGATCGGTACGTTTTTGCTGAATCACCGTTATTAACAACTTTTTACTAGCCTGATTTAAGATCTTGGCGCTTCCTCGAATGTCTATTTTAGTGGATATCTTGACACACGTAGGAATGAGATTATGATCTCTGCATCTCTTCAAGAAATTTAAAGCTGTTATGTATCTTGCGCGCTTGGTCTTCAGATCTTCTAATCGGCGTATTTTATTTGCTATTTCCAGTCCGTACTGGTTAACATAATGATTTCTTATATTTACGCGAACATTGCACATGATTAAAACTACTTTTACGGATTTTATCGCGTTTATTTTTACTTTTTATTTTTAATTCCCGACGTTTCGGGCGCTTTCCAGCACCCATGGTCACGGGGGACTGAGATGACTGACGTCCCGATGTCATTGTTAATTAAAAATAAAAAGTAAAAAATAAACGCGATAAAATCCGTAAAAGTAGTTTTAATCATCCCCGAAACTCTTCACCGCTGCGTTGGAAGACGTTTTCAAGCTACTGGACTGGAAAGGTTACGGTATTAACATCAATGGCGAGTACATCACTCACCTTCGATTTGCCGACGATATAGTCCTTATGGCAGAATCGCTGGAGAACCTTAGCACTATGCTCAATGACCTCAATGGTGTCTCCCAACGGATAGGTCTTAAGATGAACATGCACAAAACAAAGATCATGTTTAATGTCCATGTAACACCTATGCCGGTAGTTGTTGGGAGCACTATGCTCGAAGTTGTTGACGAGTACGTTTATCTGGGACAAATAGTCCGACTAGGTAAGTCCAACTTCGAGCGAGAGGTCAATCGACGGATTCAACTCGGCTGGGCAGCGTTCGGGAAATTACGATACGTCTTCTCATCAGGTATACCTCAATCTCTGAAAAATAAAGTGTACAACCAGTGCGTGTTGCCAGTGATGACTTACGGATCAAAGATGTGGTCCTTCACTGCTGGCCGTATGAGGACGCTCAAGGTCGCTCAGCGAGCTATGGAGAGGGCTATGTTCGGAGTTTCTCTGCGTGATAGCTCAGAAATGAGGATATCCGCAGTAAAACCAGAGTGACCGACATTGCCCAACAGATTAGTAAGCTGAAGTGGCAATGGGCCGGCTATATAGCTCGAAGAACCGATAACCGATGGGGAAGAAAGGTTCTCGAGTGGTAGCCTCGCACCGGTAGGCGTAGTGTAGGGCGACCCCCCACTAGATGGAGTGACGACCTGGTAAGACATGTAGGAAGTCGATGGATGCAGGTGGTTCAGGACCGTGCTTTGTGGCATTGCTTGGGGGGAGGCCTATGTTCAGCAGTGGACTTTGAAGGGCTGTAATGATAATGATGATAGTGTGTGATATTAATGTAAAGACTAAAAGATTTGAAAAAAAATTATGTAGATATTTTTGACATTTTATTGATTTTTATGATACACATAAAAATATTTTGTAAGTACAAAAATAAATTTAACTAATTTTTACGGATTTTATCGCGTTAAAATAACTTTTTTAATACCCGACGTTACGGGTGATTTACAGCAGCCATGGACACGGGGTGTGGGGACTGAGGGGTTTGACGTCCCAATGTCATAGTTAGCCCGGCTACCTTCAGTTTTTGATATTAGTAGATTGTTGATCTGACCAAAAATTAATAAAAGAACCGGAATGGAGTGAATGGAAAATGGACCAAGACTTAAAAAGTTAATTAAATGCGATAAAATCCGTAAAAATTAGTTTCATTTAATGTCTAGTGTTTGTGTAAATATAAAAAATCATTAAATCACAACAAAATAAGTAATTAAAAAATTTAAAAAGCTTATTAAAACAGCATAAAGCAGTTTAAAAGGAACAAAACCTTTCTAATCTTAGCGAAAGATTAGCACCGTACATTACTGCTTTAGTCATTGTTCGGTATCCGAAAAACTTAAAAGCTCTTTCGTACTTATTCCGATTCAATGACAGACAAGAGATTGAACACTGCTAAACATAGAGCTCCCACACGGATTATCTCATAAAGGGGAGTATAAATAGTTTTATTCACATTGTAAAGGTCCATAGATAGACATGAGCCTCTTCTATATTGGAATCAACCTGACAGCAAATAGTAATAAAAATTGGTAAATTTAGTACATTTAAAAAATAACATTTAACTAACGGAATTCTATTTCTTTCCAGTAAAAAATAAAAAAAAATTGTGTTTAAAAATATTTTACAGAATTTACACTCTTAAAAGCTACATTATCTACTTGGTAGCACGTGAATTTAAAAAATCAGTGGATACTCTCTAACAGAATGCATACATTGAATCATTTAACTAAGATAAGAGAGTCACAAATACAATGGCTACAGAACGACAAATCTTAAACTGCTATGAGAGACAACATAAAATTTAAATGTTACTTGGTTGCGCGGAAAACCATTCGCGTTTTTTTTATTTTTGACGGTAGGAACTTGTCGAATCATTATTCCCTTCCGAAACAATATCATTCGTACCCTCCTATCGACACATCGGGGTGGTGGGGTGGGAGGGGAAAGAAGACGATTCTAGAACATCGCGTAATCATCGGACCCGAGGATATATAAGACACGCGCGACCGACGCGCGCTCTCTTCTCCCGCCGCAGTCGTCGTTGAACCAACGCTTCTCTCCTGACGCACCACTGGGGCCCCAGAAGTGTCTGTCCAGAGGAGGTTCCGGAAGTCGCCGCTATAGTGATCGACAGGAAGAAGAAACCCCGGTGAGTCAATACTCCTTAATTATACCTGCTTGCTAATAATTTAACCCGCTCCAATTTGTGTTTTTTTTCCTAGTCAAGCAGGATTCCTTTCATCGATTCGACAAGTAATAGTTTAGTTTAGGGAAGAGCGAGTGCATTGTACCGCATGCTATAGTAGTCGCTTTTAACGTAAGCGTAGAAGCAATCGCATATACAGTCCACTTTAGTTAATATCTCGCGTAATAGGTTTGAGGTTTGACCGGGGAACTAGATTTTCGGCAGCCTTAAACACGTGGCTCCACCATTTTATGGTCACTTCGGCAGGATCTGGATTGGTGTTTAGTGGTTATCCAACCATTTTCTGGTCGAATTATTAAATTAATTGTTTAGATAACGCACTCTAATTTATAGAATAGACTTAAATAGTGTTCGTTTAAATTAAAATTTTGATTTGTTACTCGCAAACAGAATTATTCATTTAATAGCGCTCGTATTTGGTTAAATTTAAAGCTTATTAAATAATTGAAACGGCGTGATAGCAACCGTTTGATACGCTTACCCCACAATTTTATAAAATTATTAGGTTTAGCAAACGACGCGTAGCCTTGACTGCATCGGGCGCTCGATCTGATTACGTAATACAGCACGCCGAGTATTCATCCTACGTCGTTTATGCGTGTGAGATTAATTGTGATTAATATAACTTTATTATAATAATTTAAAATGGCAGTTAGTGGAAGTGAAATCAAAATTAAAACGCTTTATGCCAAGAGGGACATACTCTTTTCGCGTATGCAGAATATAAGTGATTATATAAAGAACATTCATATAGAGGCAGTACGGGAGGCCTTTTTAAATGAAATCGAAACGATAGATAATTTGCGGACAGATTACGAAAGAATATTAGATCAAATTAATCATTCGGAACTACAAACCGACCCGAAATACATAGTGAACTACCAACCGCTGCTGGCATTCGAAGATATGTTGTGTCGCGTGAAGAGAACCGCAAAATTGCTACAATCTCAAGGTGAAGCGAAGCCTGAAATGCAGGTACGCCCTCGTGACTCAATTAGGTTACCGCCAATAGATATTCCGGTATTCAATGGTGATATTAAGACGTGGCCCTTCTTCTTCAGTAGTTTTCAAAACAATATACACAACAACCCATCGTTATCGGACGCTGAAAAATTATATTACTTAATTAGCAAACTTAGTGGCAGAGCACAGTCGATCTGCTCGGGTTTTACACCTACAGCAAACAATTACGTATTAATATTTGAAACGCTTAAAAATAAATATGAAGATAGGAGAATGTTAGCTTCCGAATATTTGAACCAGATATTCGATCTTAAACCTATATCATCCGCGAACATCAACGGCTTAGAGCAGTTTCTCGATAAATTTGTGGCATCGGTGGCTGCACTTAAGAATTTGAAGTTTAATGACCTCATGGACGTGGTGTTTCTCCATATAGCATTAAAGAAATTAGACTCCGACACCGTGCGTGCGTTTGAAATGGAGCATCGTAGCTCGGAGATGCCTTCCTTTCATTCATTAGCATCGTTCGTGCGAGATCAAATAAAGGTGATGCAGCGCTCACCGAACGTTAAACAGGAGATTAAAAGGTGCGTCGACCGTAGACAGACTCAACCATCTAAAATAGCAGGGTCGTTAACTTACGTAACCGCTACGCCGACATCACTCCAGCATACTTGTATAGTATGTAAAGATAAACACGGTAACTTATATAACTGTGCGACTTTTCGTAAATATTCACCAAGCGAACGTTATAAGTTAGTAAAGACAAACAACCTATGTTTGAACTGCTTAAGCGATAAGCATTTAGTTGCAAAATGCAATTCGAGTTCCGTATGTAGCAAGTGCGCCAGGAAACATCACACGCTATTACATTTTGAAAATAGCAACATAGCGGCGTCAAGTAAGGCGAATAAGGAATTCACCCCTACTAAGGTCAACGATTCTAGCGGTCGACCTGATGATGTCGCTCTGTGCTCATTGGCAAATATGGGAGCACAACCTCCTTCAACCGTGTTACTGGGTACGGCGCGTATTTTGGTTAGGGATTCGCGTGGAAACAAACAAAGCGTCCGTGCACTGCTGGACAGCGGAGCCCAAAATAGCTTTATAACACGACAATGTTGTCAGCGCTTAGGCTTAGTAATAAATAGGTCACTTTCATGTCCTGTAGTTAAAGGCATCGGAGGTACTAGTAAAGCGACACAGGGATATATAAATTTAAAATTTTATTCTCGGATAGATCGTAACGTTAACTTTGATATAAATGCACTAGTAGTAGATAGGGTCACTGAACGGTTGCCAACCGTTTCGGTTGACACCTCGGCAATGATTGAATTTAAAAATTTGACTCTAGCAGACGACACTTACGCCGTTCCTGGAAACATAGACATGCTCATTGGGGCATCGCTTTTCCCTCATCTTTTGTTAAACAATAAGGTCAGGGGCAACTCCTCGCATACCGCGCCTTACGCACTGGAAACCGTATTGGGCTATGTGATCCTTGGCTCCGCCCCCATCCTAGATAGTATTTCGGCAGCCTCTTATTGTGGTATGGCTGTCGAACCGCTCGAGTCGTTAGTCCGCAAATTTTGGGAGATGGAGGAGGTGAACGTCCCACCCATAGCTAGTTCAAATGACAGGATATGCGAGGAAATTTACGTCCGCACGACCGTTCGTGATCGCGACGGTAGATATAGTGTAGCGCTACCCTTTAAGGGGGATGTTTTATCTCTCGGCGATTCGCGTCAAATGGCGGAAAAACGTTTCTACAGCTTGGAGCGTAGGATGCTCGCTTCGCCCCAGTTAAAGGAAGCTTACGACGGCGTCATTAACGAATATATAAGAGAAGGTTACATATCACCTGTGGCTTCGAAATTAGATAACTACGAAGACACACCGTCGTATTTTATACCACACCACGGAGTCATTAGAGAGGACAAACTTACATCTAAATTACGTGTAGTGCTCGACGCTAGTGCTAAAACTAGCACTCACCTGTCGCTTAACGATATCCTCTATAGTGGGCAAAATTTACAGGGCAGTTTATTTGATATAATAGTCAATTTTCGTTTGTTTAGTATAGCACTATCCGCCGATATTCGCCAAATGTTTCTTTGCATAGGGGTCCGTGAATGCGACCGTAAATTCCAGCGCATTTTATATCGTTTCAACCCAAAGGAACCTCTAATGGTGTTTGAATTTAACCGCGTTTGTTTTGGTTTAAAGTCGAGCCCATTTCATGCGTTACGCACGGTGAGACAGCTCGCTCACGATGAAGGTCCCTCTTATCCTAAAGCTAAGAGGGCAATTGAGAGCGGATTATATATGGATGATTTTGTGTATTCGGTCGATAGCGTGGAGGAGGCCACCCTAACCACCGCCGAGGTTATAAGGCTCATGAAATCAGGTCAATTCGATCTTGTGAAGTGGACTAGTAATTCGCGTCCGGTTTTAGATACAATCCCACTATCACACCGTCTTTCGGCGATAAAGGAATTCGACGATTCCGATACACACAAGGTGCTCGGTCTGTGTTGGTCACCAGAGTCCGACGTGTTTAGCCTTAAGGTAAATCCGCCCGTAGAGAAATGCACAAAGCGCACAATACTGTCATGCGTTGCTAGATTATGGGACGTCATGGGTTTCGTAGCTCCGGTGGTATTATACGCTAAGCTTTTGATTAAACAACTTTGGTTATTTGAATGCGATTGGGATGACTCGCCGCCTGACAGCATTGTTCGATTGTGGCAGCGCTTTAGAGAGGAACTTCCCTTTACTAAGAGAAATTAAAATACCGCGTCATATAAATGTCGATAGAAATAGCAGCATAACGGTTGTTGGATTTGCAGACGCCAGCGAGAAGGCTTACGGGGGCGTTGTATATTTCCATGTCCAGAATAATGGTAGAAATTCGATTAGCCTCATTAGTTCTAAGTCGAGAGTCTCCCCCCGTAAGGTTGTCTCTCTGGCGCGCTTAGAGCTTTGCGCAATATTAGTACTCACCAAGCTTATTACCACAGTTATCGGCGCATGTAGGGATAGAGTTCACATAGAAAGAATATTTGCCTTTTCCGACTCCACCGTCGCCTTATGTTGGGTTCATTCTTCACCCCACCGTTGGGATACGTTTGTCGCGAACCGAGTGGCCAAGATCCAAGACGAGTTAGAAATGGCGGAACTTAGATCTTGTAGAGTGATACAATCGGTAAAGCCCTTCACGCACACCGGGTCTGATTTTGCTGGTCCGTTTAAGGTCACGCTCACTCGCGGGCGTGGTATAAGATCCACAAAGGCTTACGTCTGCATTTTCGTATGTCTAACTACTTAGGAATCGTCGAGGAGGTCTTTCCCGGTTCCGACGGAGTAATTAGGATAGCTCGCGTTAAGACCACGGTTGGGTCTTACCTACGTCCTGTTGTCCGTTTGTGCCCCTTGCCTCTTCCATAATTTAAATTAGCTTTCTAGACTGAAATTGTAGTTTAATTTAGGTAATCTTAGCGTTAGTTAGTTATTTGTTAGTCGATCTTAGCTCTAGTTGTTTAGTTATTTTTTTTGAAGGAAATCCTTCAAGGGCGGGGGGAGATGGTTGCGCGGAAAACCATTCGCGTTTTTTTTATTTTTGACGGTAGGAACTTGTCGAATCATTATTCCCTTCCGAAACAATATCATTCGTACCCTCCTATCGACACATCGGGGTGGTGGGGTGGGAGGGGAAAGAAGACTATTCTAGAACATCGCGTAATCATCGGACCCGAGGATATATAAGACACGCGCGACCGACGCGCGCTCTCTTCTCCCGCCGCAGTCGTCGTTGAACCAACGCTTCTCTCCTGACGCACCACTGGGGCCCCAGAAGTGTCTGTCCAGAGGAGGTTCCGGAAGTCGCCGCTATAGTGATCGACAGGAAGAAGAAACCCCGGTGAGTCAATACTCCTTAATTATACCTGCTTGCTAATAATTTAACCCGCTCCAATTTGTGTTTTTTTTCCTAGTCAAGCAGGATTCCTTTCATCGATTCGACAAGTAATAGTTTAGTTTAGGGAAGAGCGAGTGCATTGTACCGCATGCTATAGTAGTCGCTTTTAACGTAAGCGTAGAAGCAATCGCATATACAGTCCACTTTAGTTAATATCTCGCGTAATAGGTTTGAGGTTTGACCGGGGAACTAGATTTTCGGCAGCCTTAAACACGTGGCTCCACCATTACTAATTAACCAATATTCTATAAAAATAACGCAGAAATACAAATCATTACTGAGCATAAAGCAAACAATCTAATTAATTATAACACCACATTTGGCTTCGTTGTTTTGCGACAGTTCCAATAACTGAAATAATATACGTACGTACGATATAAGGAAATTATGTGCTAAGAAATTAATATTAAGCATCCTTTTCTTTGTTGTAGATATTAATTGCAATAAGTTTGATATGTTGTTTTACTGAATATAAACCAGTGCTTGACCACATGGGCGCGGCAGTAACATGAGTATCTTCAATAAATATTTCGTGGACTGCAATTGTACATACAACGAGCAGAGCAAGAAAAGTGGACGAGAGAAGAATGCACGCACTAAACTTGTTAGGGACTGCCTCACTTTCCTCCCGGAGTATCATGTAACAAAACAGGTCCACCACATGGATCAGCGCAAGCACTCTTAAATCAGTTACAGGAAGTCACATACTCCCTAAATCTTGACTTATTGTAATTGCAGAAGGGCACGTCACATTGGCGAAAAAGGCGATCAAAGGAGGCAATGTGTATATAAATTTAATATTGCGGTTTAATATTTTCTATTATAATATATACCTAAAATTAATTTCTAATCTATTAAAATAATTATAATTAAGATACGGGACGAAGGTAGATTTCATTAGTAGTTTTCACGGTTACTACTGGAACTATGACATCCTTCGAAGGATGAATAAACTCGACAATCGCTAATGGACAAGCAAGATTCGATGCATTATTGTTAATGAAAATTACAACCGTGACTGATGCTATAGGCGTAGACGTAGTGTTCCGCTTGTAATCCGTGAAGATATCCTATCCTCCACCGATCCCAAAACGACTGAATTATTCTATTAGTGATAATATTCAATACATAATCATTGCGCGGAAATACAATTCAATGCTTTTGAGTGTAATGTGATGCAGTGTTCGAAAGGCCTACCCGGATCAAAACGATGTCAATGAAGGGCCTTAAACGATTGAAAGCGCTAAGCGCGGATTTTTACCTTTAATATTTAAATATTCTGCTGCAATGTGTTGTTTTGCAGAGTGCAGAGCATTATAAACTCAGAGAAACTGAGGTCATCTGCAGTAGTAACTACAGTAGTGCTGCAGCGGGGTAATACTTTAGAATCTGAAAGCTGTTTTATTAACAACTTGGCATATGCAAATGTTTTTTAGAGAAAAAAGCTCATTAGATCCCACTCCTGTGGGGATCTAATGAGCTCCGTGTTATATCCTCAATACTTGGCAAGGGATAGCTGTCCTTCTTCGTAACATCGTTCAGACGGCGGTAGTCAACACAAAACCGCATGCTGCTGTCCTTCTTTTTTACTGGCACCACGGGTGAACACCATGAGATTGGGACAAGCACATATAGCCGTATTTGTTGTCATATCGAAGCGCTGTTCACGAAAGTACATCGGTGATAAATGCGAAAGCTGCGCAAACTTTGGAAGATGAGATGAATACGTCAGACAATCGGGCCAGCAAACGTCTGAAAAGGTGAAAACCCGGTATGACCGTAAAATGAACAACAAAGGGTTCGACGAAGGATCACTAGTGTGCTTGCACCATCCAGTTTGCAGCAAAGAGAAATTCCCTAAGCATCGAGCTAAATGGGACAGACCGTACAGGATTGTGACAAGGATCAATGACATAACCTACCGGATACAGAAAGGTGCAGGAGGTACTCCTAAGACCGTCTATGTGGATCGACTGGCGCGTTATTATGGGGTCGATAATGTTTGGGACAAGCATGTCATAGGAGTGGGCTGTGTTGCGCGCCATAATTAATGCCTGGTACATGGAGACATAAGTTACTACCACCGCCCTCTAGTATCTACTAGCAGAACTAGGAGAGTCAAGATCCTTCTAGAGATTTCCATGCCAAAACTTTCTACACCTAGTCAGTCGGGATCGGTATATACTCGAACATTCTAGATGTTTCAGTAGAAGAGGCCCGATATAGGGCCGGTATCGACCGCGACCTGAATCAGTATTGAATTGGCAATTCAAGCGAATAATTTGAAGCATTACACCTGCGAAATAAAGTGTTCGCTTAACTTAATTTAAGCCTTAAAGTTAAGTCCTTCGATAGGACTTACCATTTCGTACAAACAAAAATTACGTAATTATTTACGTTGTTTGTTTATACGCGAGAGTCAGGCGGCATCTATATTATGGTTGTATCACAAATGGGTCGGCTCAACGACAACGCTCTCACAGAATAATAGAGTAAAAAATCAGCTTAATGCTGCCGTTTTTGGTATAGTGAGTAAAAAGTACCAGAAACCCTTTTCATTTATTTTTTATTTATTTAACCTTTATAATACACCTTAAATTAAGGAATATAAAGTGCGGACTTAATGCATTATGACATTTTCTGCCAGTTAGCCTGAGATGATTTGAGAATAAAATATAAAGTTTAAAGTTACAGCCTATATACGTCCCACAGCTGAGACACAGCCCTCCTCTCATTTCTGAGAGAGTTTTAGGGCGAGGAAGTTCCCGCCGCCCTGCCCCAATGTTTGTTGGCGAACTTCATATGTCTTCGAAATATTTTTTATCTCTCAGACATGCATTGTGATGTTTACCTTCAACTCCGAGCACGTGGTAAATCAGCACTTTAAATTGCAGTTAACAAATAAATTGGCGCTGGCGGGATTGGGGGTTGTATCCATATCCATACTAATATTATAAATGCGAAAGTGTGTTTGTTTGTTTGTTTGTCCCTCTTTCACGTCGCAATAGAGCATCAACATGGCATGATTTTGTATGGGGATAGTTCGATGGCTGTAGAGTGACATAGGCTACTTTTTCCGTGGAAAAACATCTCATTTAAGTGGGAAAATAGAATATGTTGCAAAAGTTTGTTCTTCTTTCACGTCGCAACAGAGCGTCGGCATGGTATGAATTTTGGTATGGGGATAGTTCGGTGGCTGTAGACTGACATAGGTTACTTTTTCCGCGGAAAAACATGTCATTCCCTTGGAAATGTGGGAAATACTCTATTTTCCCTCATGAATGTTTTTATTTTTCTCTGGTGGTAGATAATGGCTAAAAAGGCGGAAAAACATCTCATTGCCGTGGGAAAATCGAATATGTTGCAAAATTAAATTCAGCTAGGTGGCGCCACCGTGATTCTACAAGACTGACGACGGTACGATGGATGAACACAGAAGGTCAGAATATCTGGATTATTATGTCTTTTTACCAAAATTAAGATAAAAATGTATGGATCTGTATTTTTCCACGCAGGACCGGGAAGAGAGCGATAAAAAACATAAAATTCACCAGCTGATTTTCTTCAAACGTTTTGGTGCATTGTAATTCACAGAATAGGCGGTTTGGTAATTTAGAATAATATTGATAACCTTGCAGACGATATTAAGTAATCCGTTGATACTCTGCCTATCCCGCAAGGGTTACAGGCGTGATTATAACTATGGATCAGAAATACTATCACCACTTGTCACGCTTTCACCCTTAACTATTACTTAACTGTAGTAGAAACAGTTCTTAGTAAGCTTTATTAATAAGCATTGGGAATATTTATTGAACGGAAATGAATACAGTTATTATATGTGGTTATGAATGAATCGGTATTACAATAAGAAAAATTGTGCAAAATTGTAAGAAAAAATATTTTTTGAGAGTTCTTACTAACTAACGTATACATAGTTTAAATTGATTCCGCTAGATGTCGTTACAAGGTTTTTAAAACGCGGTAAAGAAATGTTTCCTGACATGTACTTAACTCCCGCCGTTGAGCCGCGCGTCAACTTATAGTGCATACGGTACCTATATGCTTAAATTGTTTCTATTTCGTAGCTTATTCGACTACCTGCTTTCGATTTCGGTTGTTTGTCATTTGATTTGTGATTTGGTTAAGGTTGAATCGATTTATATTGGCTTTCATTTTCGGATTTGTGTATTTTCTTGGATCGGTTTTGTTGATTTGGTTGGTATTCCTTTATACATATTTAGACTCTGACTTTGATTTTGGATTTTGTTTATTTAGAATCGTGAATTGGTTTTCGTTGTTTTAGGTTGTTTAACAATATTTCAAAGGAATATTAATAGTATTGATAGTGTATACGGTAACTTACTTCACACACACTTACACTTACTTCTTTTTTCGTTGATTATATTAAATTGACTTTCGATTTCGGTTTTCTGCGATTTCTTTTGTGATTTGGTTTAATTTGATTCGATTTTTTTTGGCTATCGTTTTCGGATTCGTGTTGTGTCTTGAATTGGTTTTGATGTTTTGATTTAAAAAAAATTAAAAGGAATATTTATTCCTTTTAGATATTTTGGGTTTGTTTTTAAAATATTTTAAAGGAAATTTAATTCCTTTTAGGTATTTTAACGTTTTTTTATAAATAGGTTTTTTGTTACTTCATAATGCCTCGCAAACGTAAGTCCAGCCTTTCTAGAGTATCTTCTCAAAGACAAGCGAAAAGATTAGCTCGATCGCTAGAATCTTTAGAAGATGCTGAACTGAGAAGGCAAGAACAAGCAGAGCGTCAGGCTGCTTTTAGAGCATCTGAGACACCTTCTCAACGTCAGCAAAGGAATTTTAAAAAATTATGATCCGTTGATTGATTATAAAAATCACAGGTTAGTTGTTATCGGACTGATGGACAAGGCGTGTCGATTTTGCAGCGCTTTAAAATGGAAAGTTGAGACCGCAGGCATGTGCTGTTCTAATGGCAAAGTGTCTCTTCCGTTACTTGGGGAACCAGAAGAACCTTTGAAAACTCTCTTTTTATATGATGCTAATGAGTCACGGCGCTTTTTAAACAGGATCCGGAAATATAACTCATGCTTACAAATGACGTCCTTCGGAGTTGACCGGGAAATAATAATGCCGGGATTTTCGCCTTCATTTACGGTGCAAGGGCAAATTTATCTTAGAATAGGTTAATTTTTTCTAGCTGAAAACGAACAGCATACACTTTTACAAGTATATTTTATGGGTGACGAAGAAAATGAGGGAAACCGTCGCTGCCAATTTATCCAGGGAGTTGAGAGAGACACAATGTTCAAAATTCAAAGATTCTTGCATGAACGTAACATTTTAGTCAAAACATTTAAAACTGCTTTGGAAAACCTATCTGAAGAGGATTATAAAGTCGTCATTCACGTAGATCGGACCCCTCGATGGAGAGCATGAAAGGTGCTACAATGCACCTTTGATAAACGAAATAGCAGCCGTAATTAATGGTGATCAATTTTCTCACAAGACATTATCTTGCGAGCACGTGATGATACGTTGCAACGGGTAGCCGATACACATAAGTTTTATGATGCTCTGCAATACCCATTGATTTACTGCAAAGGACAAGAGGGTTATCATTTTCAAATTCCACTCATTAACCCGGTCACAAAGGAGCCTACTCCGAACAAAAAAGTGTCATGTATGGATTTTTATGCGTATCATATGATGTTGCGAGAAAATGATTTTAACCTCTTAGCCCGGTGTAGACAATTATTTCATCAATTTTTGGTACACATGTATGTAAAGGTAGAAAGTGAACGTCTCCGTTATAT
Organism: Parnassius apollo; assembly: GCA_907164705.1. Lineage (NCBI taxonomy): Eukaryota > Metazoa > Arthropoda > Insecta > Lepidoptera > Papilionidae > Parnassius > Parnassius apollo. The sequence goes on along the minus strand of CAJQZP010001507.1, from coordinate 653,118 downwards.
ATCTTTAAGTAATAAAAAAACTGCGCGTTGAGAATTATATACATTTACAAGATGCAGTTTCTAGCGACGCCAATGTAAACCACAGAGATTTAGGTAAAATGGCAATTCTGCCCTCATCATTGTTACCTTTTTTTGAGATAGAGTATGGGCCGATTATTGTGATATTGATAAAAGTACAAAAATTAATGTATGTAATTAACAAAGGGAAAATTACCGGAGAGGTGCAGTGCTTCATGTTTTCAATTGAATGGCAAAAAAGAGGATTACCGCATGCCACATTGCATTGCCACATTCTAATATGGCTTAAAGAGAAGTTGCGGCCCAGCCAAATAGACGACATAATAAGCGCCGAGATTCCGGATCCTGAGCAAGATAAAGAATTGTATGATACCATCGTCCGAAATATGATTCACGGTCCATGTGGAGCACAAAATTCAATATCGCCATGTATGAAAGAAGGAAAATGTACAAAGAAATTCCCTAAACAGCTATTAAAGAAACAGTGCACAATGACAATGGCTACCCTTTATACAGACGCAGAGCTCCCGAAGATGGTGGCAGGAAAGTTATAATAAATCTGTCGATATATAATATATAAAAGCGGCCAAGATTTATGTGGTGAGGCTGTTATGAAGCCTTCGCCTTTTATAGCTTCCTTGGCTTCCCTTTACACGAAAGGCACCCAACAGTTACTCACCTTGCTGTGCACTTAGAAAATGGAGAGCGTGTATATTTCACCGAAAACTACACTAACAGCCTTCTTTCAACTTTGTCAAACCGACCCCTTTGCAAAAACTTTGTTATATTCTGAAGTCCCCCACTATTATACTTGGAACACATCTAGGAAGAAGTGGAAATGTCGTATTCAAGGCGCGCCTGTTGCAAATGGGCCCGTTGTAAAGTCATCAGATCCCCTTGGTCGTGTATATGCCGTCCATGTAACTAATTTTGAATGTTTCTGTTTACGATTGCTGCTGCACCATGTTCGGGGTCCTACAGGATATAAAGACCTTAAAACTGTCAACGGTCAGGAATGCGCAACTTATAGAGAAGCATGTGAATCTCTCCATCTTTTAGAAAACGATAATCAATGGGATGAAACCATGGAGGAAGCTGTGCAGTGCCAGTCACCAGCCAAAATTAGGGATCTTTATGCAACTCTCATAATATCTTGCGGGCTATTTAATGCACATGAATTGTGGGACAAATATAAAGAGTACATGGCGGAAGATATTTTGCGAAGGTTACAGCAGACACACGCGAACATGACATACAATGAAAACATTTATAATGAAGCACTTGGAAAAATTGAAGATAAAGTAATGGCAATGGTAGGCAAAAAAATAAGGCGACATTGGAATGATAAGCCCTCAGCGAACAACCGTTCATTTTGAACTAAGTGATGAAATTATACGTGAAACAAACTACGATATACCAGCTTTGCAGCAGCAAGTAGCCGTATTTGTACCCCGCTTGCTTCCCGAACAAAAACGAGTTTTTGACAAAGTATTAGGACAAATTGAATCTGGAAATGGTGCACTTTTCTTTTTAGATGCTGGAAGAACTGGGAAGACATTTTTGTTAATGTTTAGTTTAATTAGTTATTAGCGCAAGTACGGAAAGATAAAAACATTGCTGTGGCCGTAGCTTCCTCCGGTATAGCCGCCGCACTACACATTCTGTTTTAAAACTCCCTCTACATCTAGCCCAGGAAGAATCGCCGGTCTGCAACTTTAGCAAAAATAGTGTACGAGGTATAATGCTACGACAATGCTAAATTTTAGTGTGGGACGAAAGTACAATATCGCATAAAAAAGCTGTGGAAGCACTAAATCGAACGCTCCAGGATTTGCGCAGCAATACCGATGTAATGGGAGGAATGGTGGTTTTACTGGCTGGTGACTTTCGACAAACTTTACCTGTCATTCAAAAGGGCACACCTGCGGATGAAATTAAAGCATGCCTCAAGTTGTCTATTTTATGGAACAAGGTGACAAAATTCAGTTTTACTACGAATATGAGAGTGCATTTGTATAATGATATCAATGCTGGAAACCATACTGACACACTATTAAAAATTGGCGATGGACGGTTGGAAACGGATGCTGAAGGCTGCGTCATTCCGAATTAATTGCTAGCGTTTATGCTTAACAACGTACATGAAGACAAATGGTTATGTGAAAAGGCGATTCTTGCACCAAAAAATGAGAGCGTTAACAAAATAAATTCAGATATATTAAGCGAAGTAGCAGGAGAAATAACAGAGTATTTGTCAGTAGACACAGTTATGTACACAGAACAGAGCACTTCATATCCCGTAGAGATTCTAAATTCTCTAGAGTTGTCAGGTGTGCCCTCGGTTTCTGGTTCCAACCTTTGGGGGGGGTTGTTTGTGCGGGACAGGGTAAGCTTCAATTAAAATTAGGCGTCCCAGTCATGCTAATGTGAAATTTAGATACTCCTCAGTTATGTAACGGGACAAGGCTGCGTGTGACACATCTTGGACGAAACATAATTGGTGCTACAATTTTGACAGGCGTAGGAAAAGGTGAAAATATTATTATACCACGAATCCGTATAATTCCCACAGATCTTCCTTTTCAATTCAAAAGGTTGCAATCCCGATTAAGCTCAGTTTTGCAATGACAATAAAGTGCAAGGGCAAACGTTACAGGTAGCGGGGGTCAGCTTAGAAAAACCGTGCTTCTCTCATGGTCACTGTATGTAGCATGTTCGCGTGTGTTAAATGCCCAGAATCTCCACTTTCTTTCACCGAATGGAAAAACATATTACATTGTGTACAGTAGCGTCCTAAAATAGTGTTCAGTTAGTTTTTTTTTTGTAAATTCCCACAATCAATTAATCAGAATTCCCACAGATCTTCCCTTTCAATTCAAAATTTCCTATTTAGCTCAGTTTCTTTTCAATTCCAAATGCTGCACCTCTGACGGACCTATTAAGCTCAATTTCCTTTCAACTCAAAAGGCTGAAACTTCTAAAAGCTTGTCATTCATATCGTCCACTGTATTGCAATCTTCTAGGCACTGAAAGCGGTTACGTAACTCAAGCTGAAAGGTTTCGGGATTCTGGATTAGAGCACGAGGGGGATGGAGCGTTGACTTCATTAGACGAGACATCTCCAACTTAACGTTTCGGTTCAGTGTGCCTCTAACCATTCGGTGATCGCTGCCAGTTTTCACCCTTGCGATCACTGAGACATCACTGAACAGTTGGTGTCTGGTCAGTCTCATTTTTTGTCAAGCCGTCGGGGCTCGACCAGGTCCACTATCTGTGGGGACGCTTCTGGAGGAAAGAGTTTATCATAAAAAGTCCCTCTTTCTCCATGAAGTCGGCCAGCTGCTGGCCCCTTGGATTCCATTGCCCTATCCCAAATTTCCCTATCTTTAGCTGACCGTTCTTTCTTGTGCCCAGTTTTGCGTTGAAATCTCCCATCAACACCGTATAGTGAGTCTTGGAGGAATGCATGGCTCTACAAATATCCTCATACATTTCCTCCACCTCCTCATCGGGATGTTCTGACGTTGGCGCGTAAACCTGTATGACCTTCAGTGAATACCGTTTGGTGATTCTGAGTATAAGGTACACAACCTTCGTCGATACACTCCCAATCTTTAAAACTTTTGTTAACGAGAGACTTGTGGACGATAAATCCAACACCTTCTTGGGACAGATGATCGCCCTCCCGGAGATAGAACAAGTTGCCGGATTCGAGAATCACCGTGTCCTCCCCCTCTCTTCGGACCTTGGATAATTCTATAATATTCCAGCGCAACTTGTCTATCTCTTCTACCAGCTCCAGGATCTTCTCATCAGTCCTCAGGGTGCGTGTGTTAAATGTTGCCAGGTTAAGTCGTCGTAGGTGGCAATCGAACCTTCACCGGAGATTCTCAGCACCTCCTGCCCCTCTGTTACCATGGTTGCCACCGTAGTCAGGAATAAAGTAAAAGTAAAAAAAAGTAAAATATACTTTATTGTACACCAAGGAACATATTACATTATATATATATATATATAATATATATATTTAAAGGGACATTGGTACAACAGGCGGCCTTATCGCTAAAACAGCGATCTCTTCCAGGCAACCTTAGGGCAGAGGATACTATTTTAAAAGATAGCGGAAGGGGTGTACAGAATATGATAAAGAAAGATAAATAGAAGAACATAAATGATTAAAGAAAAAAAATGAGTGACGACAGGTAGTAACTTAAGAGGAAAGGTAATAAAGTTTTAATTTATTTTTAAATATAGGAAGAGATTTAGATTTTTTAATATGTAAGGGGAGAGAATTCCATAGTCGTATAGCGGTAACCGTAAAAGAATTAGAATAGAAGGAAGAGGAATGACTAGGGGTACTTAGAAGGAGGTTATTTTGAGATCGTAGAGGTAAAGAGTGTAAACTACTTAAATATATAAATCGGTCTTTCAAATAAGAAGGAGTGGTCGGGTTGAACAGAATGCAGTAAAGAAGATGAAGAATGTGAGTATTCCTGCGAAGACGAATCGGGAGCCACTTGAGCTTATGGCGGAATTCGGATATGTGGTCATACTTTCGTAACCCAAATATAAACCTTATGCAATAATTTTGAAGCCGCTCAAGTTTATTAAGTTGCTCGTATGTTAGGTCAAGATAACAAGTGTCCGCGTAGTCAAGGATCGGTAAAAGAAGAGACTGAGCCAGCGCAACTTTAGTAGGAATGGGGAGAACATTGCGTAATCTTCGAAGTGAACCAACTGCGGCAAACATTTTTTTACTTATTTCACTAACTTGCGGTCCCCAAGACAAAGTCTGATCGAACATAATACCTAAATTCTTAACTTTGTCACTGTATGGGATAAGTGTCCCATCGAATATGATTGGCGGGAGCAGCGATAAAGTTAACCGAGAGATTAATTTCGAACTCCCAATAATAATGGCTTGAGTCTTCAATGGATTAACTTTAAGGCCAAATGAATTACACCAAAGAGAAATACGAATAAGATCTTCATTAATTAATCTAATTGTATTGGGGAGATCCGCAATCTTACATTGAGAGTAGATTTGTAAATCGTCTGCATATAGGTGGTAAAGAGAAGTTATGTGGGAACAGATCGAATTGATGAAGATAGAGAACAATAGAGGAGACAACACGCCACCTTGTGGGACACCAGCTTTGACAGCAGACCAGTCAGAAAACGTGTCTTGAATTTGTACACGTTGCCGGCGCCCATGCAAGTAACTATGAAACCAACCAATTACTTCAGGAGATATGTTAAGAGAACTTAGGACAGCGAGTAAAACATCAAAGTCTACAGTATTGAAGGCATTACTAAAGTCAAGCAATGTCAATACTGTAACCTGCTGACTATCCATGCCCAGGCGAATATCATCAGTGATTCTAACCAAAGCCGTATTCTTACTATGACCGGGACGGAATCCAGATTGGAATGAATTCAAAAGGTTATGATTGGACAGGAATTTGCTCAGCTGTTGGTATATTAGGCGCTCGAGTACTTTAGAGAGAAAGGAAAGGATGGATATAGGACGGTAATCCTCATATGTCGGATTAGATTTTTTAGGGAGTGGAGTTACTAGGCCGTCTTTCCAGGATGAAGGAAAAACACTGGTGTCAAGGTAACGGTTTAAAATAAGTGTAAGTATAGGAGCTAAAAGATCGAGTATTGGGATAATCATCTTACGACTAATGCTGTCAGAACCAACTGCGTCGGAAGTAATGGCTAATATATTCTTCTTAACATCACTGACAGTAACTTGGCTAAAGACAAAAGAGGATAAATTGGGAGTTGATATAGCAGAAAGTTGAGCAAGTGTATTTTTCTTCGTAGCACTGTCTATAGTGGCGCTAGAGAGGAAATGAGCATTAAGCTTATTTAAATTCAAATTAAGAGATTCTACATTACGCTTTGCTTTTCCAACCACTAAAGATTTGAGAAAGTTCCAAACTTTAGTTGAGTTATCTTCCTCAACAACAGATTTATGGATATGGCGTCGTTGACTATCTCTACACACCATATTGCAGCGATTTCGTGCCCTGTTATATTTCTCTCGGTTAGAATCATTAGGATTCATACGATATTTAGATTTCGCTATGTTCTTTTTTTCTTGAAGTTTTTTTATATCGGCAGTGAGCCAGGGGGCAGGAAGATGCTTCATTCGAACTGGACGAATTGGAGCGTGAATGTCATACAGTTGTGTAAGTATGCTGTTAAAAATAGATATCTGCTCATCAACCGAACCAGCATTCGCAACTACTGACCAGTCAACCTTAGCAGTATCTTCTCGTAACTTATCCAGGTCCATTCTACTAAAATTGCGCCGGAGAAGGATCCTTCGCTTAGCCTTAGGAGGTTTTAATTTATAGGACAGGTAAAGTAGATCATGGTAAGAAAAAGCGGAGAGCATTGCATTGACCATGCTTTGCAACATGGTCAATGGAAGAAACAAGTATTAAATCAAGGAGAGAAGGTACACAATTAGGAAAAGCATGAGTTGCTGAAAGTGGGAGAATATGTAAGTTAATGCCATTAACAAGAGATTTCAGACGGGATGCTCTAACATCATTTTTGAGAAGACAAGTATTGAAATCTCCCATGACAATAGTGTGATTATAAAGCGAGGAGTATTGTTCTAAAAGAATTTCAAATGCTGAAAAATAATCAATTGTAACATTTGGACTGTAATAGACACCGAGAAGAAGCTTTAAATGTCCAAACAATATTTCGATGAATAGGTGTTCAGGGCCGGCGCTAGACACTGGCTGCGAAGTATTTAAAACTGTGTAAGGAATGTGTGATCTTAAATAAATCGCCATGCCACCGCCAGCGCGCCCAAGGCGGTCGTTGCGAATCAAGTGGAATCCGGGAAGAGAGTAAGATATTGAAGGCAAACATGGTTTTAACCAAGATTCAGAAACTAATATCGCATGTATATTTTCATTATAAAATGAGGACAACATGTCAGGATAATGTGCGGGAATACTCTGGGCATTTATATGAACAACATTAAAGTTTTTCAGAGTATCTGAGAAATGAGAATCAAGAGTTTCACTTAAAGAAGGGATGCTATGATAACTGTCATTACTGCTCAATCCATCTGAATCACCGAGGGAAAAAAACTGTCGTCTAAATTATCATTATTGGAAATCATAGATATCAAACTATAAATATAATATAAATAATAAATATAAGAAAAAAAGAAAAAAATGGTTTACAAACCCACCCGCCAGTTGCAAGGAAAGATTCACTTCATAGAAGAAAAAATTAATAGCATTTACAGAAAAAAAGAAAAAAAAAGAAAAATAATTGTAACTATAAACACACAAAATACTTATTTATATACTTAAAAATGAACAAAAATAAACAAAATAAAAAATTATAAACAACATGGTTGTACTACACAAAAAACCTTGTAGCCACGGCAGATATTTTGTCTGTGGCTAGATGTCAAACAGTACTGCTGTCAAAAAGATAAACAAAACGAACTACTTATCTACTAGTTTCAATGCAAGCTTATAAAAATAAATATGAGGGTTAAATAGTTTAAACCGTTATATAAAAACAAATCGTAAAGTTTGTAAAACTATGACATATCGTTAGTATACAAATAAAGAGGAAGATGGATAAAAATTTGTGTTTACAATGTATATTCTAACTAATGTAATATAAACAAACAAAAAGTAAAATTATAGGAAAAGAATATTAAATGTATCGTTTACTTAGTCTTTACTATTCTTTTGGACCTCGAAGTAAGACTAGCAGTGCCTTGAGTCAGAGGCTTAGATGACAACTGAGGTATGCCGTCCAGATCAGCCTTACACTCAGCTCAATGACGCGAACCATCAGGGGCTATGATATGAATAAAGCCGTCCCTAGTCCAGCACTTACTGATACCGAATCGCTGCCTTGCTTCCATAAACAAGCCATGACGGCTCTTTGTTAAAAACTCTGACAGAGTAATATCGCTGCCTTTTAATCCAGTTTTAGAGAACCAAACCTTGTCATGCATTGCAGTGTCTGTAAATTTCACCAATATTGGCCTGGGTTTCTTGCCAGAGGGACGTCCCATGCGATGAGAAGTTTTAATGCAAGCTGCAGAAAAGGCAGTCACACCAAGATGTTCACCCACAATGTTACAGACCTGCGCAGCAGTATCTTCTGTTTTCTGCTCGCTGACTCCATGGAACAATAGCATTTTGCGCCTTCTACGCATCTCCTGACGATCAAGCTCAATGCTAAGGAATTCAACCTGTCTCTGTAGGGTGTTCATTGCAGAGAGCACAAAGCTCCTGAAACTGTTGAACTCTGTTCCCAGGGTTGTGTTAGTTGTTGGTGTACTTTCAAGGCCCTGTTGAAACTCACTCATTTTCTGCTGGAACATTTCTGCCAGAGCATTGAGTGATTCTTTAACTGAGTCCATAGTGATGTGTAGTGACAGTGCAAATAAACCAAAAAATAAGTTTATGAAGTGATGTTAATTTTAGAGACTTACTAGGAAAATACTGTCCGGTGGGTACTATAAGTCACATTTATTAATTATATTATTGAAAAAGTTGTAAATAATACTGTGTAATTAATTTTATAACTTTAAAAATTAAAGAGCTCTTATCAAAACGTGTTAACTTTTTCACACCTACCCTCGAAAAAAAAAAAAAAAAGGAAGGAATAGCGGGGACGCCAGGGACTGAGGGCCGTCTATTTGTGTAATTCTTCATAGGAGTATTTTGCCATAGTTGCCACGCTTGGCGGGCGGGTTGACAACCGCAGTTTTTTTATGCCGTTGCTGTTATCAGGAAAATGCTGCTGCCCATCTCCTGCCTGTTTCCCTCTGTCGCGCTTTACGACATCCACGGTAATATATGGGGTAGTGGATATTCTTAATCGCCACTTCACTGCTTTCTACTTGTATCAGGTTTAAATTATTAATTATCCCCTCCCGCTTGGGAGAGGCTCGCATGCTATATATATATATATATATATATATATATATATATATATATATATATATATATATATATATAATACAGTTACAAGGGTTTTGCTCACCCACATTTATTAAAAAATATGTGGGGGAGGCACACGAAGTGCGCACCGTACCAACCATTTAATGCGCTCCTTCCGAAGGGGACAAACCAGTAAAAGAGGGCGTGGCACCTTGGTAATGCGTAAGCACAAACATCAACCGAAATCGCGCATGTCAATGCGTGTAAGCGCCGTACAGAATACGAACAAATCCAGCCACAGTAAATGTACGTCACACGGTTTAGGCAAATAGGCATACTGGCCATAAACCCTCCGTGAGCGCCACCACCTGCCAGACCGTCGTTCCTGCAGACGTGATGTAAGTGTATGATTAGCACGGCTACTAGCCGCAGAGCGGGTTATGAGTCTACCGCTAACCTCAAGGGAATATGTGGCATTCGGCCGCAACCTTGAGAGTCTCGTCAGATCCTCCCTCTAGCTACCACCCGCATGAGGTCGACATATGCTCCACTAACCAATACAACTGCAGATATAGCAAAAAGGCAGTTTTAGGATAATAGTAATAATTTGCTAACAGAAAGGTTTGTGTGACTGACGTTGAGTACCTATATGTATTTTTGATCATGTTTGTCTCACCCACCAACAAGTTGCCTTCAACCATTTAAAGGTGGGAAAGTTAGAGAGATATATTATTATGTTGTTATATACGTAGACGTAGATATATATATATATATATATATATATATATATATATATAATATATATATATATATATAAAACGTTGTACACTAGACCCATATGTCAAAAAGATCAAGGTATGTTGTACACAGTTTACAACGCTAGTAAAATAATTAATCATAGCTTGAAGCTAAAAACGTTGTAAATATACAAAGTTCTTTTTATCTCAAGGTTGTCGGAGCTAGATGGAAATCATATTAACGTGGTTATAATGTTTCTATAGACATTAATATTTCGTTTTATCTATTAATAAATTGTCTTAAGAGGGTAATGAAGCTAATAAAGAATAATGAAGGTAAGTATGTCGTGTTATTCATAAAATGTATGATCTAATAAAACTATTATTAATAATAGGGAAATATAGACCTTGTAGCGTCGGTGTAAGAATATCCATATAGTCCCATTAGATGGGCAGTAGCATCTTCGTTAAAACAACTATAAATATACGGTTACTTATTCACCTGCCAGCAGAATACAGCCCATATCCTCTATATGAGGCAACTATGGAGGAGGGACGCTATGTTCAGCAGTGAACTTTTGATAGGTTGTAACGGTAATTAAAAATGGGTTGGTGCTACAATATTATGCTAACTAGCAGCTCTGAAAAGCATGCTAAAGGACTTCTTCGCCATTATTACCTGACTAGCCTTGGGCAGAATCCAATCTTGGCTAATCTTTGTGCTCAAACAAAAGCCAACTTCAAATTCAAATTGACATGTCTATATTTGTCATAAAAAGATTATTGATTATATTTTTACAGTAAAAATAATTTGCTTAAAGACCTATTTAGCCATAAATTACAGCATGCAAATTTTTCAAAATTTCCAAATACCCTCAGTTTTTTGAGCTATATGGCTGGCCAATTAACACTTACTAATCCGTTGGGATATGTCAGTTTAATTTTAGAAATTAAAGATAAATTTGATTGTGACTCTTTACAGTAGTTTTAGAATGAAGCATAGATAATAAACTTTTTCGTAATGTCTCTAAATGCTCAGTGCTGTCCTTTAGCCGCTCACGCGCTCCTTTTCATCACCACTAAGTGATGCACGGGACGTTGCTCCATAGAGTTACGGCGGTTAGAAATCTAGGAGTAATTTTCATTGCTGAATTAAATTTTAAATTACATGTAAGTAATGTTTGTATAAAGGCATACCGTACCTCGTATTGATAATGCGTCTTTCAAATAATTTCACAAATATCAAGTCTCTGAGAGCGCTATTTGATGCACTTGCAAGGAGCCATTTAGAATGTAATGCCGTCATTTGGGCTCCTTATGAAGCCAAATAAAAATTTGTATTTTTTTTAACGATTGATCGATATAATTAATCGAAATATTTATAAAATTAGTGGTCTCTGATGATCTTAAATATAAATAATGCTACACTAATAGATTATATCCAGACTTAGCTGGAGCTAGCTGCTAATACTTTATATTATAGACTATTTATTTTATCAAGGTTAAAATTTCTCATAAAAACCTCCTAGTTCTCTGGGGACAAAATATACCCTAGATTAGTCTTAGTATTGCTCTTTATCCGTTCGTGAACAGACAGACAATAGTTATTTATGTGAGACATCTTTATCTGCATCCACTAACATATTTTTCTTTAAATAAAAAAGTGGCGGACAGAAATAGTGGATCAAAATACAGCGTTAGATTTTATAACGAATCATATTTTTTGTTCTTACATTCGTATTCCAATATTACGAGAGCACTTTGGGAAATTATTACAGGCATCCACTTATATGGGATCGCTAATCCCGCACTTGTTGCTCTTCACGACCATTACATTTTACATTTTCCAGATAATACTTCTGGCCATGTATTGTTTCCATAATATTATAGAACATGCATTTTTTACCAAGTTGTCACTCCATCTAGTCGAGGACCGGCCTCTCTTCGTTTACCTGTAAGAAGCCACTCGAGAACCTTTTTCGTCTATATATATAACAGGCTCAGTGACAACCAGATAAAACATGCAGGTGGCTCAAGACAGCTTATTTTACAGCGTTTCTTGGAGGGGGCTTATCTTCAGCAGTAGACTTATGAAGGACTCTAATAATGGTTGTAATACAATATGAAAACAGTGATGAAAAAAAGGTCCAAAACTTTGATGAATAACTTAAAATTCGCGTCTAAATAATCTTTTAATGATGTACTCACATTTTTTTAAGTTATCAATGCTATAAAGTTCAAGGTTTAATTATTCAATTTAGTTTTGTTTCCAGCCCTATCTGTAGGTTTCTCATATTCATTGGAAAACAAAGGCCTCATACGAATACTGGTAACTGGGTTAATGGTGTTAATATTTAAAAAACAATTGGAAAAGTGAAAAAAGGTTTTCGTTTGGCACGTTACATTATTTTAGTTTGTGATTTATACAATGCTATTCGTTTCTGAGTGGCAGCCTTATACCCATAAGCAAATTGTGAAGTGCCCCCCCCCCACCCACCAGAACAAATGATTGAATACCGACAATCTGGTGAGATATGAAGGAAGTCGTTGGAAACGGGTGGCTCAGGACCATGGTTTGCAACGTTCTTTGGGTCGGACCTATTGTAGATGATGGTCCGCTATCTTATATACACATATATGTAACTAAGGTCCCTTCACATATAAATAAAAATGTTCGTAATCACTTTATGAACTTATTTATTACGGACACACAATTCTTTACACTTTTGCGACTGATAATCAACACTAATTAAGTTCGGCACGAAATATTACGTAGTCAGTAACTAGCAGCGAGCGACACAGGTTTAACGTAGGGAAGTTGACGCGTTACTAAAGAGCGGCTCGCCTGTTGCTATGCTCCGGCGCCGCGGGATACTTCTCGTGAAGAGATAGGTAAGTAAACTTTATGTAATATTAATAAATAATAAAAATGTAATATATAATGTGTGATGAGTGTATTTGTGTGAATTGAAATTTGTTTGTGTGTTTATTAATGTGTTATTTAATTGTGTATTTTTATGTATTTTATTGTGTATGTTATTATGTACATTATTGTGTATTTAGTATTGTTGCAGGTGGTGCGCCACACTATGTTCAATAGTGGACTTGGGGTAGTAATGATTATGATGAATCCATTTATTTATAAAATACAATCTTCTCAGGACTTAAAATTTGAAATGTAATTTTAAGTGTTGATTTATCTCGTGCTAAGCAGTTAAGGAAAACGTAGTTAGTCAACCTGCGAATCTAAAAAAAATATTTGAAGGAATGTTGCGAACCCATCTAACATGCACTGAAGCAAAGTGGTAACCTAGTTGCTCCATAATCCTTCCAGAAATTAGATTTACACGTCCCACGCCTGGGCACAGGGCCTAGGCGTGGGACGTATAAAGGCTGTAATTTTACTTCCCTATCGTGTTTCTTGTGACAGGTGTTTATGAGTACGTTCCATATAATATATAGATTTTGTATTGATATAACGGGTGAGGCAAAAGTAATCACCCTATTGCAAGACGCTATAATTTTTGGAAATGACGTCAAATGTTAAATTGCCAAAATTATCGCTTCTGGGTACCGAAAATCCGCATGTGATCCACGATGAGCCATTACACCCACTCAAGGTTACGGCATGGGGCACTGTTTACGATACGAGGAATCATCGGGCCATTTTATTTCGAGGATGCCGCGGTTACTGTGAACGGCGACCGCTACAGAATCATGGTCAACGAGTTTTTTCTTCTTCAATTGGATGAGCTGTGACTGTAGGACATATAGTTTCAACAGAAAGGTGCAATGGCGCACACTGCTCAAGCTACAACCGACATTTTGAAGCAGGCATTCTGGGTCGCCTAATCTCTTGTTTTGGCGATTTGCACTGACCACCAAGATCACCCGATTTAACCGTATCAGACTTCTTTTTTGTGTGGGTTTCGAAGTCTCGTATTTACGTGAACAAGTCTCAGACTCTGAAAGCCCTCAAGAACAACATCCGTCACGAATGCGCGAACCTATTGCCTGTAGTTCTGGCAAAAGTGATGGAAAATACCATAAAAAGGGCCCATATGGTTATCAATATTGGTGGCGGCCGCTTGTGCAATATCATCATCTTGACTTAATGGAAAAATTCTAATGAATTAAACATTAATAATCCACAAACAGAACCAAATATTTTCTTTAGCAAAAATAAAATACAGCCAAAGAACATTGGATGATTACTTTTGCCTCAGCCGTTATAAGAAACTATTATGAAAGTTAGATCACTGCAATCTTTCACAATCAAATTCTGATGGAAAAGTTCGGTGAATTTTAGTTTCGGCATATTTTTTATAAAAATTAAGTGATCAATGATCAGTTCACTTGATGATTAGTAGCTTACTGCAGTCAGTGGACATCTGCAGCCAAATTCATGCAAAGAAAGCTACAGACAGTTGTCACTTTTGAGGACTTATATGGAATGTCTCATAGGTGTAATTATACGAGCAAGCATTGCTTTTGCAATTTTTTAACGGCTTTTAAAATTGCTTTTCAAAATAGAAACACTTTATTGGTCTCTTTTTACATTTTGTTATGATTGTAGCTTCAGAAAATTTTCCGTTACTTTGCATTACGATTAAACATTTAAAAGCTGTGCCGTAAACATTTCGCCATCATATTCGTTCGTTTTTATGCCGATCGTTAAATTAATAATGTGCAATCGGATAACGCACCATCATACACAGCATCATCTAATAAATAAGATGTCTATTAAAAACTGTGCAAATTTTAATGATTGTTATGTTATTAAATCTCAGATACACAGGTAGTGTATCGGCCAAGTTCAGGAAAGAAAATGACGACGCCCTGGCAATGCGTATATATATTTACACAAATCATTTCAATCTGTATTTGAGTTATGGAATGTACAAAACCCCGCCATAACTGAATTATAGGCCTTTACACTTTAAATTTTACAAGATCCCTATTATAATTGAGTAATATTTAATAGTCAATAAATTACATTTGACCCAATGATATTTAAGAGAAACCTTAAATAAAACTCTTTTAGTTGTTCTAATTATTACTATAATTTAAGTTTTTGCAATTAAAGTTCCATAAATTTTATTCATTCATGAATTTTTTCCACTTACCGAAACCTCAGAAATAAATAATATAATAAACCTTAAGAAATTTACGAATAAAATTAGACAAAAATGATATGCCTAAAACGCAGTATGTGAATCAATTTGTGAAGTGAGTTCGTGAAACTGGATCGTTTTTAGATAAAACAACCCGTGTACGTACTCGTCTAGTGCTTTCAATAGAAAACCATCAACATCAACTCGTCATCGTTCTTAAGAATTGAACATTTAACGCACTTCTTGGAGACGAATTTTGTATAAAGATCTCGGTATAAATGCGCACAAAGTTCAATTAGTGCCCGACCTGAAGCCGCGTGACCAATCGATGCGTTTTCGGTTGCTCAATGGGCTGAAGACCGCTTGATCGAAGATGAGAATCATTTATGATAAAGTTCATTTCCATCTCAGATGATACGTCAATAAGCAAAATTGTCGTATCTAAAGTAAATCCACACACGTCATTTTGCAGAAATCAATGCATCCGTAACGAGTGATTTTCTGGTGCGGATTTTGGTCAGGCAGCATTATAAGCCATTATTAATCGGAAATGAGTAATGAGAGATTATAGTGAACGGTAATCGCTACTAAGTCATACTGTGCTTTAAAATACGTATAGCGCCATTTGGGTAAAATAATAGTAATTAGTTTATTATTACACTAAAAGTAAAACTAAGATATTTAGAAAATAATTGATAGGAGACGATATAAACTATTCAAAATCGGATAATGTGATATTTTGATCTCAAGACAGTGAAAATTTTAAGCCTTTTTTAAACTTAAAAAGGGAGGATTATGTTTACTGCTGCGATTGGTGATTGTGATTGAAGATTATGCCGACTACCTCCTATTATACTAGATAGTGTGATGATATATATTTATTCGCACGGTTCGAACCCTACGTAACACAATAGTGAAAGTCCCATCCAAATCCATTATCTGGTTTTTGCGATACGCAATACAGACATGCAGACAGATAACGTTTTCAAAAAAAATGTTTTAGCAACTATATTGATAACCTACACCGCGTTTGCGTAATTTCTTAATAATATTATTTAATTATCCTCCACCGAAGGAGGGGAAATCATTAAATTAGACAAGTAAAGCCATTCTGTTTATCACGCAGAACTATGCTTTATGTTTTTAATAGAATAGGGGTGACGAAGGGTTTATAGATGCTATGACCAATAAATATCTGACATCTCATCAATCCTCGATTAAGAATCAAAGTTCAGACGCATTGCCTCGTTTCTAGCATAAAGGTTTATCTACACTCACCGTACCAAAAATCCATTAAACTGCTATTTTACGGCGGTATTCTGTAAGAGCGTGGTCCTTTCCTGGAGTCAAACTATTCGCTCTACAATCATATTAATCTAGCTGTAGGGTGACTCTACCACGTAAAAATACCTTTTATACGATTTAAAAAAAAGGAGCTCCTCACTTCGACTGTAAGTATGTTACGCGATATCTTCTAAGTTGTGAACCGATTTTTATGATTATTCTTATTAATAAAAAAGTTATACTTTAAGGGTCCCAGATACCATTCCATCGTATACACAATCTCAAACTCAATAACACATTCATTGCCTTTTACGATATTGCAGGTCTAGTCTAGTGGTACAGAATAATGTGACCTATAAATGTGGGGTATAAATTTATAATAATGTTGCCATATATTTATTTGAATAATTAAAAAAATCTAACTAAATGAAAATAAACTTGGTATCGCTATATTGAAAATTGGTGTATTGTGTTTTCCAGAATGAGCTGTTTAAAATTTACTCGAAATTCATACTTAGCGGAGAAGAAAATATAACTAAAGATGAGCAGTTTTTTTCTAATAAAAACTGAAACTAATAGATTTTCAATCCGCCGGCCAAGCGTGACTACTTTAGTAAATAGCCCCCCCCCATTAAGGCTATCTATGGACCTATGTTAAGCAGTGGACGTTTGAAATGCTTTAACAGTAGCTGTCAGACTTACTTAATTGTAATAAATATAAAAATTAAAGATTTGTATTTCTGAAAATTAAGTATTTAGAAATTACCATTTTATTGCATAATGACACAAATAAATCTGAAAACAAATGCTGCAAGACTGTACGAACATGAATATGAACTATGAAGAAGTTGTTTGTTTGTTTGTTTTGTTGTTGTTGTGAAGATGTTTTGTTGTAGATTATATTTAAGATGTGTTATTCCTAAAGAAGTTGGCTCGAATGAAATTCGAAGAGCGTGCGAAAGCCCCTTCTTATAAGTGAGTAAGTGAATCAGCGTTTAAATATTCTACAAAAAAAAAACACACAATATAGTGCAGAAACAATATATATGTATAATACTTAAAAAATCAATTTAAAAAAAAAAATAATACCGACCGTAAAAATAATCATTATATTCAGGACAATTATGTATGTGGAAATAAAAGTAACTACAATGTGCTTTTCTAAGTGCCATGACTACTGATGTATTTGATATAATGTAAAAACTTAAATATTTAATATCAAGAACTAAAGGTTAATTAAAATTTAAAAAGAATTAGTTTCATTTATAATAATAATAATAATAATAATGTCCTCCAGACCGAATTTGGGCTACGGCGGCCTGCCTCAACGGCGGCTAGCCATCGGCGCAGGGCAGATTTATAGTGCGCAAGCACAGGTGCACTCTCTATTCCCTCACTATCATAATCCGATGGGACGGTAAACCAACATGACTGGAGAGAGATCAGGCGCAGAACCAACAAAGCTTTATGTGCTTTCCGAGGCACGGGGGTGAGACACCGCCAACTTCCTGACTCCGGGCAACTAGTGAGAATTTCTTGACGGAACGACTCAACAATTGATTTTGTTGGCCCGATCCGGGATTCGAACCCAGAACCTCAAGATCGGCAATCTCATAACTACAACCACTAGACCAACGAGGTAATCGCTTAGTTTCATTTACTTTTTATACTTACTGAATATTTTTAATAAGTTATCATAAAAAAATTAGTAAGTAAAAGAAGTAAATGAAACTAATTCTTTTTTAATTTTAACTAACCTTTAATTCTTTATATTAATTTTTGGTCCGATCTACAATCTACTAATATCAAAAACATAAGATACTCAGGCTAACTATGGCATCGGGACATCAAACAAATCAGGGGTTGAGAATTAAAAAGATAAATTAAACTTAATACAATCCGTGAGAAACAGTTTCATTTAACGTGTAGTGTTCGCGTAAATATAAGAAATAATGAATTATAAAAAAAAATATTAAAAGAATATTAAGTCACCTAACAACATAAGTAATAAAAAAAACTTGCTGTTTTAAGCTTTATAATTTCGGTACAATGTTCAAGGAACATTTCTAATCTTCAACTCGTCGCAATCGAAGTTTATAAACCATTAACCGGTTACTAAATCAAAATGTCACTGAAGCGATAATTAACGTTTATCGCGATTTGATAGCGCTGTAAATCGTTGTTTCAATTTCTATCTGATTCTCTAGTTGGCCGTGGAATCGGAATAAATACGAAAGTACTTGTAATTTCGTCGAATACTGAACAATGGCAAGAGCAGTCATTGTGTGGTGCTAATCTTTCGCTGTGGAATGAAAATGTAATGAAAAATAAACAAAATTAACAGAATAATGAGTTTTACTAGAAATAAAGTAAAATTAAATAGTAATGATTCTTCGTTCATCATCAACCCTTATTAAGTTCATAGATGGACTTGGGCCTCTTTTTTTCCAGAATTAACCTGACTTGCTTGCTTGTTTGAATCTCATTCAACGACAACATACTTGTAAAACGCAGATACTTAGTTTTGTGTTTCCCCACTCCCTATGACGGTTAAATGAACGAAACTTCTACTACTTTTTTGAATACTTTTGACTCTCTTTTGGTATCGTAATTAACTATGCGTGTGGTTTCTAGAAATAACGTTTTATATTATAGGAATGGCATTCATTTAATGATTTCACAAATCACTCGTTTTAACCAGGACTTAAACCCAGAACCCGTAGCTGTTTCGTACTCTGACTACTATCGGTAACCATTGGTACACCTACGGTAATACTTATTACTAACGAGCTGCCCCATCTTACACCTAGATAGGATCCATTATTTAGATCTAAGATAATCAAATACCTTTTATTTTATAAATTTTTCGTTATTGCAAAAAATCTATCTTAAGGTTTTTCGGATCAATGATATATCCTAAAAAGCAGGAACCAACGTAAGCGGTCTTTTTCACAGTGAAACAACAAGCTTGTGTTTTGGAAACATATATTTGTTGCAGTTTAATGCTGCTGTATTTCGTATGGTGAGTGTAGAGAAACGAAGACCCATTTTACTAAAATCTAGGCATTCCGTCTTAGTCCTCAGGGGTGACAACGCATCTGCATTTTGATTCTTAATCGAGGTTAAATGTAGATGTCTATGGGCCACAGTATCTTACCATCAAGTGGACTGCGTGCTCGTTAGTCACCCTTATTCTAGGAATTAAAAATTAAATTTGCAAGCTCGGCACAGCAACGAGATACTGAAAATTTCGGGAATCAAGGAAGTGACACAACATTACTATTTAAAAATGTATTTATTGCTTTTCGAAGTATTCTCCGCAAAATTTGACATTTTTCCATACGATGGAACCAATCATTGAAGCAACCATTCCATTCGGAAGTTGGGGTCTCCAAAATGGCCGTCTTGTAGGCGTCCACAGCTTCTTCAGGTAATGAAAATCTCTGTCCACGTAATTTATTCTTTATTTTAGGGAAAGATTAGAAATCATTAGGGCTTAGTTTGGGGCTGTACGGCGGATGGTCTATGTTTTTTTTGTTGCTCTAAAAATTCTATGTTTTCTTGCTCTAAAAACTCTTTTGTTCTGTGTGCGGTGTGAGAACTCGCATTGTCGTGATGGAGGATCAAAAACGACCTGTGGCAAACAAATGCTCTCATACCACTCTGCATTAACCGTTCTTTGTCCCTCAAGAGGAATAGTCGTAACATGGCCGGTTTTGGAGACAAACGTGGCCACCATTTTTTTTGCAACACTCCGTGAACGAACAATTTTTGATGGCTTTAACTCATTTTCGAACACCCAAACTCGTGACTGGCTTTTTTTGTTTCGGGTTCGTATGCATATATCCAGGATTCGTTACCTGATACGATGTTGTATACAGCATTTGAGGATCCTGCGTGGAATCTTTCGAGAGTTCTGACGCACCAAGTAACGCGAGCCACGTTTTGCTCTTCACAGAGCGAATGTGGTATCCATCGGGAAAACAACTTATTTACACCTAATTGTTTATGCAAGATTATTTGTTTTTGACTCATGCTAATGTCTAAAGCTGCCTGCATTTCGCGGTATGTCACATGTCGATCTTTCTGAATCAGCTTACGCACAGCATCAACGTTTTCTTGGGTGACCGCAGTTTTTGGACGACCTTGACGGGGATCATCACCGAGCTTGACACGTCCACTTTGAGATTCAGCAAACCAGCGATATATTGTGGTTTTGGATGGGGCTTCATCACCAAATGCAGAAATCATCCGGTCAACACACTGTTTTTGTGTTAAACCACTTCGAAAGACATAATAAATCATCGCTCTTGAATTTTCTCGAGTCAATACCATTTCTTCAACGACTAAACAAGTTTGACAAAACCTTGTGACAAAACCGTGAATCTTTTTTTAAATAAATAAATATTATTCGGTTTTTACAACCAAGGAGTTTTCAATTAAAAAGATTTTAATATGACAGGAACAGTGGAAATATTCCATTCCCGATACTTTTAGTGCAGCCTAGTAGATCTTCTTTTGTCGTCACCACACAGCCTGTATCGAAAATCGGTAAGGAGGATGTCAGATTCAAGCGACAAACGTAAAAAGCAGCTAAACAAGACAATAAACAGAATAAGTACTTTTATATCTCGAACAGATATTGTGAATCTGCTCGTCATTCATATCGCATTGATATTCTCTGCGAATAGAAATCACTGTTGTGAAATCGATTCCTATGTTGTTTATTATTTCAAAGAATGAGTTGATTAAGACTCGTTTATTGTTTTAGTGCTGAATAACTTTCTGTCTGGGTATATAAGTTTTCATATTTATTTAAAAGTGAGTTTCATTCAGTTCATTATTAATTCTGTATCAGAAATTTATTTATATTAATATTTTTAACCGTTTAGGTGGCGGTATAAGAATAGCCTCAACCCCATATCTTACCTCGGGTGTCGTAAGAGGTAATAGAGAGAAAATAAAACTGAGTACTACGACGGAATGCCTCAATTTTGGTAACAATGGTATCTCTTTCTCTGCAATCACCATAATGCACGCCACACACGGTCAGTTCAACTGATCATTCCAACTGATCAGTTCAAACTAAAACTGTTGATTTTTTAAAATATTGAATTTTCGATATATTGATAATTATAAATAAGTCAATATCAGAGTTTTATATATAAGTTTATATACCGATATATCGAAAATCCAATATTTAAAAAAAATATCAACGGTTTTAGTTTGAACTGATCAGTTGGAATGATCAGTTGAACTGACTGTGTATGGTGACCATTAGAAACACAGCAAAATAAGCTCCTATTTACCTTTTGGTCCTTCCCCAGTTGAGCTACGTCAGCATGCTACAACCGTAATAAAGTTGCAGAGAGGCTTTATCAAGTATATAACAGATTTTGTTGAAATATTTTATTTTTGAGATATGCAATTTTCTAGCGATATTTATTTTACCGGGTACCACGTGGTAAATCAGCACTTTTAGTTGTAATTAACTGTTTCTGTTACTGAAATATCATTAAAATGATGACACACCGCCAGGTAAGCAGATACCGAAATGATTTTTTTGAAAAATGCTCTAGGAGTAAGAAATGCAAAATAAATTAATAAAATCCTTTATTGCAAACCATGTAGTCCATAATTTGTTGTTAGATACAGAAGAAAAATATTTAAAATCTGTGCCGTTAAGTCTAGGTTATTATTTAAAACAGATATTACATCGTATTTTTGAGGTGGCAGTGCCTCACAAAGCGCACTAGCGATGGGTCGTTATATTTTTTATAAATAACGTAACGTTATCGTTGTTGCACAACGAATAATATTATCATAATTGTTTACATTTCATTACTGTATATTTTTCTTATAATAGCATCTTTACAATACCTAGTCATACAAAAGTGTTCACCACAACTATTTCAGTTTCGTGATATAAACTGTTAAGATGTTTAAACTAATTTAGCAGCTGGAATGAAATTTCCTTCGTTCTTTCTCCAGGATTTCAGCGGTACTAAAAAGTTTATTTTACGTAAATGCAAATGTAACTAATCCTTTTTTTATTTTAAATAATATTTAGTTTTTGATATTAACTTTTGATCTGATCTAAGATCTACTAATATCAAAAACTTAAGATAGTCACTTCAACTATGACATCGGGACGTCAAACATCTCAGTCCCCACCCCCCGTGTCTATGGGTGATGTAAAGCACCCGAACCTTCGATCAACAATTGTTGATCGAAGACCTGAACCGTCAGGAATTAAAATTTAAATTAAACGCGATAAAATCTGTAAAAATTAGTTTCATTTAATGTGTAGTATTCTTGTAAATGTAAGAAATCATTAATTGTAAAAGATTATTAACTCACCTAACAACGTAAATAGTTAAAAAAATAAAAAAGACAATTAAAACAGCTTTATAATTTCGGTACAATGTTCAAGGAACAAAACCTTTCTAATCTTCAACTCGTCACAATCGAAATTTATAAACCATTATCCGGTTGATGTTTCATAAATCAAAATGTCACTGAAGCGTTAATAACGTTCCGCTTTTACCGCGATTTGATAGCGCTGTAAATCGTTGTTTCAATTTCTATCTGATTCTCTAGTTGGCCGTGGAATCGGAATAAATACGAAAGTACTTGTAATTTCGTCGAATACTGAACAATGGCAAGAGCAGTCATTGTGTGGTGATAATCTTTCGCTGTGGAATGAAAATGTAATGAAAAATAAACTAAATTAATAGAATAATGAGTTTTAATAGAAGAATAAAGTAAAATTAAATATAATAAATAAAGAATAAAGTAATATTAATGATTCTTCATCTTATTCATCATCAGCTCTTATTAAGTTCATAGCCAAAATTGGGCACTCTTTTTTCCAGAATTAACGTGACAGCAAATAGTAATAATAGTTATTCTTCTTCCTTTTCTTTTTAATCGGATTGTAGAATAACGCGCTGCTGGGTAAGGGATTCTCATTTTGGAAATATCTTAGATTTAGGATTTAGTAAAAAAAAAATATAACGTTTTAAAAACGGAATTTTATTTTATATTCTTCTTCTTATCACTGCTAAAAATAGAACTGTGTGGGTTGTGTAAGTGGGGGACCACAGATTACCACATAGGGGGGATACTTGCCATAGCTGCGACACTAGATGCCTTTTTAAGTACTATATATACTTTTTGCGCTATATTGCATGTTGTTTTTTTTTGTAGACTATTTACTAGACTAGGTAGCGTAGGATTTTTGGAGACTAGGTAGTGTGGCTTTTGCACGCAATTACAAATAGTAGACTATTCTCTCCATCTAATTTAGAATGCTTGGTTCACTCGAACAGAAATAAATCCAAGTATGTAAGTAAGTGTGAAAAGTGTCACTAACAACTAATTCGCGTAGCGATTAAAGAAAATCCGTCTTAACATGAGAGAAACTAATTTTCAATAGTGGATTGAAATGGATATTGCGGTTGATAGAGAAAAAAATTTTTATTTTAATTAAATGATTGTTTCAATTATCGTGGAGTCGGTGGAACAACGGTTTATTGTGTGTTGGAAATATCTGTCCATCAAATCGAAATAACTGCCTTTGATTGAGCTGAGGATAAAAAGTAGGGAAAAAAGAAAAAATAACATAAAATATTCACATAATTTCATTTTACGAGAAAAAATTCTTATTATTTTTTTTAATTTGATTTTTATTCAATTAAAAGGCATTGTTTCTGTTTTATTTTTCTTATATGTTATTTTAATCATTATCTACACCACAGAGTAAAGATTTCTGACGTCTGGACTTTTTCGGTTAGAAAAAAAAACCGCGAAACAAGATTATGTTTACGTTTACATAAACTTTTATTTCGTTCATTTCACCAACTTCTAATAGAGCAATAAAAATATTTTAACGAATACGTTTAGAAATAAGGCTATAGATATTGAGTTTTAATAAAAATTAAAAGATGTGTTCAAACAATTAAAAGTAATAAAATAATTTTATATTCCGATATTTTTACGTCACGAATTCAGAATGTAAAATTATTTTATTAATTTTGGTTGTTTGTAGAAGGGTTTTACTTTCTATAAACGGGTATTTTTTGCTCTTTTGGTTGAACTAAGGCATATCATAATATCAATATTATATAAAAAAGTAAAGTAAAGTTACAGCCTATATACGTTGGCCCGCCTCGCCCACTGCTGGGCACAGGCCTCCGCTCATTTTTGAGAGGGTTTTAGGGCAAGGAATTGTCCGCCGCGTTGTCTCAATGCGTGTTGGCGAACTTCACAGGTCTTCGAAATATTTTTTTCTTATTTCTCTGACACGCAGGTTTCCTCACGATGTTTCCCTTCATCGCCGAGCACGTGGTAAATCAGCACTTAAAATTGCAATTAACAATTTCATTGGTGCCGGCGGGGATCGAACCCGGTTAGCTCGCGTACTGTAAAATTTACAGCGAGCGTTAACCATCTGAGCTACCACGGCTCATCAATATCATATAAATTGTTTCATTAAAAATTTCGTGTCCAACCTAATAAGAATATATTTTTCTTCAATTGAGACCACGCCTGAAGTTTAAACTTCGAGTATTTAAAAACATGTTAATTTCATTGGAGCTAACTCTTTAAGAAACAACAGAGATAGCGTATATATTATAATCTACAACAGAAGAAAAAACTTGTCCATAGTGCAATTTTCGTACTGTCTTGCAGCATTTGTTTTTAGAATTATTTGGGTCATTATGCTATAAAAAGGCGATTTCTTATTACTCAATTTTCAGACATACTTATTTAATTATTAATTTTTATTTGTATTACAATTAAGTAAGCCTAACTGTGCCGATGGACTGTGGCTGGGGGGGGATTCCAGTTGCAAATGATGCCTACCCGAGATCAGGGCGATTCGGGTAGTATTTTACCGTCCCGGCATGCAGGGCTCTGCCGGGGTGACCGAATTTTTTCCCTTGTTAATCGTGGGACCAAAATGGAGGAAGATCGTTTTGAAAAAACAGTGAAAAATCCCCTTTGGAACTCTTTGTAGGAAGAGGCTCTTTTACCCCTCACTGTGCAATACTACGCCCCAACCTACGACGAGCCGTGAAGTAGAGGGCACGTCTGTAGCCGAACCACAAGCGGAAACAAACTAGCGATGGGTAAAGAAAAAGTTTGCTAGGCCTTACCTAGTAAGTTAACTTACTAAGTTGGATTTACCTAGTCGAACTATTTGTCTCAGGTAAACATACTCGTCAACAACTTTGAGCTTAGTGCTCCAAACAACACCCGGCATAGGTGTGACATGGACGTTACGTATGGTCTTTGTTTTGTCCATGTTCATCTTAAGAACTTTCCGTTGGCAGGTCCTCCAGCGATTCTGCTGTAAGGACTATACCGTCGGAAAATCAAAGTTGAGTGATGTACTCGCCATTGATGTTTGATGATGTGTATCCTTTCCAGTTCAGTAGCTACGTTTTACAATGCAGCGGTGAAGAATTTTGGGCATATAATGTCACCATGTCTTACACCTTTCTGCAATTGGATAGGTTTCGTACTCTGATTCTGTACTCGGATATCCGTCGTAGTCCAACTGTACAAACATTTCAGTACTTCGACATACCGACAGTCAACTTGGCACCGCTGAAGAGAATGTAGCACCACCCAATTTTAAACGGAATCAAAGGTTTTCTCACAGTTCACATACGGCAGGCAAAGTGGCGAGTGTACTCTTTGGTCTTCTGTACAATTTACCGAAGGGTATGTATATGTTCTATATGTATACGGATATAAGAGAAGCTATGGTAGAGCGTGTGAATACACACTACAGGCTGTCCCCGATTGGGAAGATGCCAATCCTATGAAATTCAACGCCCCGAAACACCGAAAAAGTCTCTTCACCGAAAAAGGGCGCTCAACTTGGCTCATACTTTCCAAAATGTATCACTGGAATACACCGACCGCTTTTAGTTGTAGGGGGTTGAGATATCCTCAAATTTGAGCTTCGGGCGGTTCTTTGAGTCTAAGGCGAAGACAACTGCAAAGAAGCTAGGAGTCCTTGCAAAAGTGCGGCGGTACTTCACGCCGGGACCGCTGTATTCTTTATATAAAGTGCAAGTCTGGCCGTGCATCTAGTATTTCCGCTATATGTATATGGGCTGGTGCTGCAAAATGGTACCTAGCAGCTTTGGACTAAATAGTAAGGGATGCTAAGATGCTTATTGGTGATCCGAATCTGAAAAATTAAAATCACACACGTAATACTGAAAATATCATATTATTGTGTATCAAGCCATGGTGATAAATTCTATGTCATTGATCAACCAAATGAGAGTTATGTACAGGGGAGATAAAACGACACAAACAATTACATCGTTTGTGCGAGCTCCTGACTCTAAGTCTCAAAATCCCAATCGCTAGTTATTTTTTTAGTCCTTATTTCAAGAAGTAAGGGTGCCCAATAGAAATATATTCCATCTGTACATAATGCACTTACTTCCAATTATAAGTGCATTCTGCGGCCCATAAATAGGATCCATCTTTGATTACGAATCGAGATGCGTGTGTGTTGTCCACTTTTAGGAACCAAAAATTAAATACCTCGTTACCAATAACTGGGTAATTCGATCGTATATACGAAATAAAAAACTATATTATAAGCTTAATCATGCATTAATTGGTCAATGAGCTCGGCTTTAATGGTATATGTAGCATGTGCACGGGGCTTTAATTTTTATTTTCATAATAAGACAAATGTTACAAACACATCCTTTTTATCTACTAGCAGTTAGTATTTACACCTTTACTACTTCATAATAAGTAAATTCATACGTAATAGAGGTATGTATGTTGTAGCTAAATTGTGTTTGAAGCACGAATGGTTCGGCTCAACCGGGGAAGGAACACACAATCACAGGGGGTATATACTCTTGCTTTGAAGATACTGTAATTGGACAGAAGTACAGATGCTCGCAAATTACTTGACAAAACAAACTATTTAGTTCTATTGCTTGCAATATCGACAACAAGGAGGTGAAGACTAAAAGAGTGTCTGGTTGTCCGATGGGAGAAAAGAGAGGTATGAATGAAGTCATTAAATTCCTGCGTTCTTTCTGACATGTATTTTGTAGAATATTGAGAGTCTGCCTGGTTTGTGCTTGTTGTTGAAAAACCCCTGATTTTCCACAACAATCGCGAAACCTAAACCAAAACGTAAACCCGAACCTAGTAGCTTTACATCAATCAGTTAAAAGCTGCTAGGTAGCATATTGCAGAAACAGCTCATATTATTATTTGTTACCGTAACAGTCTATCAAAAGTCTACTACTGAACAAAGGCTTCCCCCATAGATATAATTACAGGGAGGATGGTGGAGCCACGTGTCTAAGGTTGCCGAAGTCTAATTCCCCGGTCGAACCTTAAAACCTATTACGCGAGTTATTAATCTAAGTGGACTGTATCCACAAAATGCTTCTACGCTTATATAACGACGACTATAGCGCGCAGTACAATGCACTCGCTCTTCCCTAAAATGAACTATTATTTGCCAAATCGATGAAAGGAATCCTGCTTGATTAGGAAAACACAAAATTGGAGCGGCTTAAACAATTATATCAAGCAGGCAGTATTATTAGGAAATGTTGACTCACCGGGATGTTCTTCTATGCGGTCGAGCACTATAGCTGCGACTTCTGGAACTTCTTCTGGAACACTCCGGAGAGAGGCGGTGCGCGATTATATCTCACACGAGGTGAGGCGGATTTCCTGGAGCTCGACTGCTTCCAGGCTAAAGCGGTTCTACTAGTGATGTGGTTCCAATGACGAGCGCGGCGGGAAGACACTATTATCCTAGGCGGTGTAGTTCCAACGATGAGCGCGGCGGGAAGAGAGCGCGCGTCGGTCGCGCGTGCCCTTTATATCTTCGGTTGCGATGATTACGTGATATTCTAGAATCATCTTCTTTCCCCTCCCACCCCACCACCCCGATGTGTCGATAGGAGGGTATGAATGATATCGTTTTGGAATGGGATAACCGATTTGGCAGCCTACCGTCAAATTAAATAAATACGAATCGTTTTTCCGCGCAACCAGAGGATGTTTGTTATAATTGAGTGGCAGGAGGATTGGCAAACGCAGATTTTATTTTCAGTTATTATAACGAAGACGCTGCTTCCCATCTGCTGGGCCGTTTTCCTCTGTTTCCTTTTTCGCCAACCTGGATACGATGTTGGGGATTGGGGGTAGTGTCTATTGTTACACCACCACTACATAGTCTATATGTAGACACCTACTATTATATCGAATATGTTAGTAATACTTTTATTAGATAATGAACTTCATTAACAAAACGATGAACTTATCTAGCTTCATTACCCTATCAATCAGCTTCATTAATAAATATAACGAACTATATTTGTAGAAAAACTAACTATATTAATAGAAATATTTTATTTATACCTAGCACCGACATCCTTCAGATAAATATAACTTAGTATACTTTTCACTTTTCTAACTTAACTTAAACTTAAGCAATGATTTATTATTTTATTATCGTTGTAAGAATGTAATATCATATCGCACATTATAAATCATGACAGATTAAAAAGTACGAATATAAACTACGACATCGTAAAAGTCATTGCCATGCGTTGTCATTCCTAAGGACTAAAATGGAATGCCCCGTTTCCGGTAAAAAGGTGTATTAGGTTCCCTACACTTACTATATGAAACACGGCAGCATTAAGCGCTGGAGTGCTGTGAGAACTTGGATCCATTAGGTACTATAACTATAATATAGCTGCAGTTTACTGTTATAGTAATATACCTACAACATTAATAATAGTTACAGTAACGTACATACAACATTGATAATAAAGTTTATACACGTTTCGTATAAACCTAATTGGAACGGAGCTCCCATGGTGCAAGAAAACGATTCTTTGAAATCTATCTCCTTCGTAATCCGCAGGCCAATTTACATAATTTTTTCGGCAATATTTGTAGCTGAACGGGCAGTTTTTAAGCAATAAAAATCCGAATTTGTTTTTTTTTTTGCTTTTACTTTTTAATCAATTTGCTAATTTACATTTGCGCAATATTATATATAAATTATACATACATAATAAATTACATTCGATTGAATGTTTTGTTGAAATAAAGATAGTTATGAAACTTTAACTCCGCTTCGTTAATGATGCTGGTAAAAGGTTTTACCTTAGCATCTGCATTGTATGCATGTAGTGTGCGATGTATGTAATGTGCGATATGCCCTAGTTATGTAAGTAGTTGGTTCATCCAGCATTGTACTTTTGTTTTTACGAAGAGGTAAATCGGATCGAAGGACAACATTAATATGGAAAAATTCTTCACCCCCACATTGGTCTACATCACGGTCGATACTTCTATTGAAAATGAAAATTTGTAATCGTAAAAAATGTTCATGTATTTATATATGTTTAGAAATGTATTCTAAAGATTTTTGAAGTGAAAACTTCTATAGAATCGTTGTGATTTAAAACTCGATGAAACGAAAAAGCGACACTAAAGAGAGCAAACATATACATACATATACATCTATACGGTTTAGCATGCTAGAGAATGATATAGAATACAGTATACAATGTTTATTATAAATTTTATCCCACTCCCGATATTCTGCATTCGTCTCATTCCCTCAATATTTAGTTTTCTGAAGGTTTAACTTCTACCGAGAGTGAACTGTACACATGTTTTTTTTTGTTGGCTGGTTCAAGTAAAATATTATTCTAGGTCAAAAATATTTTGATGAAGAAGTTTGCGAGTATCAAATATATGACAAAATTGATCGTATCTTTTAATTGCTTTTACAAAGAAACTTGAACTTTTCGCACCTCCAGGGGACTGTAGACCTTAATAGTAGAATATTAATTGCAATTTCATATCTCTACCCGTTCCCGAGAGATTGACGGATAGATAGATGGACGTATAACAAAGTGATTCTATGTATAAGAGTTGTGTTTCTCCTTTTGATCTAATTGAATTTGCGACGACTTACGATAACAACAGATATTGGAAAATTATTTTAGCATCTCTAGAGATTACTTCACGAGAAGATTGGTATTCGAACATAACATAGATATAAGCACACGCCTTTCATCCGGAAGGGGGAGGGGGACAGAGACTATCGACTTCCATATGACACGATCCTGACACACCTTTCTCGCTTCCTTTACATTCCTACTTATACATAAGTGTAAATGTTCGTTGGTTAAGGGTACTCTTAATTTGGCCCATCTTCAATATATCTCTAAGGCATCCTTTGGCCACGTAAATTTGCTTTGTTCTTCTTTCCTCGTACATTCCTTCTTTTATGACCAAAGTACCGAATTTTGTAAGATGATGTGACCATAATTAGGAAATAAATTCAGAAGAATTTCTTAATCATTGTCACATCTTCTTACTAATTAAAAATTGAAGTAGTTTTATAATATAGATATGGGCTGTAACAGTTACTTAAAGTATGGGCACAACGATCACAATTTTCTATATTCCCAAAAGATTGGCACTCCCAATTTAATTGAACTAATCAACAACTGTACCAACAGTAAAGGAGCTTTATATGCCAAACTTATGATTAATAAATTGTATAAAGACGTACAACCTTCTAATGGGAGTATTTTACGTAATTGGACGATATATCCTTCCGATCAACTATAACAAATATAGTTAATTCAATTTAAAATTATATTTTGTCAGCAGTTATTTTAAAGACATTACTTTTCTTAGTATATTACCCATAAAGCGATAGATAGTTTCTTCTTTTAGAAATAATCAGATGTTTTTTTTGGATTCGACTGTATGTTTTCATATATCTTGCTAAGCGATATTTTGGTTTTGGTGATTTTTTAAATGGTTATACCTCAGGGGTTAAAGTTAGTTAGATTTATGGGATATACCAGGCGGTCCCATAATGAACTGGCCTGATATAGTTCAACGCGACATGTCGCTACATGTTGTGTTGCATTAAATAGTACGTTTATCGTGCACTTAATATAAGAAACATGCATCGTCATGAAATGCTTAGTCTTAGTTTAACAGGCATTTGAATAACGAGAGTCGCGTATTTTTTCAAAATGTCGAAAACTGAGTATCGAAGTGTCATAAAATTTCTGTTTAAAGAAGTTTTATCCCCTGCCCAAATAAAAGAACGATTGGATGGCGTGTATAAGGAGTCTGCCCCCTCCTATAGCACAGTGAAAAATTGGGTGAAAGAGTTTCGCCTCGGGAGAGAAACCGTCGAAGACTTTGGCCACGACGGTCGACCTGTGGAAGTGCTCACTCCCGAAACGATTGATCTTATCGAAGAGGAGGTTCTGAGTGACCGTCGTTGGAAGATTAGAGAAATTGCAGTAAGGCTTGGGCTCTAAGAGTACCATTCATCGCGCGATCCATGAACATCTTCACATGAAAAAAGTGAGTGCAAGATGGGTACCGAAACTTCTTTCAGCGGTACAGAGACAGGAAAGAGTGCGCTGCGCTTCGGAGTTTTTGGATCTTTGTGGCGAAAATCCAAAGACTGTGATCGAGCGGCTAGTGACTGGTGATGAAACTATGATCTTGTATCATGATCCACAAAGCAAGCGCGAGTCAATGGAATGGCGTTATAAGGGTGAAAAGCCCCTTAGAAAGGCAAAGGTGCAACAACCGACTAAAAAACTGATGTGCACAATATTTTGGGATTTTCAAGGCATTTTGATGGTGGATTTTAAAGAACGTAATACAGTCGTGAACGGCGAATATTTTGCTTCTTTAATATATAAATTACGAGACAAGATAAAGAAAAAACGAAGAGGCAAGCTGTCTAAAGGTGTCCTGTTGCTCCATGACAACGCCCCTGTTCATACCGCTGGTGTTTCGAAGGATGCAGTTCGTCAATGCGGCTTCACAAAAGTTCAACATCCACCTTACAGTCCAGACATGGCCCAGTCCAACTATTATTTATTTCCAAAATTTAAAGCGGGACTTAAGAGGAAGAAAATTTTCAAGTGATGAAGAGTTGCAGGCGGCCGTCTTCAGTCATTTTGAGGATAAAAAATGTGATTATTTTTATAAAGGTTTAGAGATGTTGATTCACAGATGTAAGAAGTGTGTTAGTATTCATGGTGATTATATTGAAAAATAAAATTAGTTTCGTTTCATTTCCTTCATTGGTTCATAGTTAGGCCAATTCATAATGGGACCGCCTACGTATAGTTTCGACTGCTGGGCACAGGCCTCCTCTCATTTCTGAGAGGGTTTAGGGCAAGGAAGTGACCGCCGCGCTGCTCCAATGCGTGTAGGCGAACTTCACATATCTCCGAAATATATTTTTTCTTATTTATCAAATATGCAGGTTTCCTCACGACATTCACCTTCACAGTCGAGCACAAGTCAAATCAAAACTTGCAAGTAACTATTTCATTGGTGCCGGTGGGTATCGAATCCGGGTTGCTCGCATACTGTGAAATGTTGGCAAATCTGGATGACCTGGACAACAAGATTACAGTGTAAGGCCTGCAGACTGCAGTTGGTTATGAGTATTTTCGTACTCCTGGATTATGAAACAAAGGGGCTTCCAGTTCAAACACCCCACCGATGATTGATTCCCAGGTCTGGCAAAATTACGGGAAAAATTACAAAGTTGGGATTGGTGTTACGGGAGAACGCCTGTTTTCACAGTTAGCCGTACTTCCCCGTACCTACCGAACTGCTTGCCTTAACAAGAATCTACACTACCCCCAAGAACTACTAATCAACATGACTGTGGAGAAAAGTTTACAGCGAGCGCTACCCATCTGAGCTTCTAAATAAATTCTGAGAAAAAAGTGACGTGGTTTTTAACGTAATTATTTAGATAACATTGAGTTTTTGATATTCTTTAATTATCTCAAACGGGTAAAAATTAAAATTAGGTACATATAATAAAAATTAAAAGAATTTACAAAGAATTATATAGTATAAAATAATTCTACATTCAATATCACATAAAAACTAAAATCCCTGACAAGTGAAATTTTCCTTTTCATTGGACACCTAAAAGGAGCATATAAATAAAATAATTTTTTTATATTTAATATTTAACAAGAATTTTCTACAGAACCACTTCACTTGACTTGCCTTGTAAAACTGAAAGTTAGCCTTGTAAATCAGGTACAGTATATTTTCAAATAATACCAACCTAAAAATACTGACATAAATTAACTTTTATTTTTGACAAATCTGTTGTCTCAGGAAGTATTAACGAAATTACGTCAAATCAAAAAGCTTTCTATCGAAGATCATTAAGAATTTCATAAAAGAGGGTCCAGCAAATTGGGGCTTACGACCAGCCTAGTAAATATATTTTTTCTAACAGATTTCTAATAGCTTCCTCTTATAAAAAATCTTCACCATCCTTACGCATATCTTAGATATTTCATATCAACTGGTTTTCTTCTCCATTGAGCTAACAATTATTACATACAGTTATAATGTTAAGATTAAGTAAATTATACCTTAATTTATCTATTTAATTATATTACTACATGTTTTTAGTAATATGTAATATTGACTATGAAAAAATATACGTTAAATAACCGTTTTTGTCTCACGGGTGTCTTAAAAGGCGACTATAGGAAATGCCAGAAAAACCTTGTGGCTTCCGATAGATCGGAACCATCTCATTTAAAAAAAGTGTAAATTACTATAGACCGGCGACCGGCAACAGAGTAAAAGGTGCTACACGTCTGGTACTGCGATTAACATATCTGTATCGTAAATTATTAATGATTACTTACCTGAGATCGGCAAAATTAAATAAAATTACTTGTCTTACCTAGATTGAAGAGTAACTCCCGCCCTCCCTCAATCTTATACGTGTTAAGCCACGCTGCAGGATGTTATAGTTATAGCATGAATGGGTCGACTCGACCGTGGCAGAACCACACTCTCACAGAATACCAGCGTAAAATAGTAGCTTAATGCTGCTGTGTTTCATATGGTGAATGTAGAGATCCGGATATCCTTTTATACAGGGAGCGAGGCATTCCATTTTAGTCCTCAGGGGTTACAACGCATCTGCATTTTGATTTTTAATCGAGGATAAATGTAGATTATCTATGGGCCACAGCATCCACTTACCATCAGGTGGAATGTGTGCTCGCTCGAACCCGTGATAACTCGGGTGCTAAGCGTTTGCTGTAAATTTAAAATTACGAGAGCATTCCGGGTTTGATTCCCGCCAGCACCAATGAAATTGTTAATTGTACTGATGCGTCACGTCAAAATATAGTGATGAAACCTACGTATTTGAGGAATAAAAATATTTCGTAGACATGTGAAGTTCGCCAAGACTCTATGGTGTAGGGCGTAAATAAGGCATAAATAAAAACGATTACATAAAATTATGTTGATAATCAAATACACAAATACATTTTAAAGGTATGTGAAATGTACAAATATATATATATATATATATATATATATATATATATATATATCACAAAAACAGAATAGAATGATTTTACATAATAGACTATTACATATTATGACTGCGTCGTTGGTCTAGTGGTTGTAGTAGTGCGACTGCTGGTCCTGGGTTTAAATCCCGGGTCGGGCCAAAAAAATCAATCATTGACTTTTTCCGTCAAGAAATTCTCAGAAGCTGCCCGGAGTCAGGAATTGTGTTGTGTTGAAAGTTGTTGTGTGAAAAGTGTGTTTCACCCTCGTGCATGTAAAGCCGTTGGTCCTGCGCCTGATCTCTATGTGGTCGTGTCGGTTTACCGTGCCATCGGATTATGAGAGTGAGGGAATAGAGATTTAACCTGTGCTTACGCATAAACTTGGACACTATAATCCTGTCCTGCGCTAGTCTTCGTTGAGGCAGGCCGCTGTGACCGAAATCTGGTTGGGAGGACATCGTTATTATTATTATTTTATTACATATCACTTATTGATACTCATATCTTGTAGATAGTTTTTTATTCACCACTGTTTCGGAAAACACCTCTGTCCTGGGAAGAACCAGCAAGAAACCCAGCGGGAATAATTTTTTTAACATATTTCACTTAACAATTTTAATAAAACCAGCATGGTGTCGGTCACCCCATTCCCAGAGGTTATTTTTAATAATGTGTTTTTTGAAATTATAATAACTCTTTTTGTAAAACTTTTCTTTAACAAAACATTCAAACTTGTTTATTGGCAACCTTTGGAAATAATCTGGGATTTTGTTATAAAAACGTATACATTGCCTCATTAATGAATTACTAACTCTGTGAGTGTGAATATATACATTAATTATATACAAAAGTCAAGTATACTATAAATATAAAAGTCTGATATTAACTTTGTATGATTAATGCTAGTTTATTTATTAAAGTAATTTTACAGGAAGTGCTTAGTCCCTGAGCTATCTCGACACACCACGACAAATTCGTGTTTCAGCCATAATACGAGTGCAATGTGTTTCTACCACGTGTAAGTATTTTTTTAAATTTATTCTTATAAAGAGTGTACAATAATTATATTTTAAATTTTGTCGAACCGTAAGCCAGTTTGTCGGCAACGCAACAGTTTATCGTTTCACACTCCTTAATTGCAATATCTGGTACTTATAAATACTTAAATTAACACAAAAATAATTAAAAAACATTCACCACAGGGCACAACGACAGATAATGTTTCCTCAAGATGGATTTGAGCTGCGACTTAGTCATGCTTTCATATATATCCGCTACCTCATTACACAAAGTTGGAGTTATCCATTGCCTTGTACGCCGTCCAAAGTAATTTTCAGCCCTAGCCTACAGCCCTAGCTTCTACATTCTAATACCATGCTGTTCTAATATGAGTTACTGGTACTGTTCTAATAAGTATTCTTTGAGAGCGTAGTCCTTGTTAGCGTAGAGCATAGTCTCGCGACGCTGCCATAACTTAGGTTAAACATGACTCTACAAAACATAAT
The DNA here is from genome assembly GCA_907164705.1 of Parnassius apollo. Classification (NCBI taxonomy): domain Eukaryota; kingdom Metazoa; phylum Arthropoda; class Insecta; order Lepidoptera; family Papilionidae; genus Parnassius; species Parnassius apollo. The sequence continues at coordinate 617,090 of CAJQZP010001507.1, read as the reverse complement.
AAAAAATATATAAAGCCTATTAAGGTTCACTGCTAAATATAGGCTTACTACATATATTGCCATATAGGGGGTATTTTGCCATAGTTGCTACGCTTGGCAAGCCATTCAGACGCAGTGTTTTATTATTTTGAATTGATGTCAGGAAAGTTCTGCTGCCCATCTGCTATTGCATTTTTCCACTATCGCCTCTTAAGATATCTAAGATGCGATATGTGGTAGTGGATATTCTTTAACCGTCACTGCATAGCACAATTTTAATACATAAAGTAACTCAAATTCAAAATAAATGTATTTTTTCACTCTCCCTTTCAACCATCGCACAACTAATTGTAAATGGTCTAGTAGAATTACAAGTGTGTTGAGTAAACAGCCTTACCACCTGATAATGTTGGGAGACACAACTCAGTGTGAAACCCGTGTAACCGCTTGGATATGTCACGCTCGCTTACAGGTCTCTGCTCTCAGCGGCATCGTGTGATGAGACGTTCACTTGTCTTTAATATAGTCGAGAAGGACGATATCTTCCTTGATGTGTCAAATGCCCTTAAAGGAAATATTTGTGAAAATGGCGGATATCCGTCATATAAAGCTTCCATTGCGGGAATTTGGCACCAGGGACTTCGGAGCTCCAATATTTTACTTAATTCGTGTTTTATTTTATTATATAGGAATGATGACATTTCATACTTGCGTATTTTTGTGAACAGGTGCTGCTTGTGGGGGCTGGTCTGCATATATTATTACAGCACTGTAAACTAGTTGAGTAGGTGTATGGAACATGGTTATGCGGTATCTATGCTGAGTAACAATGTACTGCGTTTAGTATGAATGTAAAGGAAAATGTATTTAAAAAGATAATAAACCACGTTCATTTTTCTTATATTGTTATCCTATTCTGAGCTATGTGTTTAAAATTTCAAGTATCTCATCAGGAAGTGAGTTTGAAATCAATTACTAAATTCGAACCGAACAGACATACACTAAAGCGACGTACGTAGTTCCATTCACCGTTTCTTCTTCGAATAGATCAAACTTATTTAAAAACGGAAGTAGATTTGAGAAAAAAAATGATATTAGGTAAGCGAAATTTTACTTTCAAACGCCGAATAAATAGGTATTTGAGCCAAACGGTTTGCTTCGTATTTCGTAATACGTACTACTGCATGTACAAAGAAGGAGTGAAAAGGCTTTTGTCACGTTAAGACAGTGCGATCTACAATCTAGCGCTTCATGCACTTTTTTACAGTATAAGGGTGACAAACGAGCAAACAGTCCACCTGATGTTAAGTGGATGCTGTGACCCATAGACATCTACATTTATCTTCAATTAAAAATCAAAATACAGATGCGTTGCCAGCCCTGAGGACTGAGATAAAATGCCTCGTTTTCAGTAAAAAGGGTTTAAAGAGCACTGGATTATAACCATTTAAAAAATGTTATTTTTAAAATGCAATTATGGTTTTTCTGTGAAAGTAATATTTCTACGGTGGCTCCAATTAACTCTGGTTGTTGTTCAAATTGCATTTTAACACAATTATCATTCAAAATAAAACTCTACTGAAATGAAAGCTTATTATTAAAATTTGTTTGCAATTACTCAGTTCACGTGTGCTAGGTATGATAATTGCCGTTCGTCGTGAACTAAAAGTGCAATACAGTGTCAATTACTCTCTTTGTCGACCAATTTTTATGTACAATTTAGATAATGACACCTTATTTTCCCTTGGTTAATGAATAAATAAACTAAAGTGGTTTAAATAATGTAAAATAACAAGAAAAGACGTCTCGGTAGAGCAGTAGCTAAACATTTGACTAGCTGAATGCGATATTTCGAGCCACGGGTTTTAATCCCACATGGACAGAGTATTTTTTATAAGAATAAGGATGATAAACGATACCAAGATAGAATGCCAAGTTTCCAGTTTATGAAACACAGCAGCATTAAATTGCTATTTCATGCTCGCTCCCCCGGTCGAGATTACTCATTCGTCTTACGACCATAAAATGGCTGCAGCGTGGATCTACAGCGTGGTCTACAAATTATTGTTCCGGATCTAGATGTGAGTGTGTAATTTAGTGCGAGATGTGCCGTCAGTCATTCGAGAAAGGTATTCGTTGCAAATGATAAGCATAGGTCACTCAATAATCCAGTAAGTTTTCTGTTTGTCGTCTGTCTTCTCTTCTTCGTAATTACTCTGCCAGTTGTTTATAGCGAAGCTACCCCGTTTCGCAGAGTGAAAAGCTGGGTTGGTTTTCATACCTAAAAGAAACTGCTTGAGACCATAAATATACAGTATTTACGTAAATTCAACAGTGTATGTGTGAACTGATTCTTATTAAATACACCACCTTCCGGCTCGTTATACTTACATTACATAATTGAGTTTTATTAATACTTTATTTGGCACTATACACTGTCTCAAACTGAGAACATTAAAATCGCACGAAATAGCCTGGAGGAATGCTTCTTTAAGAGAATGTTGAATATTTCGGATATCAACCAAATAATGATAAAAACTTCGGTTGTCAAACCGCCTGTCAAGCGCGGCAGATATGGCAAATATATTTCATAAGAGGCAATCTACGGATGAGGTTTATGATTCGCAGTGGACTTGCTGCACTGTAATGAAAACAAAAACTTGAATCTTCCATTTTTAAAAACAAGCTTGATTATCGCAGTACAGCTGGCATTTTAAAAATAAACTCTTGTACGTTATTTAATATATTATATTATTTACATTATGTATATTAAACATTGAGGTATTACTACTACGTATAGTAAAGACAACGCCTTGCATGATTATGCGCCACGCTTTGCGGTACACTGTACCGCTACTGTTTAGTGAGTGTCCAACGCCCGCACAGACAAGTCGTGTTCATTTCGCATGAATAACAGCTTCAAAATGAATGTGAAAAATGATGTCTTAAATACTGCAGTTTACTGCAGTATCGAGGAGCACCGCCTTCTGTATTTGAGCCCATCCATGTAAAAATGTGGATCACTTTTGTTCCCCTCTTTTGAAGCTTAATACCCTCTCGGAGCCCTCCAGTAAGGTACTGAGAGGGTTCAGAGAGAGGCAGAACATAGGATCGTACTCCACTGCCCCAAACACTACGCGAGGAAGTGTCTTACTGGGCATTCTAACTTATACAGCTCGAGACCCTCTTCAGCCATCGTGAGGCACTTAGACGAATTATTTCCTAAGTCTATCCAAGCGACGGAAAAATTCTAACGGTTGCGTTTTACCACCTTGTCGATGACCATGTCAATGAGGAGTGATTCCTTGGTTACACAGCCACCACCCCGACATATATTTTGAGTGCGCGGCGTCACCTGATTTAAGTTCAGGTAACGAGTAATTCTCGCGCTCAAAATGTAGGTTAGTGTCTTGTATATGTTAGGTAGATTCGTTATCGGGCGGTAGTTGCTAGTATCTGTGGTATCTTTGTCTTTAGGAACAAAATGAGTGATCCCATTAGTAAAGAGGCTCGGGAGCGACTTCTAGTTGAGAGCCCCTGAAACTGTCGGGCAAGCCTGCCTGACACACCACGAACCTTCTCAGCCAGAAGTGATGCAGTCCGTCAAGCCCCGGACTTATCCGTTCGGGACCCTTCGGACCGCCGGAGTAACAATTTGTCAAATTTTCTAGATCATAGTGTAGTGTCCATATATATGTTATTACATATATATGGACACTACACTACACTACTACACTACTACTACACTTGTATATCTCATTTAAATAATACTAGTTTTTAGATTAAAATTTTCCTTTTGTTCCGATCTACACAGTATGAACTTATGGTAAAGACTGCAAGACTTCAAGATACCATAAGTTAATACTGTGTAGATCGGAAGAAAATTTAAATTTTAGTCTATGGTAACCGCGGTTAACTATGACATCTGGACGTTGAACATCTCAGTCCCAACCGTGACCATGGGTGCTGTAAAGTGCTCGAAACGTTGAGCATTTAAAAAGTTAAATATACGCGATAAAATCCGTAAAAACTAGTATTATTTAAATGTGTAGTGTTCGCGTAAATATAAGAAATCATCTTGTATGTCTCGATCAAGTCCCCTCGTTCTCTGCGATCTTTTAGTCATTATTTTAAGTGTAATCAGCCTTTGCTCATATGGTATGGTTTGTCTTCTTCCGGTTCTTGATCAAAAACCTAAGTTATTGATAACCTGATTTTATCATAAATCTGCTATATATATGCGCGCGACTTAAGCGACTAAGCGGTTGTGTCATTTTAGGGTAGCATCTTAAAAGCGACTAAATAACACAAGTGTTGTACATCGTTGTTTTTTGCATGGTTTTCGTGCAAATTTCTTAATATTATCCTTTTATAGTTATAAGCTTTTATATCAAAAGTAGTATTTATATTTACAATTATTGTGAAAATTAAGTGGATGGCAAAGTATAAGGAACTGCATAAAGTATGCTTAAGTATTAAACTTATTTATTATATTATTCTGTTTTTTAAGGAATTTATTTTTATTTTTTAAGCTTTTAAATTTATCTATACACATATAAGTAAAGTTAAAGTATCTATCTGTAATTCTGAAATAACTGTTTTCTAAAAACTTGGAGATTCCTGCTGAAAAAACAAAATATTAATAAAATAAATAATTTTTCCCATCAAATCTAAATAACACCTTGTATTTTAACAAAGGATTTATGTAATTTAACAAAGTTACTAATCAACAATATTGAAGGGTCAACTAGTATCTGCGTAGTCCTAAAACTGCATATTACACGAACCTACTATAGGTGGTTTCAGAAAACTATGAAAAGCTTGTAACTTCTTTTTTTTGCGGATAAGCTAAACGTTTATCTGTGTTGTGAAGGCCCTGGCATAGTTTTTCGCACTGAGCGATATTTGCATGACCTATAAATAAAAGTTTAATTTACCAATATAAAACGCCTCCATGAAAATGAAAAACTATGCCAAATATTACATGTATGTGTGTATATGTACTTTTTTAAGTCCACGAAGAAAAACATGGTAGGCAACTGGGGGCCGAAATCGTATTTTTCAATACCGTTAATAAATATAACATAAATAGCATAACCATAAAACTCACATATTTCGTCCATTTATCCATTCATCCATTACAGCCTATAAAATTCCACTGCATCATATTGGGGATTTTGCTATAGTTGACACGCCTGGCGAGCAGGTTGTAACCGTAGTTTTTTTTAATTATTTTCAGTTGTAATCAGGAAGACCTTGCTGCCCATCATCTGTTTTAGTCTCCTTCTTTCAGCTCTTGTCACACCTTACGGGCATAGTGCATATTCTTACATCGCCACTTATACGACATACATTATAATTATTTTGAAATTAATGTCAATATTACTTATAAAACTAATTTCGTAAATTATGCTCTATTTTATCGGTCCAGGGACTTAAAACGTTATTGTATAACCCGTTCCTGTTAACAGTGATGACTAATGAATCTGAGACGTAGTTCTTCACTGCCGGCCGTATGAGAACGCTCAAGGTCGCTCAGCGAGCTATGGAGAGGGCTATGCTCGGGGTTTACTCTACGTCATATCTTTGCGTGATAACCTTAAAATGAGGATGTCTGCAGTAGAACCAGAGTGAACGACATAGCCCAACGGTTTAGTAAGCTGAAATGGCATTAGGCCGGCCATATAGCTCGAAGAACCCACAATCGATGGGGAAAAATGGTTCTCGAGTGAGAGCCTCGTACCGGTAAGCTAAGTGTAGCGTGACCCACTAGATAGAGTGACGACCTGGTAAGACACACACAACATAATACATGAATGAAGTCGATGGATGCAGGTGGCCCAGGACCGTACTTTGTGGCATTATTAGAGGGAGGTCTATGTTCAGCAGTGGACTTGTGGAGCGCTGTAATGATGATGATTATAATAACGATTGGTCATCATTGAAAATCAGCGTTGTGATTTACTGCAACTAATGCTGAATGATAACTTTTTTGACATAACCTACCACGTACAAAGGCATTTTTTATGCAATTATATATATATATATATATATATATATATATATATATATGTATTTATTTGTGTTGAATAAAACTAAATTTTATGGACCTCAGTCCTCCCCGTGACCATGGACGCTGTAAAGCACCCGAAACGTCCGGAATTAAAAATAAGTAAAAGTAGTTAATTAAACGCGATAAAATCCGTGAAATTTGGTTTTATTCAATGTGTTGTATTTAGGTAAATTTAGGAAATCATTACATTTATTTGTGTATTGTTCTGTTGTGTTCGTCAATGGTTTATGTCATTAATTTTTCTTCGAATCAGTTCGATTAAGGATGTGGGTACGTAATTACAACCGTCAGTTTGTCAAAAAATACTGCTATACTATAGCAAGAGCATTAACTGAATTGTTAGTTTTATTAAAATAGGCTCTTCATAAAACATATTATATATTAAAAAATATAGGGTTCCATATAGTGTAAAGTGCACAAGGCAACTCAAAGTTTACACAATTAAGTTTAAAGCATGCTTATCATACGTTAACTGGTGTTTCGTACGGACTTTATAACTTCATCTCAAACTAACCTTGTTCCAGTTTTAGCGTTTTTAATATCTAATTATAGACAATGCTTATTTCTTGGAGGTATATATTTGAATGTCCTGGAGCAATACGTGTGGCGAAGGCGGCGGCCGCGGCTGCTGGCGGTGCAGGTTGCTGAGGGAGTCGCCGCGTACTCGCGCCACCAGACTACTCAACCTTATCCATGAGGAGGTTGACATATCCGTATGTTCTGTAAGTGAATTCACAAGGGCTGCATTTTGTATCAAATGTTATAAAAATAAATATGTTTACTGTTTTCACTAGCGCATTAGGTTATAAGATCCTGTAATGTTAGTGATAAATTTGGATGAATAAATAAATAAATAAATTAGTTACGTTCCCATGGATGTTCAGAAGTGAACTTTTTCTTGGCTGTTATTAATCATTGAATGAAAATATAATCGACATTATTTTTAAATTTATATTTGTAAACTGCCTTCATGATACAGTTGAAAATCAATATATAGAGGGGTTGTATCTAATAATCTGTATGTCATACTTTTAAAAAGTGAAAAAATATATATCTTTAATGTATAAAAATGAAGGAAAATATGTTCTAAGATTTGATGGCAGAAACAAGTAAGAGAGTGGTAATTACACTAACGGACTCTTAGGCATAGTCCTTCCACCCAGAAAATGTGTTGCAAATAAGATGTAAGGTTCAATGTAAACTTCTTTGAACTTTACACTTAGCAACATACAGAGACAATCACAGCGCCCCAGTCCTAGTAATAGAAGTTAAAAAAGTATTCTTGTTAGTATTATTTTAAATAATCATTATATCTTACATCTCTATTTAATAAATTTTAAGTGAATGAAAATAATATCTGTTTTCAGTCGCTAAAGCACTATAAAGCCCCACCATAAAGTATATGAGATGCGATCCTATTATATCTATCCTCCATTTTCTTCTCGCTGCCCAAGCGTGGCGTTTTAGTCAAATCGTCCGTATAACGGGTAAGATCCTTTTGTTACAACAAGACAGTGCGATTTACCACTTCATCATTACTTACCAACAAATGTGATTGTTATCAAGCACAGGATTACAATTACTTTTATATATTTTTTATCTTAGGAACATTAGTAATACATATAGCCTTAATTGTATCCATTAGAACATTTAACTAAATTCTATTGAGTAGGCAACGCATTACCAATTGAAAATTGTAAAGATAAACTACGATATTAAAAATTAAGTACAGTAAGTATCATTGCCTTTAAACTGTACTTGCTTTAATTTTGGGTATAAATTGTAAAGAATGTCCAAAGACCCTTTTTAATGAACGAGGCATTCAATTTTAGTTCTCAAGGGTAACGATGTATTTGAATTTTGATTCTTAATTCAGGATAAATATAGACTTCTATGTGTCATTTCATTCACTTACCATTAGATGGCCTGGGTACTCGTTCGTTACCCTTTTTCTATAATAAGAAAGAGAAAACATGATTGAATTGTAAATATATTTTTGGCCGCATACGAACGTCAGGGATCTCGTTACTCAACAATATGTTAAATAAAGTAGAATGATATAAACGTAACAATAATCTCGTCGAGTCATTAACAGTCATTTATAAAAAATATTATACCTACGCTACCCGAAAGAACTTTTCCAAATATGCGATAGCGTGGAGCCCTGGTAACGGTTAAGATGGTTGGTAAACCTAGATGCAATAAACTCGTCATAATAATGCTGCTTAAATCAAGATTATGGTAATTGTGATAGTTATATTTAGATGTTTTTTTTCGCCATCCATCAGTCGTTCACCTGAGACACTTCGGTGAAAGTTGGATTCAAATTGACGTTGACCCTTACACCCAATCCACGAATTTTTCCTTCACCAGAGCAGCGCCTTTTAAAAATGAGGTAAATTTTTCGACAGATTTCATATCGGAGAAAGTTAGTTTGTTAGAATAGTGTTGAGGTTAATGTTTATTTTTGAATAATTGGACATTTTATATAAATAAAAATAAAATGGATTACCCAAAAAAAAGTTAATAATTTGGAAATGAAAAATAATGAATAAGAATACAGCTTGAGGCAATTTTAATACTAGATACCGAAAGACTTATACATAAATCGTAACTTTTTTATGATGATGACATCGTGTGACCAACTAGCGACATCTGGTGAGCGTAAGATTATTAACTCTCATTACGTACCTGAGAACAGATTATTTATTTTAACCCGTCACGTTTCTTTAAACGAAGTCATCCGAAGGGCTCTTGTCTCCATAAATATCCCCTCGGTTTTAGAGCCTTGCGGGATATTTAGACATTGGTCCCTTGGGAGAGAGGTAAAGCCCTAGTGTAGGATGTTACTTGCGTTGACACTTTGGCGGCCTCTCATCTCAAGGGTACATCTTTTAGAGCCGGGGCGGCATCAGAGGCAGCCGAATTTAGTAAATGGCGCAAATATGAGTCTTTGAGAAATGATTACATTGGGTTTTGTTTTTATTATTTGTGCTATTTGCTGTAGAGACTATCGGTCCGTGGGGTCCACGTGTGAAGTGTGACGAGTGAAGTTCCTAAAGGAACTGTATCCACGGCTGGTCGTCGCTGCTGGTGATAAGAGGGCTGGTTCTTTCTTCGCTCAAAGGCTTAGTATAGCTATTCAGCGAGGAAACGCAGCCAGCGTTCTTGGCACTATACCACGGGGAGCAGGACTTTTTGACAATTTAAATTTTTAGTCTTAGTTTTTCTATATTATAGTTTCTTTTTTTGTATTGTGTATAATTAATATTAATTGTAAATATTGTAATTTTAACTATTATTTTTATTTAATTTTAAACCTAATTTCAACAATTCGAAATAAAAATTTTTACCTTATAATTGCATATTTGATTCAAGATGCATTAAAAAAAGGTTCATACAAAGTAACACCAACTTATACACGTATTCGAAATTTCATTACTACTGGTATTGATGATGCCGAACACATTTTCTTGATCAGAATTAAAAAAAAAGTTAATTTAACTTTCACCAAGTTCCCTACACAAACTACCATCGCAGAATATTTAAAGAGGATCGTGTAATGAATGTTAAGACACAACAAAATGAATAAAGTTTAGTGATAGATTTATTACGTGTTGTTGTTTTGAAAATAACCTTAGCCAGTAATTTTAGCAAAAAATTTTGATTCAATATGTGAAAATACCAGCATCAGACGATGATTCTTCATTCCACTTTTTGTTCTCCTTGTGAGCTCGTGACACGCATTCCAATTTACTAAAGAGTGTGGAATAATGCGCCAGCATATGTACTTCAATACTATCGGATTGGATCTGGCCTTCAAGTCAAGAGTGAATAGGATTTTGTAAGGCTAAGTCGGGTGCGTATTACCACCTACACTTGCATTACCACTTAACATAATAGTAGATAAACACTGACTTATAATAGTTGAAAAAGTTACCTGTGTTGGGATTATTCATTAACTTCAAGATTCGGCACAGCCACTACTACAGAAGCATACTCTCTAATGTCAAATAATATTAGATGCGCGCATCTCACACGCAACAGAAGTGAAACCTTCAAATGAAATGAAATATAAAATACAAATACTTTAAATGATATTTAATATTATAATTTAAACTACAAGTTCGGCATAAATTATAAGGAAATTTAATTTTATAGTAAAGACATGTAACAACCCTTACAAAATATGTTATCTTAGACACAGATGTTATTTTACTCTTTTCAATATACCGTATACAGTACTCAATAATTACAAAAAGATTTATATCAATTTTACCTATTACGAAGTTGAGGTTTGGCCGTTTTTCACTGCTTGTTTAATCCGCAGGCACACGACACCTTCGTACTTTGGTGAACAAAACGCGTAAGCGACGCCGTTTCGGAGGCATTTACGATTTTTTTCTCGCGAGCATTGAGCTATAATCTGTAATGCTTCCTATCTCATTTTCTCCCACGTTAAATCTTGTGAATTTATGTGTTTGTTTCTTTTTACTGTCACTTTTTCGTTTCATAGAATTTAAAATCACAACGATGCTCAAGAAGTTTTCACTTCAAAAACGGTTTTTAATTTATTAGCTTCAAAAATATTCTACGATCTATCTACGTTATCCGTCGCCACTTTCCATAGATTCCTTCCAGTGAGCGATGTGCACAGAGCACCATATTTTGTCGCAGTTAGTTCACCGATTTTTCACAAATTTTTTATGATTATTTTTCTGGTAATATAATATAATGAAAAAATAAGAAATAATGGATTCATTACACTTTTAAGAAAAGTTCAATAGTAGTTCTCTGATTTAGGCATTGTTACTGGTGGTCTTTTAAGTGTTTACTTTGTTCCATTAATGTTTTCGATTAGCGTCGTATATAGATATAGATTTTTTTTTATAGAATAAGTGTGAACAACGAACACGTAGTCACACGAACTCATTTATGTTTATCCTCAATTAAGGATCAAAATATAATTATGTTGTCACCCTTGAGGACTAAGATGGAACGTCTCGTTTGCAGTTAAAAGTCTCCGGTTTTCTATACTCACCATACGAAACTGCGGCCATATGAAACAGCAGCATTAAGCTGCTATTCTGTGACAGAATGGTCCTACCCCAGTTGAGCCGACGCATACGTACTACAACCATAATATACTCGTAGCTGCAGCTTTCAATACCAGATCTTTTAACTTGGATACCGTCTGTTGTGCAGTGTGAGGTCGCGCATTGTCATGCAGGAGCAGCAGGGACTAGCGATTGACCAAATCTGGTTTTTCTCCGTCATTGTGTTCAGTTCTTCACAATACAAATCTGCAGTAAAACTCATCGCGTTTGGTAAGGAACTGTGACCATCACTTCCCTAGGCGTAAGTTTTCGTTTAGGGCATTGTTTAAGTGGTGAACCAGGATCCAACTTACATGCTGAGCGCTTGAGATATTCAAACAGAATTCATTTTATGTTGCAAGTAACAACACAGTTCAAATTTAAGTACGTCGTTTTTGTGCCCCTTGCGCAGTGCAAGGCACGTCTCGATCCATACTTCGTTTTTTTGAATGAGTTCGTGGGGCACACATTTTTTCAAGCTTTTTACCTCGCCAATTTAACGCAAATCGACCAATATTGTTTTGATGATAACGTCAAAAGCTGCTTCTAATTTAGCCGTAGATTGATCATCAGCTTTTCGTTTGTAGTATTTTCTCCCTATACGTCGTTGACATTGCGTGCCGCTTGTGCCGCGTTATTGCTACGACGGTACTCACATTCCATAACTATTCGAATTTTTAACGTTTCCATGATAACGAAAGTAATTCAAATGCGATGAAAACGCAACGCTTATAACTAAACGAATGATACATTTTTAAAAAAAGATTACAATTTTTTTTAAATAAATTTAATTTTAAATAAGAATTCTTCGCCAAACAAAAGTTATTTTGATTTGAAATGGCCAGTACTGCAGAACAGCAATTTTATAGGTCCTATTATTATTATATAGTATGTATATATTAAAATGTGATAAAGTGTATTCTAACTATTTTACTAAGTGTAGATGTTGGGTTTGGGGCTTAATTTATTAATTGGCTCTGAGACGTTCCATTTAAGTTGAGTGATTCTGCGTACTTCCCACTAGCTCTGCAAAGTACGAAGGATGTAATTAATGATACCATAAAATGATTAGAAATTTGCACGAAATATTAAAAAACATACCACTATTTTATTTTATTTATTATATTTCTATCTTTATGCTATTAAGAGTTATGTACCTAATTAATAATTAAGATAATAATTTATAATTTCTAAACATACCAATTGTAATTGAAATTGTTTTTTTTAATAAAAATTAATTTTCATATTTTACATGCTGTTATTCGGAATCCTGATAACACCTTGAGCTATACTGTGTATAGAAAAAAGACCCATACAGATAGATATTTAAACGGTGATTCTCCTCACCATCCTTCACAGTTAGCTACCGTGGGTAAATCTTTGTTTCAGAGAGCACGAGGGATCTGTGACAGTAAACACCTGGCTGCCGAGCTCCACTATGTCAAGCAAGTTTTGCATAACAACAAGCTTCGAGTCCCGCGCCTACGTCACAGTGAACGAGTGAAGCCGGCCACAGTCGAGCGTGTACCTGCTGTACTGCCATATGTTAGAGGAGTCACTGACAAGATTGGCTACATCTTGAAGCACGCTTCCATCAAAACATACTTCAAGCCGCTGAAGAAGATTGGTCAGTTTTTACCATCAGTCAAGTGTAATGTCCCTGTGCAAGATGCAGGAGTGTACAAGCTTGATTGTGAATGTAATCTCTCCTACATAGGACAAACTAAAAGATCAATAAAAACCCGCGTTAAAAACATATAGCTGATGTGAAGAATCGACGCTCCGGGAAGTCTTCAGTCTGTGAACACGTACAGGATCACCCCCGTCACTATATCAGATTTGATAGACCGCAAATCCTCGCTAAAGAACACCAATTCCTTCCAAGGATGATTCGCGAGGCTATTGAAATCAAAAAAACATCCTAATTTCAATAGAGAAGATGGCTGGGTGCTACCATCTGCTTGGGATCCTATAATAAATAAAATTAAATCCCAACCCAAGCATACAACTGCAAGACTTCAAGATACCATAAGTTCATAATGTGTAGATCGGAACAAAAGTTAAATTTTAATCTATGGTAACCGCGGTTAACTATGACATATGGACGTTGAACATCTCAGTCCCGCCCGTGACCATGAGTGCTGTAAAGCGTTCGAAACGTCGGGTATTTAAAAAGTTAATTATATGCGATAAATTCCGTAAAAACTAGTATTATTTCAGAATGAAATCATAATGATAATATATTTAAAAATTATATATTATAGAAGGTTATCTCAAATTTTATAATAATGGTATTTGATATCACTAATTTAAGATAAGTATTATTTATTTTACACAGCAAACAAGCTTTCCTTACTTAAAACGAAATGCTTACAATGCAGTAAAATAAATTCATGTTCATGGGCAAATAAACAAACTGTTGGGCAAATCATTAAATACTTTTAGATAAACATTTGTGATAGATTTAGTAATAAATAAATAAGTAGCATTTACGTAAAAGCCACAAGTTAATTTGAATATAAATCGTTCGTAATGTTACTTAAACTTCAAGAACGCTGAGACAATATAAAAGAGTTATGATGGCAGACAGTATTTTGTAAGAAAGTTTTCCTATCGAGTTTTTAACATAGATTTAGTTCTAGCTGAAGTTAGAGTAGATTAGCAATTCAAAAGAGAAAGAGCATAGTGTACCCGTATGTTAGATCGAGAAAAATAGGTTGGACCATTCACGTACACGCTATCGGCCTATATCAAGCTAGCGTCATTCATGAATAAAACAAATCCCGCTTGTATTTGAAAAATCTCAGGTTTTAAAGTAAAAGTTAGTGTTTAATAGATGTAATTAATTATGAATAGGTGTGTAGTAGATCTATTCATCATTAGTTTAGATAAAAATAACTCACCTCGGAAAGCAATTCCTCATTTTTATACATTTAAGAAGTTGACACGATTGAAAATTTTAGTGGTCTAAATGCTGTGTTTTAGAGCGTATAAAAAATTTATACCTAAATGGATTGGATTTTTTTTCGCATTTATATAACAATTATCATCTGAATGCAAAGCAATTGTATTTAAAATAAATACAAATACGTGAAAATTCGCTAATCTTAACCTCACTTTTGTAGAGATTGACATTATCGATACTATCTTATCGAAATGTACGCCTTGCATGCAGTCTTATTCAACTTAGTAATTTCTTTTTAATTTTTAGGATTCCGTACTATATATTCCGTACTATATTCCGTACTATTATATTATACTCGTAGCTTAATATTCATGTATAGCCCCACCATAAAGTATATGAGATGCGATCCTATTATATCTATCCTCAATTTTCTTCTCGCCGCCCAAGCGTGGCGTTTTAGTCAAATCGTCCGTATAACGGGTAAGATCCTTTTGTTACACCAAGACAGTGCGATTTACCACTTCATCATAACTTACCAATAAATGTGATTGTTATCAAGCACTGGATTACAATTACTTTATTTTTTTATCTGAGGAACATTAGTAATACATATAGCCTTAATTGTATCCATTAGAACATTTAACTAAATTCTATTGAGTAGGCAACGCATTACCAATTGAAAATTGTAAAGATAAACTCGATATTAAAAATTAAGTACAGTAAGTATCATTGCCTTTAAACTGTACTTGCTTTAATTTTGGGTATAAATTTAATCTAGTCCATATAAATAGTGATCAATGTGCTCTTATTTTTCGTTGTATTTTGTGCATGTTCTGATTTAAAACGATTTTGGCATTATTGTTCAGACGCCATAGTCACAGAGTACGGTTTCTTTAGTTACGTGGTAGATACATACTACAGCAATATTATGGTTGCAGCACGATTTTTTTACATGATAGAGCCATGCTGCAGCTATATTACTGGTATAGTTGTAGCACGAATGGGTCGGCTCGACTTGGAAAAGAGCACGCTCTCACTGAATACCAGCGTCAAATAGTAGCTTAACGATGCTGTGTTTCGTTTGGTGGGTGTAAAGAACCAAAGACCCTTTTTAATGAACGAGGCATTCAATTTTAGTTCTCAAGGGTAACGATGTACTTGAATTTTGATTCTTAATTCAGGATAAATAT
Source organism: Parnassius apollo (assembly GCA_907164705.1). NCBI lineage: Eukaryota > Metazoa > Arthropoda > Insecta > Lepidoptera > Papilionidae > Parnassius > Parnassius apollo. Next base: position 601,847 of record CAJQZP010001507.1, on the reverse strand, counting down.
AGACTTCTATGTGTCATTTCATTCACTTACCATTAGACGGCCTGGGTACTCGTTCGTTACCCTTGTTCTACAATAGGAAAGAGAAAACATGATTGAATTGTAAAAATATTTTTGGCCGAATACGAACGCCAGGGATCTCGTTACTCAACAATATGTTAAATAAAGTAGAATGATATAAACGTAACAATAATCTCGTCGAGTCATTAACAGTCATTTATAAAAAATATTATACCTACGCTACCCGAAAGAACTTTTCCAAATATACGATACCGTGGAGTCCTGGTAATGGTTAAGATGGTTGGTAAACCTAGATACAATAAACTCGTCATAATAATGCTGCTTAAATCAAGACTATGGTAATTGTGATAGTTATATTTAGATGTTTTTTTTCGCCATCCATCAGTCGTTCACCTGAGACACTTCGGTGAAAGTTGGATTCAAATTGACATTGACCCTTACACCCAATCCACGAATTTTTCCTTCACCAGAGCAGCGCCTTTTAAAAATGAGGTAAATTTTTCGACAGATTTCATATCGGAGAAAATTAGTTTGTTAGAATAGTGTTGAGGTTAATGTTTATTTTTGAATAATTGGACATTTTATATAAATAAAATAAAATGGATTACCCAAAAAAAGTTAATAATTTGGAAATGAAAAATAATGAATAAGAATACAGCTTGAGGCAATTTTAATACTAGATACCGAAAGACTTATACTTAAATCGTAACTTTTTTTATGATGATGACACCGTGTGACCAACTAGCGACATCTAGTGAGCGTAAGATTATTAACTCTCATTACGTACCTGAGAACAGATTATTTATTTAACCCGTCACGGTTCTTTAAACGAAGTCATCCGAAGGGCTCTTGTCTCCATAAATATCCCCTCGGTTTTAGAGCCTTGCGGGATATTTAGACATTGGTCCCTTGGGAGAGAGGTAAAGCCCTAGTGTAGGATGTTACTTGCGTTGACACTTTGGCGGCCTCTCATCTCAAGGGTACATCTTTTAGAGCCGGGGCGGCATCAGAGGCAGCCGAATTTAGTAAATGGCGCAAATATGAGTCTTTGAGAAATGATTACATATTTGTGCTATTTGCTGTAGAGACTATCGTTCCGTGGGGTCCACGTGTGAAGTGTGACGAGTGAAGTTCCTAAAGGAACTGTATCCACGGCTGGTCGTCGCTGCTGGTGATAAGAGGGCTGGTTCTTTCCTCGCTCAAAGGCTTAGTATAGCTATTCAGCGAGGAAACGCAGCCAGCGTTCTTGGCACTATACCACGGGGAGCAGGACTTTTTGACAATTTAAATTTTTAGTGTTAGTTTTTCTATATTATAGTTTCTTTTTTTTATATTGTGTATAATTAATATTAATTGTAAATATTGTAATTTTAACTATTATTTTTATTTAATTTTATACCTAATTTGTAACAATTTAAAATAAAAAAAATTTACCTTATAATTGCATATTTGATTCAAGATGCATTAAAAAAAGGTTCATACAAAGTAACACCAACTTATACACGTATTCGAAATTTCATTACTACTGGTTTTGATGATGCCGAACACATTTTCTTGATCAGAATTAAAAAAAAAGTTAATTTAACTTTCACCAAGTTCCCTACACAAACTACCATCGCAGAATATTTAAAGAGGATCGTGTAATGAATGTTAAGACACAACAAAATGAATAAAGTTTAGTGATAGATTTATTACGTGTTGTTGTTTTGAAAATAACCTTAGCCAGTAATTTTAGTAAAAAATTTTGATTCAATATGTGAAAATACCAGCATCATACGATGATTCTTCATTCCAATTTTTGTTCTCCTTGTGTGCTCGTGACACGCATTCCAATTTACTAAAGAGTGTGGAATAATGCGCCAGCATCTGTATTTCAATACTATCGGATTGGATCTGGCCTTCAAGTCAAGAGTGAATAGGATTTTGTAAGGCTAAGTCAGGTGCGTATTACCATCTACACTTGCAATACCACTTAACATAATAGTAGATAAACACTGACTTATAATAGTTGAAAAAGTTACCTGTGTTGGGATTATTCATTAACTTCAAGATTGGGCACAGTCACTACTACAGTAGTGTATACTCTCTAATGTCAAATAATATTAGATGCGTGCATCTCACACGCAACAGAAGTGAAACCTTCAAATGAAATGAAATATAAAATACAAATACTTCAAATGATATTTAATATTATAATTTAAACTACAAGTTCGGCATAAATTATAAGAAAATTTAATTTTATAGTAAAGACATGTAACAACCCTTACAAAATATGTTATCTTAGACACAGATGTTATTTTACTCTTTTCAATATACCGTATACAGTACTCAATAATTACAAAAAGATTTATATCAATTTTACCTATTACGAAGTTGAGGTTTGGCCGTTTTTCACTGCTTGTTTAATCCGCAGGCACACGACACCTTCGTACTTTGGTGAACAAAACGCGTAAGCGACGCCGTTTCGGCGGCATTTACGATTTTTTTCTCGGGAGCATTGAGCTATAATCTATAATGCTTCCTATATCATTTTCTCCCACGTTAAATCTTGTGAATTTATGTGTTTGTTTCTTTTTACTGTCACTTTTTTCGTTTCGTAGACTTTAAAATCACAACGATGCTAAAGAAGTTTTCACTTCCAAAACGGTTTTTAATTTATTAGCTTCAAAAATATTCTACGATCTATCTATGTAATCCGTCGCCACTTACAACAGATTCCTTCCAGTGAGCGATATGCACAGAGCACCGTATTTTGTCGCAGTCAGTTCACAGACTTTTCACAATTTTTTTATGATTATTTTTCTGGTAATATAATATAATGAAAAAATAAGAAATAATGGATTCATTACACTTTTAAGAAAAGTTCAATAGTAGTTCTCTGATTTAGGCATTGTTACTGGTGGTCACTTCTAAGTGTTTAATTTGTTCCATTCATGTTTTCGATTAGCGTCGTATATAGATATAGATTTTTTTTATAGAATAAGTGTGAACAACGAACACGTAGTCACACGAACTCATTTATGTTTATCCTCAATTAAGGATCAAAATATAATTATGTTGTCACCCTTGAGGACTAAGATGGAATGTCTCGTTTGCAGTTAAAAGTCTCCGGTTTTCTATACTCACTATACGAAACTGCGGCCGTATGAAACAGCAGCATTAAGCTGCTATTCTGTGACAGAATGGTCCTACCCAAGTTGAGCTGACGCATTCGTACTACAACCATAATATACTCGTAGTTGCAGCTTTCAATACCAGATCTTTTAACTTGGATACCGTCTGTTGTGCAGTGTGAGGTCGCGCATTGTCATGCAGGAGCAGCAGGGACTAGCGATTGACCAAAGCTGGTTCTTCTCCGTCATTGTGTTCAGTTCTTCACAATACAAATCTGCAGTAAAACTCATCGCGTTTGGTAAGGAACTGTGACCATCACTTCCCTAGGCGTAAGTTTTCGTTTAGGGAATTGTTTATGTGGTGAACCAGGATCCAACTTACATGCTGAGCGCTTGAGATATTCAAACAGAATTCATTTTATGTTGCAAGTAACAATACAGTTCAAATTTAAGTACTTCGTTTTTGTGCCCTTTGCGCAGTGGAAGGCACGTCTCGATGCGTACTTCGTTTTTTGAATGAGTTCGTGGGGCACACATTTTTCAAGCTTTTTACCTCGCCAATTTAACGCAAATCGACCAATATTGTTTTGATGATAACGTCAAAAGCTGCTGCTAATTTAGCCGTAGATTGATCATCAGCTTTTCGTTTGTAGTATTTTCTCCCTATACGTCGTTGACATTGCGTGCCGCTTGTGCCGCGTTATTGCTACGACGGTACTCACATTCCATAACTATTCGAATTTTTAACGTTTCCATGATAACGAAAGGAATTCAAATGCGATGAAAACGCAACGCTTATAACTAAACAAATGATAAATTTTTAAAAAAGATTTCCATTTTTTTTAAATAAATTTAATTTTAAATAAGAATTCTTCGCCAAACAAAAGTTATTTTGATTTGAAATGACCAGTACTGCAGAACAGCAATTTTATAGGTCCTATTATTATTACATAGTATGTATATATTAAAATGTGATAAAGTGTATTCTAACTATTTTACTAAGTGTAGATGTTGGGTTCGGGGCTTAATTTATTAATTGGCTCTGAGACGTTCCATTTAAGTTGAGTGATTCTGCGTACTTCCCACTAGCTCTGCAAAGTACGAAGGATGTAATTAATGATACCATAAAATGATTAGAAATTTGCACGAAATATTAAAAAACATACCACTATTTTATTTTATTTATTATATTTCTATCTTTATGCTATTAAGAGTTATGTACCTAATTAATAATTAAGATAATAATTTATAATTTCTAAACATACCAATTGTAATTGAAATTGTTTTTTTTTATAAAAATTAATTTTCATATTGCCAGGTGATAATCATAACCAAATATTTGTATACCTTTTAAGGCGAAACATAGTGTTATATGTACTTATCATACCTTTCCACCAAGTTTGTAACTTTTTACCTATGTTTTACAAATTAATTATTTGATTTGACTCTATTAGGTTAAACCGAAAATTTTAAAACTACTTCTCACCATTCAGAATTAAATTCAAAATATGTGAAAATGCATTGTTTTAACCGATTTTACTGCGCCCGCTTAAGGGTAACTGTAGTCAAAAACGTTGGTGTCCATAAATCATATTGAGTTTGAGATAATTTCAAATAAAAATAGAACCTTTATTTACTCGTATTTAAAAAATTGCGTTAACGTTATTTCAATATTTATATATTTGTATTAGAGTTTATTGTACATATATTATAATATGTATTTAATTAATATTAATTTAATATATTTAGGCCTCCCCCAAGTAATGCCACAAAGCACGGTCCTGAGCCACCTGCATCCATCGACTTCCTGCATGTCTTACCAGGTCGTCACTCTAGTGGGGGGTCGCCCAAAACTACGCCTACCGGTACGAGGCTGCCACTCGAGAACCTTTCTTCCCCATCGGTTATCGGTTCTTCGAGCTATATGGCCGGCCCATTGCCACTTCAGCTTACTAATCCGTTGGGCTATGTCGGTCACTCTGGTTTTACTGCGGATATCCTCATTTCTGAGTATATCACGCAGAGAAACTCCGAGCATAGCCCTCTCCATAGCTCGCTGAGCGACCTTGAGCGTCCTCATATGACCAGCAGTGAAGGACCACGTCTCAGATCCGCAAGTCATCACTGGCAACACGCACTGGTTATACACTTTAGTTTTCGAAGGGCTGTAATGATGATGATGAACGATAATATATTGAAATAATACTAGTTTTTACGGAATTTATCGCGTATATTTAACTTTTTAAATACCCGACGTTTCGAACGCTTTACAGCACTCATGGTCACGGGCGGGACTGAGATGTTCAACGTCCATATGTCATAGTTAACCGCGGTTACCATAGATTAAAATTTAACTTTTGTTCCGATCTATGCAGTATGAACTTATGGTATCTTGAAGTCTTGCAGTTGTATACTTGGGTTGGGATTTAATTTTATTTATTATAGGATCCCAAGCAGATGGTAGCACCCAGCCATCTTCTCTATTGAAATTAGGATGTTTTTTGATTTCAATAGCCTCGCGAATCATCCTTGGAAGGAATCGGTGTTCTTTAGCGAGGATTTGCGGTCTATCAAATCTGATGTAGTGACGGGGGCGATCATGTACGAGTTCACAGACTGCAGACTTCCCGGAGCGTCGATTCTTCACATCAGCTATATGTTCTTTAACGCGGGTTTTTATTGATCTTTTAGTTTGTCCTATGTAGGAGAGACCACATTCACAATCAAGCCTGTACACTTCAAGATGTAGCCAATCTTGTCAGTGACTCCTCTAACATATAGTACTACAGTACAGCAGGTACACGCTGTTATTCGGAATCCTGATAACACCTTGAGCCATACTGTGTATAGAAAAAAGACCCATACAGATAGATATTTAAACGGTGATTCTCACCACCATCCTTCACAGTTAGCTACCGTGGATAAATCTTTGTTTCAGAGAGCACGAGGGATCTGTGACAGTAAACACCTGGCTGCCGAGCTCCACCATGTCAAGCAAGTTTTGCATGACAACAAGCTTCGAGTCCCGCGCCTACGTCACAGTGAACGAGTGAAGCCGGCCACAGTCGAGCGTGTACCTGCTGTACTGCCATCTTTTAGAGGAGTCACTGACAAGATTAGCTACATCTTGAAGCGCGCTTCCATCAAAAAATACTTCAAGCCGCTGAAGAAGATTGGCCAGTTTTTACCATCAGTCAAGTGTAATGTCCCTCTGCAAGATGCAGGAGTGTACAAGCTTGATTGTGAATGTGGTCTCTCCTACATAGGACAAACTAAAAGATCAATAAAAACCCGCGTTAAAAAATATATAGCTGATGTGAAGAATCGACGCTCCGGGAAGTCTGCAGTCTGTGAACACGTACAGGATCGCCCCCGTCACTATATCAGATTTGATAGACCGCAAATCCTCGCTAAAAAACAGCAATTTCTTCCAAGGATGATTCGCGAGGCTATTGAAATCAAAAAACATCCTAATTTCAATAGAGAAGATGGCAGGGTGCTACCATCTGCTTGGGATCCTATAATAAATAAAATTAAATCCCAACCCAAGCATACAACTGCAAGACTTCAAGATACCATAAGTTCATACTGCATAGATCGGAACTAAAGTTAAATTTTAATCTATGGTAACCGCGGTTAACTATGACATATGGACGTTGAACATCTCAGTCTCGCCCGTGACCATGAGTGCTATAAAGCGTTCGAAACGTCGGGTATTTAAAAAGTTAAATATACGCGATAAATTCCGTAAAAACTAGTATTATTTCAATGTGTAGTGTTCGCGTAAATATAAGAAATCATAATGATAATATATTTAAAAATTTTATATTATAGAAGGTTATCTCAAATTTTATAATAATGGTATTTGATATCACTAATTTAAGATAAGTCTTATAGTCTAAACACAGCAAACAAGCTTTCCTTACTTAAAACGAAATGCTTACAATTCAATAAATTCATGTTCATCGGCAAATAAACAAACTGTTGGGAAAATCATTAAATACTTTTAGATAAACATTTGTGATAGATTTAGTAATAAATAAATAAGTAGCATTCACGTAAAAGCCACAAGTTAATTTGAATATAAATCGTTCGTAATGTTACTTAAACTTCAAGAACGCTGAGACAATATAAAAGAGTTATGATGGCAGACAGTATTTTGTAAGAAAGTTTTCCTATCGAGTTTTTAACATAGATTTAGTTCTAGCTGAAGTTAGGGTAGATTAGCAATTCAAAAGAGAAAGAGCATAGTGTACCCGTATGTTAGATCGAGAAAAATGGGTTGGACCATTCACGTACACGCTATCGGCCTATATCAAGCTAGCGTCATTCATGAATACAACAAATCCCGCTTGTATTTGAAAAATCTCAGGTTTTAAAGTAAAAGTTAGTGTTTAATAGATGTAATTAATTATGAATAGGTGTGTAGTAGATCTATTCATCATTAGTTTAGATAAAAATAACTCACCTCGGAAAGCAATTCCTCATTTATATATATTAAAGTAGTTGACATGATTGAAAATTTTAGTGGTCTAAATGCTGTGTTTTAGAGCGTATAAAAAAATTTATACCTAAATGGATTGGAATTTTTTTCACATTTATATAACAATTATCATCTGAATGCAAAGCAATTGTATTTAAAATAAATACAAATACGTGAAAATTCGCTAATCTTAACCTCACTTTTGTAGAGATTGACATTATCGACACTATCTTATCGAAATGTACGCCTTGCATGCAGTCTTATTCAACTTAGTAATTTCTTTTTAATTTTTAGGATTCCGTACTATATATTCCGTACTATATTACGTACTATTATATTATACTCGTAGATTCATATTCTAATCGTATGAAAATATTTTTTTTTAAGTATTATGGTGACAAACGAACACAAAACCCAGTTGAGGGTAAGTGAATGTTGTGGCAAATTTTTACAAAATAATGATGTTCGCGTGCCGTGTAGTGGCGGCTGAGAATATCCACTACCCCATATCTTCACGTGGGTGTCGTAAGAGGCGACAGAAGGACACAGAAAGGAGATGGGCAACAGCATCTTCCTAATAACAACTATGACAATAAAAAACTGCGGTTGCCAACCCGCTCACCAAGCGTGGCAAGTATGGCAAATATCCCCCCATGAGCAACGACGCAAATAAACGGCCCCAGTCCCCGGCGGCCCCGCTATTCCTGGCTACGGTGGCGACCATGGTAACGGCGGGGCAGGGGGTGCTAAGAATCTCCGGTGGAGGTTCGGTTGCCACCTACGACGACTCGACCTGGCAACATTTAACGCATGCACCCAGAGGACTGACGAGAAGATCCTGGAGCGTGAAGAAGAGATAGATAAGTTGCGCTGGAATATTATAGGATTATCCGAGGTCCGAAGAGAGGGGGAGGACACGGTGATTCTCGAATCCGGCAACTTGTTCTATCACCGGGAGGGCGACCATCTGTCCCAAGGAGGTGTCGGATTTATCGTCCACAAGTCTCTCGTCAACAACGTTGTAAAGATTGGGAGTGTGTCGACGAGGGTCCCGTACCTGATACTCAGAATCACCAAACGGTATTCGCTGAAGGTCATACAGGTCTACGCACTAACCTCGGCACATCCCGATGAGGAGGTGGAGGAAATGTATGAGGATATTTCTAGAGCCATGCATTCCTTCAAAACCCACTACACGGTGTTGATGGGAGACTTCAACGCAAAACTAGGCACAAGAGAAGGCGGTGAGCTGAAGTTAGGGAATTTTGGAGTAGGGCAACGGAACCGTAGGGGCCAGCAGCTGGCTGACTTTATGGAGAAAGAGGGACTCTTTATGATGAACTCTTTCTTCCAGAAGCGGCCTCACAGGAAATGGATCTGGTCGTGCCCCGACAGTTCAACAAAAAATGAGATTGACTTCATTATGACGACCAGACGCCAAACTGTTCAGTGATGTCTCAGTGATCGCAAGGGTGAAAACCGGCGGCGATCACCGAATGGTTAGAGGCACACTGAACCTAAACGTTAAGTTGGAGAGGTCTCGTCTAATGAAGTCAACGCTCCGTCCCCCTCGTGCTCTAATCCAGAATCCCGAATCTTTTCACCTCGAGTTACGTAACAGCTTTCAGTGCCTAGAAGATTGCAATACAGTGGACGATATGAATGACAAGCTCGTGGAAACTGTCCATGCGGTCGGAGCTAAGTTCTGCAAGACCGGCCGCAGAAGAACACAAAAGCTCTCCGATCACACTCTTAATCTCATGGCTGTTAGACGGGAGATGAGGCTGCAATCGTCAACAGATTTGACAGCATACAGGCAACTGAACAGACAGATCTCCAAATGCATGCGGCGAGACTTACGCAACTTTAATACTGCTCGTATTAAAGAAACGATCGAGCGGAACCAGGGATCCAAAGTCTTTGCCAGAGATCTGTCTGCCAGAAAAAGCCAACTGTCAAAGCTGAAGACTAAGTGTGGCAGCATCGTTTCCGGGACACCTGAGATTTTGAGTGAGATTGAGAGGTTCTATGGGCAGCTGTACACATCATCGTTGGAGCCAGACGCAAGTGTGAGTAACGATCCAAGAGCAAGTCTTATCCGACACTATTCCGATGATATCCCGGACGTCAGTCTGAGCGAGATTAGAATGGCTCTCCAGCACCTTAAAAACGGCAGGGCCCCAGGTGAGGATGGAATTACAGCGGAGCTTCTGAAAGCGGGTGGAATGCCGGTACTTGAAGTCCTTCAGAAGCTCTTCAATTCCGTCCTCCATGGTGGCACTACTCCGGAGGCGTGGAGCAGAAGTGCGGTGGTCTTGTTCTTTAAGAAAGGCGACAACGCTCTCTTGAATAACTACAGACCGATTTCCCTTCTGAGCCGCGTCTACGTGCTGTTTTCGAGAGTCATTATGAATCGTCTCGCACGCAGACTCGACGACTTCCAGCCTCCCGAGCAAGCCGGTTTCCGAAAAAGGCTTCAGTACCATAGACCACATACATACCCTGCGGCAGATTGTACAGAAGACCGAGGAGTACAATCTGCCACTTTGCCTGGCGTATGTGGACTATGAGAAAGCCTTTGATTCCGTCGAAATTTGGGCGGTGCTGCAGTCCCTTCAGCAGTGCCAAGTTGACTGTCTGTATATCGAAGTGCTGAAGTGTTTGTGCAGTAGGGCTACGATGGTTATCCGAGTAAAGAACCAGAGTTCGAAGCGTATCCAACTGCAGAGAGGTGTAAGACAGGGTGACGTTATATCCCCGGAAACTCTTCACCGCTGCGTTGGAAGACGTTTTCAAGCTATTGGACTGGAAAGGATACGGTATTAACATCAATGGCGAGTACATCACTCACCTTCACTTCACCTTCGATTTGCCGACGATATTATAGTCCTTATAGCAGAATGGCTGGAGGACCATAGCACTATGCTCAATGACCTCAATGGTGTCTCCCAACGGATAGGTCTTAAGATGAACATGGACAAAACAAAGATCATGTTTAATGTCCATGTCACACCTATGCCGGTAGTTGTTGGAAGCACTATGCTCCAAGTTGTTGACGAGTACGTTTACCTGGGACAAATAGTCCGACTAGATAAGTCCAACTTCGACCGAGAGGTCAATCGACGGATTCAACTCGGCTGGGCAGCGTTCGGGAAATCAAGACACAACTTCACGTCAGGTATACCTCAATCTCTGAAAACTAAAGTGTACAACCAGTGCGTGTTGCCAGTGATGACTTACGGATCAGAGACGTGGTTCTTCACCGCTGGCCGTATGAGGACACTCAAAGTCGCTCAGCGAACTATGGAGAGGGCTATGCTCGGAGCTTCTCTGCGTGATAGACTCAGAAATGAGGATATCCGCAGTAGAACCAGAGTGACCGACATAGCCGAACGGATTAGTAAGCTGAAGTGGCAATGGGCCGGCCATATAGCTCGAAGAACCGATAACCGATAGGGAAGAAAGGTTCTCGAGTGGCAGCCTCGTACCGGTAGGCGTAGTGTAGGGTGACCCCCCACTAGATGGAGTGACGACCTGGTAAGACATACAGGAAGTCGATGAATGCAGGTGGCTCAGGACCGTGCTATGTGGCGTTACTTGGGGGAGGCCTATGTTCAGCAGTGGACTTGTGAAGGGCTGTAATGATGATGATGATGATGAATAATGTTCGCGAAAAATGGTTAAAATATTAAATCCCAAAAGAAAATATTCGATTATATGCAGCAAGTAATTTGAAGAAAAATGTTTTTATCAAAGAGGTGCCCACCGTGTAGTGTTGGTGTAAGATTATCAATTACCAAATATCATCCCATAGATGTTGTAAGAGGCGACAGAGGGATACAAACCAGGAAATCGACAGCAGCGTTTTCCTATTAACGACGAAAAGAAAAATGTTTTTTCTCAAAGAGGTGCCCACCGTGTAGTGGTGGTGTAAGATTATCAATTACCATATATCATCCCATGGATGTTGTAAGAGGCGACAGAGGGATAAAAATCAGGAAATCGACAGCAGCGTTTTCCTATTAACGACGAAAAGAAAAATGTTTTTTCTCAAAGAGGTGCCCACCGTGTAGTGGTGGTGTAAGATTATCATCATCATCATTACAGCCCTTCACAAGTCCACTGCTGAACATAGGCCTCCCCCAAGTAATGCTACGAAGCACGGTCCCGAGCCACATGCATCCATCGACTTCCTGCATGTCTTACCAGGTCATCACTCCATCTAGTGGGGGTCGCCCTACACTTTGCCTACCGGTACGAGGCTGCCACTTGAGAACATTTTTTCCCCAACGGTTGTCGGTTCTTCGAGCTATATGGTCGGCCCATTGCCACTTCAGCTTACTAATCCGTTGGGTTATGTCGGTCACTCTGGTTTTACTGCGGATATCCTCATTTCTGAGTCTATCATGCAGAGAAACTCCGAGAATAGCCCTCTCCATAGCTCGCTGAGCGACCTTTAGCGTCCTCATACGGTCAGCAGTGCACGTGGTCCTTCACTGCTGGCCATAAACAACATAACACCTAACTTATTTATTCCAAGACAATATCATTGCATTCCAATATACATCAACAACATAACACCTAACTTGTTTATTACAAGACCATTCTCAGCGGTTAACATTCGCAGTCTGATTCTGATCTGATCTGATCTGATGATGCCCCGTTTAGAGGTGCAACAAGTGTGCAACAAGTTTACAGTGGTAGAGCCACGCGGCAGCTTTGCTGTCGCACGTATGGGCCGGCTCAAACCGGGGTGGTACCACGACCTCACAGAATACCGGCGTGAAGTGGAAGCTCTGCTTCCGCGTTTCGTCTGGTCAGTGCAGGTGGCCGGAGGCCCAAATCCCCCCCATCAACATGGTAGCGGAATTCAATGATAGACTACCCCAGGAGGGTACCAGCACCCCTGGAGAATCCCTCGCTGAGCATCCACGACCATGTTTTTCCACTTCTGAGCGTGGGTGCTCAGGCTGCCCCGCGTATTCTGGGGGGGGCAAAATTCCGCTCAAGACTAAAACTGCTCGGGGCAAACGGAGCAACAAGACCAAGGCGACCCCTGCCACGCTGTCCGTGAATTTCTGCAATATCAGGGGACTTCACTCCAACCTAAACGCCGTCCACTACCATCTCGAGACGGCGAGGCCGGCTCTGCTCTTTCTGACCGAGACGCAGGTGTCCTCTCCGGCTGAGGTCTCGTATCTCTCCTACCCGGGGTACAAACTGGAACACTCCTTTGTGCCTCGGGCTGGAGTTTGCGTTTACGTCAGAGAGGACATCTGTTCTCGACGCCTCGGCAGACTTGAAGGTTCGGACCTGTCCATCCTTTGGCTACGCGTAGACAGCGACGACCATCCGCGCATCTACGGGTGCCTCTATAGGTCCCACAGCGGTAATGCCGAAACAGACCGACTCTTCGACCACGTCCAAATGGCTGCAGATTCGTTGCTACAGCAGATGCCTTCCGCAGAGATCGTGATCCTCGGCGACTTTAACGCCCATCACGCCGAATGGCTCGGTTCACGTTTAACCGATCATGCGGGGAGATCTGTTCATGATTTTGCCTTGTCATATGGTCTGACACAACTGGTTACTTCACCTACGCGGATTCCAGATATGGAGGATCATGCACCTTCCCTGTTGGACCTTCTGCTGACCTCTCACCCGGACGGATATCAGATTTCCGTCGACGCCCCTTTAGGCTCCTCGGACCATTGTCTTGTCCGGAGTGTGGTGCCACTCACGCTGAAATCGCGGTTGCATTCTGCAGGCTGCCGCCGTGTTTGGCACTATAGGTCAGCCGATTGGGATGGGATGCGGTCTTTCTTTGCATCCTACCCTTGGGGGCGGGTTTGCTTCTCGCCGGACGATCCCAACGTTGTTGCGGATTCTGTCGCTGATGTGGTACTTCAGGGTATGGAACTTTTTATTCCTTCCTCTGTGGTGCCCATTGGAGGCAAATCTCAGCCATGGTTTGGTCGCTCCTGTAAAATAGCATCATGCTATAAGCAGGAGTGCTACCAGGCCTGGGCTGACGCATCAGCGTCCAGGGATGTAAATACCAGCGCTCTAAAAAAGAAGTATAATTCCGCCTCTAGGTCCTTCAAAAGAGTCATTGCCAAGGCAAAGTCAGAGCACATAGGCAGAATTGGCGAGAAACTAGTTCGTCTTCCTTCTGGAACCCGTACATTCTGGTCTCTCGCCAAGGCTGTCCAGGGGAATTTCTGTCAGCCATCTCTTCCATCTCTGCACAGGGAGGACGACTCACTGGCCCACACCGCAAAGGAGAAAGCCGATCTTCTAGGCTCTTTCTTTGCGTCTAACTCGACTCTCGATGACGGGGGGAGTACGCCGCCGACCATCCCGCGGTGTGAGTGCTCCATGCCGGAAGTGCAGTTCACTCAGCGCTCGGTTCGCAAAGCACTCCTCTCCCTGGACATCCACAAGTCGAGTGGGCCTGACGGAATCCCCCCAATTGTGCTGAGGACGTGTGCTCCAGAGTTGGCACCGGTTTTAACGCGTTTTTTCCGGTACTCCTACTCCCTAGGCGTAGTCCCAAAATCATGAAAGACGGCTTTCGTTCACCCGATCCCTAAAAAAGGCGACCGCTCAGACCCGTCCAACTACCGGCCTATCGCCATCACCTCCTTGTTCTCCAAAACAATGGAGTCGATTGTAAACTGCCAGCTCATGAGGTACCTTGAGGATCACCAGCTGATTAGTGACCGCCAATACGGTTTTCGCCGTGGTAGGTCAGCTGGTGATCTTCTGGTCTACCTAACTCACAGATGGGCGGAGGCAGTAGAGTCCAAGAGGGAGGCATTGGCCGTTAGTTTGGACATTGCGAAGGCCTTCGATCGGGTTTGGCACAAAGCGCTTCTTTCGAAGCTCCCTTCCTATGGGCTTCCCGAGAAATTGTGCGATTGGATCACCAGTTTTCTTGCAGATCGGAGCATCAAGGTCGTTGTAGACGGTGCAAGCTCCGATTGCAAGCCTATTAATGCTGGTGTTCCACAGGGCTGCGTGCTATCGCCAACGCTGTTTCTTCTGCATATCAATGATATGTTGCAGACCCGTAACATTCATTGCTATGCAGATGACAGCACTGGTGATGCTCTTTACACCGGCCGAGCCAATATTTCTCGGGAAAACGTCTCCGAGTGCCGGGACAAACTTGTGTCTGAAGTCGAGTCTCTGCTGGACAGAGTCTCGGATTGGGGGCGACTAAATCTAGTCCAGTTTAACCCCCAGAAGACACAAGTTTGCGCATTAACCGCTAAAAAGAACCCCTTTGTCGTATCCCCTCAGTTTCAAGGCACTCCCCTTGTTGCCTCAGCCAGTATCGGAATCCTCGGCGTCGACATATCGAGTGACGTGCAGTTTCGTGGTCACTTGGAAGGGAAGGCCAAATTGGCCTCTAAAAAGCTTGGCGTGCTCAGCAGAGCGGGACAGTATTTCATGCCGGCACACCGCCTGCAACTTTACAAGGCGCAGGTTCGGCCGCACATGGAATACTGTTCCCATCTCTGGGCTGGGGCTCCCCAGTACCAGCTCCTTCCACTTGACCACATCCAGCGCAGAGCGGCTCGAATCGTCGACGACCGAGTGCTTTCCGATCGGCTCGATTCTCTGGCACTGCGAAGAGATGTTGCATCCCTTTGCATTTTCTTTCGCATATACCATGGAGAGTGCTCTGAGGAATTGTTCGGATTAATCCCAGCCGCCAAATTTCGTGAACGCACTACGCGGCAAACGTCCCGATACCATCCACACCATCTGGATGCTTGGCGGTCCACCACTGTACGTTTCAAAAGGAGTTTTCTTCCGCGTACAACCTCTCTGTGGAATAATTTACCACCAGCGATTTTTCCGGACCGATACGACCTGGGGACCTTCAAGAAAAGAGCTTACTCCTTTCTAAAGGGCCGGCAACGCGTCTGCAATTCCCCTGGTGTTGCAGTTGATCATGGGCGGCGGTAGTCACTTAACATCAGGTGAGCCACATGCTCGTTTGCCCCCTCTTCTATAAAAAAAAAAAGTGCAACAAGAGGGCGACCCGCCCTACACTACGCCTACCGGTACGAGGCTGCCACTCGAGAACCTTTCTTCCCCATCGGTTATCGGTTCTTCGAGCTATATGGCAGGCCCATTGCCACTTCAGCTTACTAATCCGTTGGGCTATGTCGGTCACTCTGGTTTTACTGCGGATATCCTAAGATTATCAATTACCATATATCATCCCATGGATGTTGTAAGAGGCGACAGAGGGATACAAACCAGGAAATCGACAGCAGCGTTTTCCTATTAACGACGAAAAGAAAAATGTTTTTTCTCAAAGAGGTGCCCACCGTGTAGTGGTGGTGTAAGATTATCAATTACCATATATCATCCCATGGATGTTGTAAGAGGCGACAGAGGGATACAAACCAGGAAATCGACGGCAGCGTTTTCCTATTAACGACGAAAAGAAAAATGTTTTTTCTCAAAGAGGTGCCCACCGTGTAGTGGTGGTGTAAGATTATCAATTACCAAATAACATCCCATGGATGTTGTAAGAGGCGACAGAGGGATACAAATCAGGAAATCGACGGCAGCGTTTTCCTATTAATGACGAAAAGAAAAAAATCTGCGGTTACCAATCCGCTTGCCAATCGTGACAACTTTGACAAATGTCTTCATACGAGACAATTCATGGGGTTGGCCTTTATTTTGCTTTGGACTTTAATAATTATAACATAAAGGTGGATTAAGAAGAAGAAAACTCCAACACATCCAACCATACACTCTATTAAAATAAAATAACATATTGAAACTAAATTTATTATTAGAATAAAGAATGTAGCAAACTTACAAATTATCTTTAAGGAGAGCTCTTAAGGATCTTTATCTTAAGCTCGTAACATTTATGCAATAAATTGGTTTTCTTAGAAGGATTCTAAAAATGGAAATCGTAGTCTTGTTTAATAAGCGTTTTTTTTAGCGACTATATATTAACAATTTTTAAAGAGAGGCAGGATCCTATTTCTGTGTGAGAGGTTGTCGGGACAGATATCACTCTCTTACCTAGTAACGGTATAAATGCAGGCTGTAGAACATCCCATCTCAGTCCGTAGAGGGGACAACGACCCTCTTAGTTTCAAAATTACTATCTTGGTAACAGTAGTCAGTTACTATCGTCACTGAAATGTAAGTTCGTTACATACTTCAGTTTAAAAAAAATTACTAATAAATATTAATAGTTAATTAACCGTTTTTTAAATAACATGTATTTTTGGAATGTCTGATTATCAGAATATTCTGAATTACACCCTTTATTGGATACCAAAACACAATATTTCAGTATTTGTTTTATTATCATATCCTTGAATGATGCAACTCAAAACCTGAGGAAGGGCACAATCTAATTTGTCAAAATTCGACGAGTAGCTTAGAATATCTGACTAAACAGGAGAACATACATACATATATTGCCTTCTACAATTATAACTATCCTTTTGGCTGCGCCTGTTAGCACGTAGTTGGGTATGAATATTCACTAACATAATTTTCGTCAAATCAGAAGACACGAATATACTGCAAGCGGTACCGATAATTGAAGTTGAGGTAGACAGTGCATGTTGTACTACTATTTGTTACCTAGACATGCACATTAAACGCACACTGGTGTATTTTGATTTTGGTCTCGCCCTAATTATTCCATTATCACATTGGATATTTTAGGTCGCAGTTTTAGGTCATTCCATCGCCAATCTATACTTTACTATATAATCTACGTCGCCAATCTATACTTTACTATATAATCTACGAGTCTTGTTCTGGATATAAGAATAAGAGAACAATATTAACAGATTATGAGCAATCCATCTCAAGTCTTTCTTTATGATGGGAATCGTAGCCGGTGGAAATCATTCATCAACTGCATTTGTTTCTACCTATAATAATATGAAATGAAAATTAATATTTGATTATTATAATATAATGATTGATATAAAAATGACTTTGGCTTATAATATATACTGATACTGATACATTTACACCACGGAACACTATTACTTTCTACCGAGAAATTTTACCGTAAGTGGGAGTGTAACAATATCCACTATCCAATATAGTCGAGATAGGGTGTAGGAAGAGAAGACAGAGTGAAAAAAAAACCAGAAGATAAGCAGCTACTTCTTCCTAATAACATTATATATACTAGCGATCCGCCTCGGCTTGGCATGGGTTATTTCTGTATCCATTCAAACACAAAAAAAACATAAAAATCTTTTGGATGGTTTTAAAGTCTATAACGTAGGTAGAAACCTATTTCGTGTTTTATATAAATGGATTGAAAATCAAAATGCAGTTGTGTTGTTACTCCTGAGGACTAAGATGGAATGTTTCGTTTCCGGTAAAAAGGGTCTCCGATTCTCTACACCCATCATACATTAAGCTGCTACTTTGCGTTAGTTTTCTCTGCGGGCGAAACACAGCACCATTAGTCTATCATTTTGGTATTATGTGAGAGCGTGGCGTGTCTCAGGTCGAGATAACTCATTCTTGTTTCAACCATAATTTGGCTGCAGCATAGCTCTACCACAAAAAGTGGTAAATAGACTACTTTTGACGCGATCTATGGGAGGCCTAGGTTCAGCAGTGACTGTTAGGCTGTAATGAATGAATGAAACAAATAAACAAGTTTTCTCTATTAAAATCTATACAATTTTAACTCAAAGTAGAGGGTAACACAGCATTAGGTAAGCATTAAATTCTGTAATAATTTGTAAGTCATATTCAAACTGTCACGATGCCTTGAGACAAATTAAGATGTTTAGTAAGGCGAAGATAACAAATAATTAAATAGCGTCGAAATATCAAGCGTGTTTAATGTTTTTAACTTAAACTTTAGGTACATAATGATTACAATTATACTCTTTGGTATTGTTATTAAATCAGTTTTGATGTAATAACTTCTCACTCAACATATGCACATATGCAAAGTTTGCGCTATTTAGTGACCCTGTCTTTCCTTAGCCGTTGTAAGAATATCAGCTACCCCATATCGTCCCGAGTGTGTAGTAAGAGGCGACAAAGGAAAAATGAACAGGATAGGACATGCACAGCAGGTAAGTTGTAAGGAAGATCCTTACAACTTAAAATAATAAAAAAACTACGGTTACCAACCCGTTTGCCAAGTGTAACAGAACTATGGCAAAATCCACCCATGAGGCAATCTAAGGGGGGAGCCTATGTTCCGCACTGGACTTTTATAGGCTGTAATTGATAGATGGATAATGAATAATCTATCTTCAGCCGTTTATGTGTAATTATTAACATGCGTAACTTATTTATCAACATAACTTAACTTATTGACGTATATAACTTAAGACTTACTGGCAGAGAATGCTTTTAGCGTTAAATCCGGCTTTTGATCCTGTACTTAATGTGTTAGGTTCAAAAAAGTTGAAGTAAGTAAATATAAAAAACTAAAGACTTTGGCGCAACACTCCTCAAAATCATTCTAATCACGCCTTTTGGTGTTAATAATCACAAGTCCACTGTTAAACATAGGTCTCTCGACTGCTATACATAGTACGATCCTGAACCACCTGCATTCATCCACTACATGCGCCTTTATGAAGTCACTACTACTTCTAGAGCACGGTGGTCTAACACTACGCTTGCCAATGCGAGGCAGCCTCGCTCACTATTTGAGCTATATGTCCATTCTAATATTTTACTTTCTCACAGACGTGGCAAATCATCATTTAAAATTGCATTTTAGAATTTCGTTGGTGTTGACAGGGATCGAACCCAAGTAGGCTCACGTTCTGTGAAATTTACAGCGAGCGCTTAGATCTTGATCTACCACGGCTCTCCCAGAAATGAGAAGAGGCATTAAGAGGAGGCCTGTCTTAGAATTGGGACGCATATTGGCCGTAACTTTACTTTTTACTTTAGTATAAAAGTATTTAAGTTGGTATTTTGATTTGATTTGTACTATTAAATTAAACAGCTTATAATAAAAAATTGTATCATGAATGGCCGACCCATTCATGATACAATGTTGCTGTTATAGTAGTAGTATAATTGTAGCAAGAATTAATCGACTTGACCGGGGAAGGACCACGCTCTCACAGAATACCAGCGTAAAATAGTAACTTAATGTTGCTGGGTTTCGTATGGTGAGTGTAGAGAACCGGAGACCCTTTTTACTGGAAACGAGGCATTCCATCTTACAACACATGAGGTGACAACGCATTTGCATTTTGATTCGTAATCGAGTCGAGTCTATGGGCCAGCAACCACCTACCATCAGATGGACTGTGTGCTCGTTTGTCACACTATCCTATTAAAAAAATTAAACGCTTATAGTTTTTAATTAAATATGTAGTAGTATAGAAATAAGTTGGACCGGTGAATGATCACCCTTGCACTACAGCTAATGTGAAGAGTCGGCGCTCCAATACTGCAGTCTGTGAATTCGCCACAACCTTTACGTCAGATTTGATATACCTGTAAGTTCTGGCAAAACCACCGATTCCTACTTAAGATATCACGCTGATTATTGAAACAAAAATATTTGATTTTCAATAGAGAAGATGACTGGGTGCTGCCATCTGCTTGGGATCTTAAAACTAATAAATTAAAACACCCCAAGATTTCTAAATTACAACTTAAGTTCTTTCAGTAATAATTTTTACCTGGGAGTAGCTGTAGCTAACTACGATATTTAGGCGTTGCACTCCGGTGGACACCCTTGACCATGGCTGCCACAAAATAATGGAAACGTCGGGAATATTTAAAAAAACGCGAAAAAATCAGTAATAATAGTTAGCTCGTTTTAGTACAGTTGCTGTATTTTATTTGAATGGTAAGTAAACAGAACTGAATACTTAGAGGTGACAACGCATCCGTAATTTGATTCTTGCTAATTTTTCACCTTAATTTTCGTAAAACAGCTTACCTCGGGGACGAAATAAGTCAGACTTACGTCATCATTATTATTTTTTTTTATTTAGAGATGAGGTTCGAAATCCCCTTATATAACTTATGGGCCTAGATGTTTGTCCTTGTGAAAATTATGTCCACAAATCTTTATAAGAGAAATCCTGGTGATTTTGATATGTTTAAAGTGTCATTAAACATACTCAAGCTGTATGCATACTATTTTGATTTAAACTGGGTACTTTATTCAAGACGATTTGTTTAATTCTATTTATGCCGTGTTAAGGACAAACCAGTACAATTTTTTCCCTATACAAACATAAGGTATGTTTATCCGCAAACGTCCTAGACAAACATTTCACCAAAGCACCTTAATTGAGATTTCTGAACGTGAAAACTGTTTCAATAAAAGCTATGAATAGTTTTTAGGTTGTGTTTTTATTGAAAGTTTGTAAAGTAATATTACTAATTCAATGAAAAGCAAGGCTTTAGGTACAATTACATTACAAAACTCATTTTAGACACAGTTTAGAATCGATCAATTCATTCCTTAGGTCAATCTCCTATTTATTCATTTATATTATGATAACACTCTTCTTACAGTCTGTTTTTAGTAAAGAATTGAACTCGGTAATAGAGAGAGCTTATACATTATCTGGAATTTTCTTGTATGAGGCATATATATTGCCTCATAAATTACTCTCTGGACTCCTTGTATTTACAGGAGTTATTTATTATTATTTTTTATCACTCTTTTTCATTAAATTTCATTATGTATTTGTAAACATACATAACCAAAAATTATACACAACGAAAAGCTTACTCGAGGTAGTCACTTCGAGAAATCAGGAAAAGAGATCACAACTGTACACAATTTTTGCTGGACCAGCAATGCTAGCATGTAGTATTAGAAAGAGAGATGGTAGTAACACAAGATCTTTCCAAAAGCGGCCGATAACGTTATTCCAGCGAATTTCAAAAGAAACATAGCTTTATTCCTGTTATTATTTATTGTTTTGAATACATTTTATGCTTATATTTTTAACCTCGAAAAAATTAGGCATAAGGTTTTATTGTTTTCTCTTAGGTGTTTATGTTTTATAATGTATCAAGAATAATTTTTCCACTTTTTGCAGTTATTGTTATTGTGTGCCCAAGTCAGCCAGTTGTGTCAGCGAGTTATACAAATAGCAGCTGTTTTGCTCACATAACCGGCAGCCATCGTAGAGTCTACATCACCATTGCCTCGTGTAGAGGCGAAACGCGTGTCGTATTATCGTCGATGGTGTGACTTTTCTAGTGTATCAATGTTGGGAGTAATCTTGCTGGGATTAGTGGTGGCGGTATAAGTGCAAGCAAGTGAGGGACGGAGGTGCTCTTCAAACTAGGTACGACACATTTTATTTCATTAAGTGGATATGGGCGAGGTAAATCTTACCAAATTTAATGTATTGAATTTCTGCAAAGTAACGCCTGATTCTATTAATTATGTACATAAAACTTAGGCATATATTTTTTAACAAATGACCTATAATATTTAAAAAGAGTTAGATGATTCTTTTAAAACACTATGTTATAAATCAGAGTATCTAGAACCGTTTCAACCGATTATACATCAGAGCATAATTTTATATAATATTCCATTTCAATATAAGGAGTATACTAATTAATTTTGATACTTATAAGTAGTACTAACACGAAGAAACATTAAAATATATATCCTGATCTTAACAGGCTAGATCAATAACAATTCTACTGTATTTAAATTAGAGAGCTAAAAGTTTAAATATCGCCATTATGTTAGAATATGTCTGACAGATTGTCTCCTATCGTTACTGAGACTTCATTGGAGGTAGCAAATGGTTGAAATATTTATTGATATTACGAATTCCCCATCAATTTTATATCGGTTTTTCAAACTTTACCCATTGTTACTTCAGTTTACTGATCCGTAGTGCTGCCTATCTAATCTAGTTCTATTGCGAATATTCTTATTACTAAACGTACCACGCAGAAAAACTATGAGCTCGCTGAGCGCTTGAGCTTCCTGTTACGTCATCACTGGCAACACGCACAAGGACACTCTTGTCATTTATCTATACATGTGAAGGAATTTGAATTGTCGGCTTGTAATATTGAAAAGGGCATTAATAAACAGCCACTGCATTTGCAAAGATTACGAAAGTTAATTTAGATAAAGTTAGTTTAGAAAAATTACGTTAAGTTATTAAGAAATAGCTGGCTTCTGTTAACTTCAGGGAATTATTTGCACGCTATTGAGACACAAAATTTTTTTTTTTAATTTTTGAACTTGTGTCTGTCCGAGCTAACATTTGGAATGGCTGAACCGATTGCGATGAAATTTTTATTAAATACGAAAATCTTGAATTTTCATATATAAAAAAAGGAATGGTTTTGACAATAAATAATCTAAATAATGCTAAATTTAGACCAAATGAATCCGGGGTGGATCACTAGCAATTAATAGGTTTTAAAATAATTAACTGCAAAAATATCTTTTTCCCGCAATTTTCATTCCATGATACAGTATCAATATAAAAACGAGCCAGCAACTGATTACGAATGATGCGAATACAAATTGATGGAAATTTTACGTCCGAATTATTCGTCCCAACTGGACAGTGGAAGGAACATGCTCTCACGGAGTACCAGCGACAAATAACAGCCCAACGCTGCTGTGCTCGTATGGAGACGTCTGGTACCGTGGATGTCAATCCGCCTCCCAAATGTAATGATAAGGACAAATCCTCCCTATAATCACTGTCCAGCAATCGACTTTTAGAGGCTGAACAAGAAGATGAATGGCCACGGAATCCCCAGTATGGTGCTGATTAAAAGAGAAACTGCCTTTTTCTGCCAACAGGGGTCGTTTTATCGAATGTGCTGTAACTTCATGTTAGTTTGTGAAATCCCATACATTTACAAGTAAACGTAAAAAGTGAAATAATTACTTTATTTTTAGTTTTCTTCCACGTACAACCTCTCTGTGGAATAGTTTACCACCGGCGATTTTTCCGGACCGATACGACCTGGGGACCTTCAAGAAAAGAGCTTACTCCTTTCTAAAGGGTCGGCAACGCACCCGCAATTCACTTAACATCAGATGAGCCGCATGCTCGTATGCCCCTTCTTCTATAAAAAAAAAACCCTCAAATCTATATTAATAGATTAGTGTAGCGCTTTGAATTGCAAGAATAAAACAACTCATTTATTTTCTAAAGAATTTAAGTGACGAAAAGCGTGAGGAAAGGATTGCGAATGAAATATTTGACACCACCGGTCTATACGAGGCTGTACTCAATATTTTTTTAATTAATGTGAAAGGAAAATATCCTTTTATTACAAGTTTCAATTATAAGGGCTATATGGCTAATATATAAGGACCATAAAATAAAATGTTTACGATTGCGACGTGCAGGGCAAGTAAAAATGCCACCTTGGATGAGAAATTAATATGTTTTTCACACATACAGTAAGTGTTCAATAATAAAGGTATAGATAGCCTGTATAAATACAAGCTGTGAGACATTTCACCTTAGTCCTCAGAGATGACTACGCATCTATAGCCTTCTTTGGTTGAAGTTAGCTGCAGGTATCCATGGACTGCAGTAGTCACTTACCATACGTGGACTGTAAGTTGGTTTTTCACTTAATTTTTATAGCAATAGCGGAAAAGGGCCAACAAGCTTTTTATAACAAATTGAATAGATATATTTTGATACAGTAGGTACCTTAAAATTCTAATTATTTAATTTTATTTAAAGAAATAAGGGTGATAAACGAGCATACAGTCCATCTGATAACAAGTGTATACTGTGCTGGATAAACATCTACATCAATCCTCAATAAACCATTAACCAAAATGCAGATGCGTTGTTAAACTTGAAGACTAAGATGGGATGCCTCGTATCCAGTGAAAAGTATCTCCGGTTCTGTACACTCACCATATGAAACACAGTAGAATTTAGCTGCTATTTACGCTGGTATTTTGCGAGAGTGTGGTCCTTGACCGATCGAGCCAAAACATTTGCGCTAAAACTATATTATAACTGTAGCATCACTCTATCGCGTGTAGTTGGTATCAAATCGGTGATTTTTCCTGATCTCGCTTAATACAGACATTACCAAAAATAAAAACAACGAGCGTCATGGTGTTATAATATATTTGTTAATTACCATTTGTAATATTAAATTATTAAGTATATTATATTTTAGTGAAAATCGCATTTGACTAAAAGACGAAAGAACATGAAAGTGATGTCGGTAGTGCAATTTAGATGAAGACAACACAAGAGTTACAATAATCAGTTTTGTAACCCTTAAAAGTCTATAAAATAAAAACATTTTCTGCAAAGGAAGCTAGCCATAAATTTAAAAACCTCAAACAGCTTGAAGCAAGAGACTATTTCTTATTTAAGATTTGTTAATTTGGCACGGAATACGAAAAAGGTCTCAAATGAGACGGAAAAAAATCATGACTAAAACTGTTTAGTGGTTTTAAATTTTGTAGGGCTTAAGAACATAACTCGTCAACAAGTTGGTTAAACAAATTATGTAGGGCGGCCCCCCACTAGATTGAGTGACTTGAACCATGCTGTGTGGCATTCCTTGGGTGAGGCCTTTGTTCAGCAGTGGAATTATGATGATGATGATGAAGAAAAAAATAACGTGTGTGATATAAGAGCTATATTATTAACACAGGAAATACGTAATCGAAGCCGCGGTCAAAAACTATAGATTAATAAAATTATCAAATGGCGTTTGTAAAGATGTTATACAAAAAAAGAAACATGAACTACTAAATTTTTTAAAACTATATATAACGTAGATATTTAATATTTTTAATAGAATAATGATGGCAAACGAGCGCATAATCCATATGTTAGTAAGTGGATATTGTGGCCCGTAGACGTCTATCCTCGATTCAGAATTTACATGCAGATGCGTTGTCACGCCTGAGGACTAAGATGGCATGCCTCTTTTCCAGTAAAAAAGTCTCCAGTTCTCTGCACTAACAATGCCAAACACAGCATCATGCCAACCCATTCGTGCTACAACCATAACATAGCTACAGGTTGGCTCTACAAGAATCATGAAATTTTTTGATACCATCGACAATTTCTTTTTCAATGGACACATATGGAAAAGGAAGTAAGATATATTAACTTATATATATATATATATATATATATATATATATATATATATATATATATATATACAGAATAAAGGTGACATTCCACCTGATGGTAAGTGGATGCTGTGGCCCGTAGACATCTACAATTTTCCTCGATTAAGAATCAAAACGCAGATGCATTGTTACACCATCATCAATACAGACAAGAGCAGATGACAGCGACAAAGAACCGTGACGGGAAAACCTACCTGCACTTTTCATAAATGTCCGTGAAGCCTAAATTAATCAACGCTGCTACCACAGGGACATTGATGAGTTTGACAAATTGCCGTTTCTAGCCGGATTCCTACGACGATGCGCAAGTCTTCCTCATCAAGTAATGTACCGAGGTTACTTGATGGTAAAGCGTGTAACCAGTGACTAGATTCCTTAGTAGAAACACCTAGAAGGCGAGCCTGATCTTGGTTACTGTGAAACTTGTGAAATAAATCTTTCTGCACACTCTATACTAATGGAATATCCCACTGTTTTTGTAGATTAACTTCCAGTGGGACATTTTCGCCGGGATAGTTCCGCCGTTTGCCTTGCCTCCGAAGTCCAGCAAAGCACAGAAATAATGTATTATTTAAAATTATGTTACGTAAGTCATTCAAACTATGCACGGAAGCCAGGAAAGCTGGCAATGTAAAGCTAAAAAGATTTCTTTCACCAATACTAATAATAAATATAATAGTAGTTATAGCGATTCCGCGATTCAGCGAGTTTTATTCCTGGAGAAATATGATTGAAATTTTGAATTAAAGTGTCTCTGTCAGAATTAGAAAAATTATTAGAAATATATATTTAACATTTATTGCTATTTGGTCCAAGACCAAATTTTATTTTTACTTTTGATCAATGAGCTAATATGTACTACGTACTAGAGGCGACACTGCATTCAGCTACTATGTTCCATTCAACTGCAGTGCATACACTGCACTTTAATCAGTCACTCGCTAGGCGCTTTTAGAGTTGACACGTGTTGTGTTGATATAAAAAAAAATCTCGTGATAAAAATATGCCGTCGTGCGTACTTAGATATTGCACAAATAATTCGAGAAATGTCAGTAAAAACCAAGGAATTACTTTTCATAGGTTAATAAGATACTTATTCAATTAAAAAAAAGTATTATAAATTAGTAACGAAACAAATTATTCCTAAGATGCCATCTTGTGTCACGTAATATAGATTATGAAATTAATTTGTTCGGATGCGACATTTCTGTGGGTACTTAAATATAGGACGAATATGTTATTATACACATTTTTTTTGTTGAAACATTTATGAGTTATCATAATTAGGCCAAATTTTTTATATTTAAATCTGCTAATTATTCTTATATTTTATTTTTAGGTTTCCACATCAAAGTCAAAGTGGAATAAATTCGTCAATTTTTAACTCTCGCGTGCCCAGTATTTATGAACGACTCTTATTCTAATTTAAATAAATATATTCGTAATTTAAATGTTATATTAACAAGTTTTGTTAAACATACATTTTTAGTATGTTTTTTATATTTGAGATAGATACCTTTTAAAATATTGAGGTAAAAATATCATTAAAATGTAATTGTGATATAATATTATATTAAATAAGCAAATTTAATACACAAAATAAATGACAAAATTTAAAAAATTGTTCTCGATATAATTTACCTATTTAACAGTACAATCCTTTATTACCTACTGATCATTCTACCTATGTTTATTCTATGATAAGAAAATAAACCGCGCGAACACAGAGTAGCGCACATTTTTTGTTTGAAATAGCTGTTTTAGTACTTAAGTACATATTACTTCAATGCTTTTGATTATTCTATTTTATTCTACTTTTCCAAGCATCACTATTACCTTTATTTTATTCGACACTTGTTGCACCTCTAAACGAGACATCATCAGTCTTGTAATAAACAAGTTAGGTGTTATGTTGTTGATGTATATTGGAATGCAATGATATTGTCTTGGAATAAATAAGTTAGATGTTATGTTGTTTATGGCCAGCAGTGAAGGACCACGTGCACTGCTGGCCGTATGAGGACGCTAAAGGTCGCTCAGCGAGCTATGGAGAGAGCTATGCTCGGAGTTTCTGTACGTGATAGACTCAGAAATGAGGATATCCGCAGTAAAACCAGAGTGACCGACATAACCCAACGTAAGCTGAAGTGGAAATGGGCCGGCCATATAGCTCGAAGAACCGACGACCGTTGGGGAATAAATGTTCTCAAGTGGCAGCCTCGTACCGGTAGGCAAAGTGTAGGGCGACCCCCACTAGATGGAGTGACGACCTGGTAAGACATGCAGGAAGTCGATGGATGCAGGTGGCTGAGGACCGTGCTTTGCGGCATTACTTGGGGGGAGGCCAGAGGACTTGTGAAGGGCTGTAATGATGAATGATAATGATATGTTGTTTATGTATATTGGAATGAAATGATATTGCTCACAAGTGTGAGAGTGGGGAAGTACCCTATTCGTCAAACTTGGTTATATTTACAATTTAAATTTTACATGGATCTTAGCTTATTAATACTCACATATTTCATAATAGTGTAATGCGGCAAAGAACGACTAATTCTATTAATAATTTTATTAATGTTAATATCTCATTCATCATTCATTAAATAAAAACATGGGCCTCCTCCAAATTGTGCTACAAACGTGGTCCTAGGCTACATGCATCCGTCCAGTCGTGACCATTCTAAGAATCTGTATATCTATGTAGAATATAATTTTTTTTCCATACAGTATAATTTTGTATAGTGCCAAGAATCTCGGATGTGTTTCTTGTGGAATGATAATGTTTAGCCCTTTAGCGGAATAAGGAAACAGCCCTCTTGTCTGTTTCAATAGCAGAATTGAAAACTGCTTTTACCAACGTTAGAGTGTCTTATTTTCTTTATCGATATAATTAGTCCGACTAATTATATCGATAAAGAAAATAAGACACAATAGCTATTTCTAACAGCAAATTAACATTATGCTAACGGCTGCATGATTTTAAAATGTGCAAATTTTAAGATCTTGAATTAAAATGTAGTTTATCCATCTTTACTGCCTGGCCACGGGGATCGGCAACGCGAAAGGCGAAGCGACAGGCGGGGCGACAATTCGCGCGGCGCGATTTGTGGGCCACGGGAAGTCACGTTTTCCGCCGCGACCAGATAAGCCGAGAGTGAAATGTCTTTATCAAAGTTATCTCGATATTGCTTAGAAAGTAATTGTTTTTTGATTCAACATATAATATTTGGAAGAGATTGCGGAGTACTTGATTTGAATAGGAATCGGGTTATAGATGGAGAATTCCACAACAAATAGAATGCATCTCGAAAAAAATTTCGAGTAAATACCAGAATGAGTGTCGAAACCTGCGATTATATTCTTGTTAATATTCAACCAGAATTGGAGATAAAAGTCAATGCAGATAGAATTTTAAGTTGTTTTTATCGGCCCGGCAATTTTTTGCGGCGAAAACAACTAAAATATTTTATTCCCTATTCTATTCACCGCGTCTGCCGCCCGACTTCCTGGCTTGCACCGTACTGATTCATATATTTGTTTCAGTCGCCCGACGCGCCACTAGTCCCCCGCGCGATTCGCCCGGTTCGCGCGGATTCACTCGCCGCTACGCGTGGCTTGATCCATACATTTCTATACATTTGTTTTAGTCGCTAGACGCCTTGCCGTTCGCGCCGCGCGAATTTTCGCTACGGCGAATGTGCCGTGGCCAGGCTGTTACTCTTTGCAAAGATTAATCTCTAAAAATACCTTTTATGATTCCTATCATATCAATGCAAATAGATGACCTTGATTTGGTTGTAACCACAACCATTTCAAATGTTTACTAACACAACACATTTCAACAAAACTAGTTTTCCATCCGATGTACGCAGATAATTTTAAACTGAAGGTAGCTGTGGTTAACTATGATATTAAGACGTCGAACACCTAAGTATCCTCCGTGACCATGGGTGCTGGAAGGTACTCGAAACGTCGTGAATATAAAATAAGTTAATATACGTGGCAAACTCCGAAATCTAGTCTCATTGAAATTGAGTGTAAACTGTACAATTAGTTCGAGACGAATAGGCGTAGCGTAGCCAGCCGCACAGTATTGTTTAGGGTACATTCCAGAGAGTGCGCACTGGAATAATATGACTTAATTTCTCCTTCCACTATCACACAACCAGCAAGGTCAATTACTTGTTATCGAAATTCCACGGCTTTATACCGTATGGTTTGCTTAGCCGTTCGTATCGCGTACAGCAAAGGAGGAGAATAGTTTGTCAAAATCTGTCTTTCTGTCTGATAACATGTGTGATAGCATGTGTGTCTTCAAAGGCAGGAGCAAATAGACTTTTATTATATTAAAAAAGACAATACGATTAGTGTCACTTACACAACTTACCACCACGTTAGTAGTCAAGTATGGGCTTAAAATAAGTTAAAAAAAAATAATACAATTTCAAACTTTAATAAATTGGAAGAGGAAGGTTAAGAAAGTATTTTTAAAAGCTGTAGACTTAATGAATCTTACGAACTTTATTCGTAAACAATCAGAAAATAAGAGTTTGTTATTCTCCAAACGTAAAATATTTTTGTTGAAAAGAAAATTGAGTCTCGAGGTAAAACAATTTTAACTTTTATTATTTACTAGTGATTGATGATTTGGCGTTATTTAGATTTTATGTAGTCGAAGACCATTTATTTTATCAATTTTAGTGGTTTTAAAATAGACAGATAGTTTTTCAGAGAAAATTTAGCCATGATCACTCCAACCATTGCTCTCTATCTGTTCGTGAAATTTATTGCAATCGATTTAGCCATTTTGAACATTAGCTCGGGCACACAAACAGACAAACAGACAGAGAGAAAAAAATTAAAATATTTATAACCCCTTCAGTTAAATATAAGGAAATTATTTCGATATTACAGACTTACCCTTCAATTTTATTTACGTGTATCCTTACTAGGTGGTAGGTCTCCTCTTTTGCAATGGAGGCCGTCTGGTAAGGTACCGCCAGGTGGGATTCCACTATCACCTATTTTTGTCAAGCCATAGGTTATTTCAGTCATCTCGGTCCTCAGTGATTAGAAAAAAACCCATCTGTAGTCTTCATTTTTCAAATTTGTTGCTGGTCTCCATTTTTTTAATCGGCTCACCTAATGTTAAGTGACTACCGCCGCCCATGATCAACCGCAACACCAGGGGAATTGAAGGTGCGTTGCCGACCCTTTAGAAAGGAGTAAGCTCTTTTATTGAAGGTCCCCAGGTCGTATCAGTCCGGAAAAATCAACGGTGGTAAACTATTCCACAGAGAGGTTGTACGCGGAAGAAAACTCATTTTGAAACGTACAGCGGTGGACCGCCAAGCATCCAGATGGTGTGGATGGTATCGGGACGTTTGCCGCGTAGTAAAGTAAAGTAAAGTAAAGTTACAACCTATATACGTCCCACTGCTGGGCACAGGCCTCCGCTCATTTCTGAGAGGGTTTTAGGGCAAGGAATTGTCCGCCGCGCTGCCCTAGTGCGTGTTGGCGAACTTCACATGTCTTAGAACTATTTTTTTTTCCTTATTTCTCTGACATGCAAAAAATCCTCACGATGTTTTCCTTCACCGCCGAGCACGTGGTAAATCAGTACTTAAAATTGTAATTAACAATTCCATTGGTGCCGGCGGGAATCGAACCCGGTTTGCTCGCGTACTACAGCGTACTACAGCGAGCGCTAACCATCTGAGCTACCACGGTGCCGCGTAGTGTGTTCACGAAATTTGGCGGCTGGGATTAATGTACCATCTAAATAATGCGTGGTAGTAGCTTGGAAATTCGCAGTAGTAGCCTAGAGTCAGGAAGATAGCGGTGTTCACACCCATACCTCAGATATATTAAATCTAAATTATATCTATATATAAATCTATATATATAAAAAATATAAAATCTATCTAAATTATAATAAAATGTTATACCACCTCTGACGATAGATATTGGGCTGGAATAGAACTAATAACATTAAATAAATTGTCTGTAGAACTAATTTACTACGACACTTATTTTATTTTATTTATTTTATTTTATTAATAAGGCACACAAACAGATTTAAGACAATACAAAACACATTTACAGTAACAAAAATATTATAACTAGTCTCATCATTCTCTAAACCATTTCCCATTATCTGGGGTCGGCGCAGTAAATCTTCTTGTTCCATTCCTCTATCAGCCGTCATTTCCATACTTACTCCTTTCATTCTCATATTACTCTTCACACAATCGATCCATCTTTTATTCGGCCTTCCTCTGCCCGTGTGTCCCTCCACACTTATATACTTTTTTTACTTATATACTTTATAATATAAAAATATTATAACTAGTCTATAATACAATAAAGTGTGCACAGCAAAACAAAATATGACAAGTATGACCGAAAAATAAATTAATAATACATAGTACTAGTGACAGTTAAAAAAAAGAACTTATTTTATGATATTCGTGATTTTACATATTTAACGAAGCAATTACAGATCTTCTAAATTGTGAAATATTAGAATTAAAAATGTCCAGATCAGCGGTACGATGTCTCAGCTTCTCAAAATTTCGACACATTCGAATGACCGGATTAAAGAAAGACGTGTTGTTTCTGTAAACATCAAGGCGAAAGATACGCAGACGGGATCGACTTTTAAAACTAATTAATTAACCATTTCGGGGCAATCGATGGAGGAGTGAATTATTTTGTGAAGGTAAATAAGCTCAAAATATTGTCTACTTTTATCTAATTTCGTAACTCCAAAGTAATTCACTCTTTCATTATACGATGGCAACTGGCAGATCAATCCATGTTTACGACATATGCTCCACAGAAAACATTTCTGGACTTGTTCAATATTAGCTATATGTACTTCGTAATAGGGTGACCAGACTACTGAGGCGTATTCAAGGATCAGTCTCACAAGAGTGTTAAAAAGATATATTAGACTAAGGTGTCTCTGGAATTCCTTCATAACTCGTGTAACAAAACCAACTAACTGATAACCACGTTGCGGTAAGTGATTAAAATGTTGCTTAAAATCTAGTTTTGAGACGAAGATCACACCCAAATCTTTAGCAACATTACTTTCAGACAAAGATTGATCATTGATATGGTATGTATACTTTAGACGAGTTTTCTTAGTTGTGAAAGTTATAAAAAAAACATTTAGTTATATTCAAATGCATTTTATTATGAGAACACCAGGTATGAATATTGTTAAGATCCCGTTGCAACAAGAGGCAGTCATTAACATCATCGATTATATGGAAAACTTTCACATAGTCTGCATATAGTAAACGTACACTTGTAATATGGTCTACAAAGTCATTAATAAGTATAATAAATAAAAGAGGGCCAAGATGGGACCCTTGAGGAACCCCGGATGTTACATGTACTGGTTTGGAGAGAAAACCTTTTATTGCAACGATCTGACTACGTCTAGAAAGATACAAAATTATCCAACGCAACAAATTGCCATGTATCCCATATGCTGCTAATTTAGCCGCGAGTATTCTATAGTTGATTATTTTACATGTATATTATTTTACAGGGGAAGGATCACTGTTTCACAGAATACCAGTGTAAATTAGTAGTTCTATGCTGCTATTTTTCGTATGGTGAGTCCGGAGAACCGAAAACGATTTTTACTGAAAATGAGGCATTCCATCTTGGTCCTCAGGGGTGGTAACGCATCTGCATTTTGATTCTTAATCGAGGATATATGTAGATATTTTTAGTCTACAGCATTTATTTACAATTAGGTGGATTGTTTGCTCGTTTGTCACTCATATTCTATAAAAAATAAAGTCAATAAAAAACGAAATTAATTTACGTACTAATTTCCTCATAACACTCTCAGAAATGAGACAACCGATTTTCAGCAGAGGGACATGTTATACCTTTACTTTATCATCACCATGTCTGCCTATCATAAGTCCACTTTTGATCATAGGGTCCCATAGATTGCTACACAGAAAACGAGTTGGCAGTCAAAATTCTGAAAACCGGCGGTTGGTTTTTAGAATTTTGAGTAGTTATGAGGAAGATGTTGCTGCCTTCTCTTGTTGCATTTTTCCAGTCATGACACCCACGAGATATAGGGATGACGTAATGAATGTTCTTACAACGCCCCTACACGGTAGTTTTAACTTAGAGCTGTACTTTACTTTAATCGAATGGATGAATATGTTTGGAAG
Source organism: Parnassius apollo (assembly GCA_907164705.1). Taxonomy (NCBI): domain Eukaryota; kingdom Metazoa; phylum Arthropoda; class Insecta; order Lepidoptera; family Papilionidae; genus Parnassius; species Parnassius apollo. The sequence continues at coordinate 567,887 of CAJQZP010001507.1, read as the reverse complement.
TTAAACACATTTCAATTAAAAAAATATTTTTATTAACTTTTTAAAATGACACATTTATGATTTCATCGCATATATTACTCAATTTTCATTTCGGTTTGCGCCTATAAATATAAACAAGAAAAGCACTTAGCCAAGCACTTTACGTCACAGTTTGTGTAGATCAGAGTTTTCTTACTACTTTATCGAGTTTTTAAAAGTCGCACGTAGTTTTCACTTGCATTAGCTTCATTTGATGTAAGAGTAAGTCATTTCCAACAAATAATTACACTCTTGGGTTTATAATCTATATAATACATATAAATAAAATTGAAGTGTCTGTCTATCATGCCGAGGCAACTGTCTTACACTGAGCCGAGAAGATTATCTGCATGCTATTAAGACATAAAAAATCATTTTAAAATTTTTTGTCTTTTTTATCTGTCGGTCCGATTTTAGGAATGAATGAAACAACTCTGATGAAACTTCACAAACTGATGAATAGCAACACCAAGGGTGATTTAGACAACATTGTTAAATGCTTGGAGATTAGTTTGAAATAATAAAAAATAAAAATTGATTATTGTATGAATTTTTATTTTTATATAATGATCGTCTTTGATTGTTCTAAATAAAAATAGCGGCACATTACTTTCAAAGTAGTGTATTGTAGTATACAATACATTGCTTTTACCAACTGTTCCTTTGAAACACGATAGCTGAAAGCAATTTTAAATTAAAATTAAAATTATTTAACACTTGGATATTGCGCAACGGGGTTCTTACGAACGTTTCTTAATGACACGTATAAATTATCAGACGTTAATTATTAGATTGAAATTATTAGATTCGTAATTCCATATCACGTTCATATTTTTAGTATTCTAGTATTTTAGTGGTATTCTAATTTTTTTATATTATTGTTGCGCGCCTAAGTTGACGTCATGTACCTGGCACTAGCGCCATCAAGTGTTGGGGACCAGAGCGAGGAGGGCTTCCTAGAAAATGTCAATCTTGACTATCTATCGCCCAACAGCGCCATCTAGTATCGAACAGAAGAATTAATCTTTCTGGAAGCCCCACACCCGAACTTTCTGCGACTGGTCGGTTGGCGCCCGTATCTACGGGAATATTCTGGATGTTTCGGTGTAAACGTGTATTTAAACCCGCTGTATGCAACGATCGGGGCAGTATTGAATTTGACGAAACAAGCGAAGCTTCGGAGCGAAATGAAGTGAATCAGTATGATTAATTATTATTAGTGTTTTAAGTTTTAATTGGTGTTCGGTAATAAAATAGTAAATTTTGGTAATTAAATCGGCAGTTTTTATTGTCATAAACCCTAAGCTCGTAACAAATGGTGTCAGAAGTGGGATAAAATCATGCCGGTTACCTAATTGGTGTCAGAAGTGGGATATAATCATACCTAAATTGGTACTAAATTGGTGTCAGAAGTGGGATATAATCATACCTAAGGACGAGATGGAGGGTGTCCGTACCCGAAGTCAACGCCAGCAGGAGACGGACCAGAGACGATTTGGTGGTGCAACGCCGCAGACGTCAGAGGGCCAAGTGCCAGCCACGGAGGCTGGCCCGTCAGCAGCTCCTACACCTGCAGCACCTGACTTAGGTGCTCTGATAGTGATGCTACAGGAACAGGCCCGCCGACAAGAGGAACAGGCCCGCCGACAGGAGAAACAGGCCCGTTGGTTCAAAGAGCAGCAGGAGGAACAGGCCCGCGTACAGGAAGAGCAGATGCTCCTCGTGAAGTACATTCACCCCAAATTCCGTAAAGAGATAAGGGAGGTAAAGGATAGGGTTGCTCAACATGACAACCGCCTGTCGGAAGCTGAAACCCAAATCAAGGAAGCTAAAACCCAAATCGACCAAGTGAACAATCGGGTTGATTACGTGATGGCTGACGTGAAGAAAACGCTGGACGATCTCAAATTGGGGGATGGAACTACAGCTCTCGTAGTAGCTACTACACCTTCGCTACCCACGTCAAAGTGCCACCGTGACTTCTTCCTGGTTAGCCTACAAAATCCAGTTCGAGGCTGTTATGAAGGCGAACGGCTGGAATGAAAGTCAGGCCATGACTGCTCTCACACTAGGCCTGCGCGACCAGGCCTTAACAGTTCTGGAAGCTCTCGGTGAGGAAGTGACTTATGAGCAACTCCTTGAAGCATTGGAGGCGAGATATAGCGACGATTACCTGAAGCACGTCTTTCTTGCGCAGCTTAAAGATCGCGTACAGCGCATCAACGAAAACCTGCAGCAGTGGGCTCTAGAAGCTAGAGCTAGAAGCTGGTGCGAAAAGCATACCGGTCTGTACCTGAGCTCATTGAATGGAACCTGGTGCAGACATTTATCGACGGCATCCGCGACTTGGAAGTCAGAGCTGTTGTGAGGCTCGGGCACCACGAGACGCTTAAGGACGCCTTGGCCCATGCACTGGAGGTGGAAGCCGTGCGGCAGGATCATCGTTTCCATCGCGTCAGGGAGGTTGCAGCAGCTACAGCTCGCGATTGTAATAAAGGATACAGCCCCAGGTGCTATGGCTGTGGGGAAAGGGGCCATCTTCGATCCAGCTGCCCTAAGCGAATCGCAGAAAGGGAAGTTGATCGATCTCGTGAGTAGTGCAGCTAACGGCACCGCCTGGCGGCGGCAGGATCACCGTTCCCCTCACGTTAGGGAGGTTGCAGAAGTTACAGTTCACAACCACAATAAAGGATACAGCCCTAGGTGCTATGCCTGTGGGGAAACGGGCCCTCTTCGATCCAGCTGCCCCAAGCAAACCCTAGAAAGGGAAGATGAACGATCTCAGAAAGGAAGTGTGGCCAACAGCACCGCCCAGCAGCAGCAGGAATACGACTTTACTATCAGACACTGCAGCGGGAAATGGCGAGAAAACACAGATGCATTGTCAAGAAGTCCTTATCTTGATGATGACGAGATCAGTACTAGGCAAGAGAGTAAGGAAGTGGTATCCATGAGGATGCTCAGGACAGACCACCTCAGCAACGAATAGAAGTACAGCTTACAACATGCACAGCAGGAAGGTCCCGACATCAAGCCGATTCTGGAATGGATGAAGGCCCGTGCTACCAAGCCCAAGTGGAGCGACGTCTCAGCGATGAGTTCGACCACTAAAAGCTATTGGGCCCAATGGGACCGCTTGCTGATTCAGGATGGAGTCCTGTGCCGTAAATGGGACAATGGTCGAGGAGACAGCTGTCGTTTGAAAATGTTTGTCCCTAAAGCTAAAGTGCCGAATGTTCTACAGCTGCACCATTATGGTTGTTCAGGAGTCCATCTGGGAGTTGAACGAACTCTACTGAAGATCCGAGAACAGTTTTACTGGGTCCATTATCGTGACGATGTCGAGGATTGGTGTCGCACACGTACAAGTTGTGCGGCTGTGAGGGGACCTCAGACACGTAGTAGAGGAGCATCGAAATTGTACAATGTTGGTGCACCATGGCATAGGACAGCCCTTGATATTGTGGAGCCGTTACAGAAAGGCGCAAGAGGGATTCCTAAGATCGTCCATGTGGATCGCCTGGCGCGTTATTATGGTGCCGATAATGCTCGGGACGAGCATGTCTTAGCAGCGGTTTATTCGGAGCGAAATAAAGTGAATCAGTATGATTAATTATTAGTGTTTTAAGTTTTAATTGGTGTTCGGTAATAAAAGTGTAAATTTTGGTAATTCAATCGGCAGTTTTTATTGTCACGAACCTCAAGCTCGTAACATTATTTTATAAGAAAAATAATAACCAACTGCGAACATACGCGGTTCAAGCGAATAATGATGAGTATGTTAACACCGATACGAATACACACAAGCATTCCTTTGACTCGTGCTAAAAAGCGACATCTAGTGGAGCACAGGCGAATACTCGGGCCAAGTAGTGAAAACACCCGAAGAAGGCGTTTACATACTCGTACTCGTGCTTATGCTCTCAACCCTCTAACGGTCTCATTAGACCGCGGCCATATTCTGTCAAATCCCTAACGGTCTCATGAGGTCGCACCCACGCACAGCACTATTTTTACTTAATTACTTTTCTATGAAGAAAGCATTATATAATCAATATGAAATATTCTATCCTCTAGTGCAATAAAAAAACTGTTCATCATCATCATTATCATTACAGCCCTTCACAAGTCCACTGCTGAACATAGGCCTCCCCCAAGCAACGCCACAAAGCACGGTCCTGAGCCACCTACATCCATCGACTTCCTGCGTGTCTTGCCAGGTCGTCACTCCATCTAGTGGGGGGTCGCCCTACACTACGCCTACCGGTACGAGGCTGCCACTCGAGAACCTTTCTTCCCCAACGGTTATCGGTTCTTCGAGCTATATGTCCGGCCCATTGCCACTTCAGCTTATTAATCCGTTCGGTTATGTCGGTCACTTTGGTTCTACTGCGGATATCCTCATTTCTGAGTCTATCACGCAGAGAAACTCCGAGCATAGCCCTCTCCATAGCTCGCTGAGCGACCTTGAGCGTCCTCATACGGCCAGCGGTGAAGGACCACGTCTCTGATCCGTAAGTCATCACTGGCAACACGCACTGGTTGTACACTTTAGTTTTCAGAGATTGAGGTATACCTGACGTGAAGATGTGTCGTAATTTCCCGAACGCTGCCCAGCCGAGTTGAATCCGTCGATTGACCTCTCGGTCGAAGTTGGACTTACCTAGTCGGACTATTTGTCTTAGGTAAACGTACTCGTCAACAACTTCGAGCATAGTGCTCCCAACAACTACCGGCAAAGGTGTGACATGGACATTAAACATGATCTTTGTTTTGTCCATGTTCATCTTAAGACCTATCCGTTGGGAGACACCATTGAGGTCATTGAGCATAGTGCTAAGGTCCTCCAGCGATTCTGTATAAGGACTATATCGTCGGCAAATCGAAGGTAAGTGATGTACTCGCCATTGATGTTAATTCCGTATCCTTTCCATTCCAGTAGCTTAAAAACTGTTATCCTATGAATATTTATTTATAATCTACGTTCATTTCGTACGCCATTTTCGCATGAATGTTATTTTTTATTGTGTTGATTCTTGGATCTTTCTAGTGTTTTATTAGTGGTTTTGTATAGTGTTTTACTATAAAATTGTAATGAAAGTTTTTTTATGTGAATATAATTTCGAGTAATATATATTGAAATAATTGTGATTATCACGCTTCCGACATTCACTAGTTATTAAAATACAATAAAATCTTTTTGTAATGAAGTAAAACCTGACTTTTGTTTAGTTCACAAGATAAAGAATTTTGTATAGATTTTATAATGCTAAACTTTTTCACAGAAAAGTAGTCTCTAAATATATGTTTTAATGGTTTTAAGGGCTGTGGGTGGGTGCGGTTACATGCGGCCGCTCTGGATTTGCCGGACACATGCGACTGCATTGGATTTTTATGGCGCTTGAAGGGTTATTCGTCTGTGCTCGATGAGTATCTTTATTGCATTACTCAACTTTAGCAGCTAATAGGATGGTGAATACGGTCGTACGTAGCGGGCTAAATATCTATTGGTACTTTTAAATAAAACCAACAGATATCTTGATTAGGTATATATATATATATATATATATATATATATATATATATATATATATATATATATATATATATATATATATTACTTTCTTCCAATATCGTTCACTTTTTTATAAAGCACACAAACGTCTTATGCAATTAATTCACCTCGAACCATACCACGAGGTAATCTACTACTAACGACATCTATTGTTCACAAATAAAATTTAAACACTTTATATTGATCTGATTACATACGAATCGTGAACGTTCCGCCCACCAAGGACATTATCAAAGATATGTCCTTTAATTTTAAAGTAAAGTAACAATAACAAAGGAAAAACATAAATCTATTATTATTCTAAATACACAAAAATTAGGCGAGATGAGAAATAATAATCTTCTTAATATAACTAAAGCAACACATTACTATACTACCATAAGCTTAATACAATTTTAAATAAAAACAAAAAATAAATAACGCAAAAAAAATCTTCAATTTGTTACAAACAGAAACTACAATACACATACAATTTCATACATTTACGTCTTTGCTTATTAATCTGATATAGGTAGTATACATAAACGGGATGTTGGCCGTTTAATTACAGATTTTTTAGTTTTTAATGTGACCACTCGAGTGATATTATCGGGGCCGGGATGTTTTTGTAATATTCGACCTAGCAACCAGTGAGCAGGAGGCAAATCATCTTCCTTTATTAAGACGACATCCCCGATTTGGAGCTCAGGATGCTGCAAAGTCCATTTATGACGGTGTAAATAAGATGTAAGATATTCCTGGGACCACCTACGCCAAAAATGCTGGAACATTCTTTGCACTAGATGCCACCTATTCAAGGGACTAATGTTTACATTTTCATAGTTGGCATCAGCTACACATACTAATGGTTCCCCGACTAAAAATGATTGTAGATGGCGCTTGAAAAGTAATCACTTGCTTTGACACGGTTTCAGTGAAAAATTAAAATTAAAATAGTTTTAACTCAGAAAACTTTACATAAGTGTACTCAATTTAAAAATAAAGTCTTACATGTGACCTGTGAGTGTTATCCAACCATATATTGAAGAAATTATAAAGGTATTACATACTAAAATTTACAACCAAGGCGTAACTGAATTTAGTGTTTAAATTATAAATACTACTTTCTCTCTATACAAAAACAATTTGAACTAACTTTATAAGTGACAGTGAAAAATAACAAGTGTGAAATAGTACTTTTAAATAGAAAATAAATCTGAAAAACTGGAAAGTAATATTTTAACGAACGTTACAAAATTCAAATTAATTATCTCTCCGCTACTCGTCAAGAGATGGCATAATTAAGTGTTTTTGTTATAAACTATCGAAAGAATTCGGCACTCAATGCCATCTATTGTTGATTACCAATACTAAATCTACTACATACTAGATAGCGCTTCAATAACTTTCACATTTTATTTATTTTATACCTCTTCATATTTTGGAAAAATACTAAAGTTATGGAAAACGTTACTTTACGTAAAAGACTATAAAAAAATCTAATTCACACAACGATTTAACGAACATTTCACCAGAAAACTCATTCTTTCATTCCACCTTAGAAAATGTTACTAACAAAAGTGTACCATTGGAAACAACCCTGGATACGTCAATGATTATCGAATTAAAAGATAAATTAGAAGATTTGGAAATACAGTTAAACAGTGCTCATCGAGAGATTGAAAGTCTGAATAGTGAAAATACAAAATTAAGGCAAAGTATAAAAGAAAAAGACTTACAAATAGATTTTTTGAAAAAACTAACTAGGGTTGCATCAAAGGATACATCATCCATATTTCCGAATAATGACATACCTTCTGTAATTACTGCACACGGACGACTCAGCGAAATTAGGAAAAAATATCATAGAACAGCCTCTAAGCCGATGGCAAAAAATATTCCCATCTTAAATTTCTCAACGCCTCCGGCTTGCAAATCATATAAAAATTTCAAAAATCATTGTTCCTCAACACCCCGTAGAAAAGTCCAGTGCCCGCCTGCACTACAAATCGTAAAACAAGGCATAAAAATACCCACGGATGCTCAAAGTAAGCCGACTGTGAATTCAGTATGCAATAATTGTCAAAATCGGGCAAAAGATGGCGTTACTAATAGCAACACAAAATCATCCAAAATTATTATATTAGGAGATGAACAAGTACAAAAACTAGCTCCACAAATGATTAAGTCGAGAACAAATAGGTGGAACGATATTTATTCTGTTACGGGGATCGTTAAACCTAACGCAACAAGTTCACAAATTTTAAACAGCTGTGATATTATTATATCTACACTTAACAAGGATGATATTGTTATTATAGGTCTGGGTGCACATGATAAGAATCCTTACGTTCTGTACTCGGAATTGTGCAACGCCCTTTACAAACTGAAAAACAGTCATGTATTTATTCTTAGTGTACAATTTAATCCCTATTTAAATTTAAAAACGCTTAATGAGGGCATCCAGCTTTTTACTCAAAACTATACTCATTGTACCTTTATAAACTTAAGTAATTTTATCACTTATAATTATATTCAACATAGGCACAAAGGTAATACATTTTTACGAATTAAACATATCTCATTTAAAATCAATATAGAAATTGACTACCTAAACTACAATTTAGAATATATAAAAAACCTAAAATATAATATATGTAGATGCCATACAAATGTTAAAAATACCAATACGTCATCATATTTTAATAACGGGGATATACAGAATGGATCCAAAATGTCTTTACCCTGCAGTTACAAGCCTAAGAACACAAATAAAAACTTTTTTCGTGAATAATTTACGTACACAATATACAATTAAACTACTTCATCAAAATATTGCAGGCTTATTAAAAAAACTGGACATATTGGAACTAGCCCTAAACGAAATGAATTCACAAAATTACGACATTGATATCATATGTATTACAGAGACATTTGTAAGGAATGGCTCCGAGTCAAACGTAAAATTAAAAAATTACAATCTCTTATCACATTTTTCCAGAAGTAATGAACGCAGAGGAGGTTCGTGTATTTTAGTCAAAAAACATTTACAATGCGAGTTACTGAATAACCTTATACCACCGATGCCATATTTTTTTGAATACTGCGCCGTGAAAATACTGTCAGTGGATATAATCGTGGTATGCATATACAGAACCCCAACATCAAACGTAGATCAGTTTTTCGGTAATTTATCATTATTACTTCATAAACTTAAAAACAAGAAAATTTTGCTGTGCGGTGATTGGAACATAGACATCCTTAAAAACACTAAAAACGCAAAAAAAATTATTGTCTATATTGACGTGTCATAATTTATCAAATCACATTAATAAACCAACAAGAAATTCATCATGTATAGACTTAATTGTTAGCAACATAGAAAATGTAAAACCTCAGATACATTGTTTAGCTTTATCCGATCATGAAACAGCTCAAAGTGTTTCGTTTGATATCTGTTATAACCCAGAGAAAATGGCTCCATTACACTGGTTTGAAACACGACGTGACTTAAATACTAATAATATTGATAAGTTTCGAGAATGTATTTCATCGTTGTCGTTTAGTGAGGTTTTTTCTGAAACTGATACCAATGCTGCATTTGAAAAATTTCATGACATGTTAGTTCTTTTTTATAAACTTTGCTTTCCTCTTATCACTATTAAAAAAGTAAACAAGGTAACAAAAAATAAGTGGATAACTAAAGGACTCAAAAGGTGCTGCATAGTAAAAAGATGTCTCTATCTTAAATATAGACTATCTACTCACGACAAGAAAAATAAAAGACGTGAATACATAAAATATAGCAAAATACTAAAGAGATGTATTTCGGAAGCGCAAGAAAATGTTAACACTAAATATATTTATCGGTCTAAAAACAGATGTAAGGCAACTTGGGACCTGATTAAAAACAAAGCCACTAACAAGAAAGATGTTGGTCATATTGAAAAAATTAGAGATAATAACAACCTGCGAATGAAACCAGAGGAAATTGCTGAAACTTTCAATAAGTACTTTATTAACCTTACAAATAAACATAATACCAATCAATATTTAAACTATAAAAATATTTTGTTTAATAACAGTAGTATGTATCTCATGCCAACTCATCCTAGGGACATCTATAAAACACTTAAATCTTTAAATAATACAAACTCAACAGGTTATGACGAATTAAATGTAAAAGTTTTAAAACAATGCGCTGAATACATCTCAGAACCATTATGTTATATTATAAATCTGTCTCTAAAACAGGGTGTATTTCCAACGCGTATGAAATTCTCCATTGTTAAACCTATGTATAAAAAGGGAGATAGGCAAGACGTTGGAAATTACCGACCAATAACTCTTATTCCTGTGCTCTCAAAAGTTTTCGAAAAAATTATGCACGAAAAACTATATTGTTTTCTTTGCGCCTTTAACATTCTAAAACCAGAACAATTCGGTTTTCGACGAAACTGTTCCACAACACTAGCATGTTATGAACTGATGAAAATTATAACTGAAAGCTTAAATTCACGAACTCCACTTTTAACTATATTTCTTGATATGAGCAAAGCTTTTGACTTCGTATCACACAGTCTTCTACTAGATAAATTAGAAAGGTATGGAATAAGAGAACAGCCCAAAACTGGATTGAGAGTTATCTTAAAAATCGTAAGCAGTGTGTAGAAGTTACAAAAGTCATAAACAACACAAAGATATCAAAAAGATCTCAATATCTTACAAACAGTTTTGGTGTTCCACAAGGCAGTGTACTGGGACCTTTGCTGTTCTTGATATACATTAACGATCTTCCTGACTTTACTACAAGCAAATGCATTTTATTCGCTGATGACACTACTCTTATAGTTAAAGGTAATAACAGATCTGAACTAGAAATCGCAGCTAATGGTGCTCCAAATGAGGTCATACAGTGGATGAATATAAATAATTTAGATATAAATATAAATAAGACGAAATTTATTGAATATAAAACCCTCAAAAACATTTCAAACGACATTAAACTCACATATAACAACTCGATAATTGAAGAAGTCGTTTCCACGACATTTCTAGGAATAATATTTGATAAATTTTGTAGTTGGAAGCCTCATATAGAAAGCCTTTGTACTAAAATAGATCGTTTCGTTTTTGCATTGCGTAGACTAAGAAATATCGTATCAGAAAGAGCTGCACTGATGGCATATCATGGATATATCTCATCCATACTACGATATGGTGTTATACTCTGGGGGTATTCGGTGGATTCGGATAAAGCATTTAAAGCACAAAAACGCTGCATAAGAGCTCTTTGTGGTGTTGGTCCTTTAGTGAGTTGCAAACCTTTGTTCAAAACTAAAAAGATCCTGCCTTTGCCTTCATTATACATATTTGAAATGTGCATATTTGTTCATAAGCATCCACATTTATTTCAACGTAAGTGTGATGTGAGTGAAAGTAAGGGTAGATACAAGAATAGGTTATATGCGCCAGCAAATCGTCTAAAAGCTACAAAAAGAAATGCTTCTGCAATGTCGATTAGAATTTATAATAAATTACCTGATAATTTAAAGCGTAAAAGTTTATTGTCATTTAAGAAATCCGTTTTGGCATTGTTGCTCCGTAAATGTTATTATTCTGTAGAAGAGTTCTTAAACGACAACGACCTACATACGAGTAATAATGAATAATAATTTTAGAATAGGATTAATAACGTAATTACGAGATTCTGATATTTAAAAAAAATAATGTTTTTGATAGATTTTATTTTATATAAAATTTGACTTATGTATCTAATTAATTAATAAATTTGATGTAAAAATAGAAAGATATTGATGACAATTGGATATGTAACATTATATAATTATTGACGTAAGAATAATAATTAATATATGACATTGACCTATAATAATAATCTTACTTGATATAATAATACTTACTTATATTTTTTCTGACACTGTGGCATAATGAATTAATTATCAAATCAAGTAAATTATGTTAAATAATTTTATATTTTGTTAAATTAATATATGTTGTTAAATTCGATAAGTATTGTTGTTTAGGTTACTTGACAATTAATATTTGCACACCACTAAGGTAGAATATGTAGAACGAATTATACTCAAACACCATTGTACAACCATATTCTTGCAAATAAAGATTATTATTATTATTATTATTATTAAAAAAATGACCAGGAGTTAAAGGGACCGGATCTCCTGGATCACCAGTATTTACAACCGTTAAAGGCCTAGAATTTAAGCATGCCTCTTCCTGATTGAGGAGTGTGGTCATTTCCTCGAATGTGAGGGTGGAATTTCCTACAATTCTTTTTAAATGGTGCTTTGTAGATCGCACCCCTGTCTCCCATAATCCACTAAAATTGGGAGCATGTGGTGGAATAAAATGCCATTCTGTACCAGTTATTTCTAGATTTTTGGCTACTGTTTCCTGCGTGTCACGTAATTCTTTTAGCTCTTTAGCTGCACCAATAAATGTCGAACCGTTATCACTCCACAATACCGCGCAGTGACCACGTCTAGACACGAACCGTCTAAAAGCAGCAATAAATGCTTGGGCAGTCATATCGCTGACCACCTCCAAATGTATGGCTTTAGTTGCCATGCACACAAAAAGACAAATATAATCCTTATATGTACGGTGTCCACGCCCTTTCGAAACTCTTAGATTTATTGGACCAGCATAGTCGACCCCACTATAGAGAAATGCTCTAGATGGAGTAGCACGCACTGGTGGTAATTGAACCATGAGTTGGGTTTTCGTATTGGCCCTTTGTCTTATACATGTCACACATCTGCGAACATGTTGCCTCACTAGGCTCTTTAGACCAACTATCCAATAAGCGGATCGCAAATAATTTAGCATTAATTGAGGACCACCGTGTAAAGTCTTATGGTGTGCATCAGAAATAATTAATCTGGTTAAATTAGAATTATGTGGCAGTACTATAGGATGTTTGGCATCTTCATGCATAGATGATGCTTGAGACGACCACCAACTCTTAAAATTTTATTTTTATCTAAGTAAGGCGACAGAGATTTTATTTTACTACCCTTTGCCTGCACATTAGCCCTTTTCTCAATCTCTGCATATTCTTCAGCAAATTCTTGTTTTTGACACAGTTTTATACAACACATTAATGCTTTATCCAATTCTTTCTTCCGCAAATATTTTGTATGTGCTTCGGTATTCTTATATCTTTTTAAAGCCCTTTTAAAACGCCTACAATACGCTACAACTCTAAGTAGCTTACTGAGACTAGAATATCGGTCTAATATGGAAACATCAATTGAAGTTACATGAGATGTTATGGCTTCTTCTAAATGAACATCTGATTCCAATGGTTTCTCATAGACTACCGTCTTATTTGAGAGAAACTTTGGACCAGACATCCATGTTTTGCAATTGATTAGCTCTGATGGTAAAAGGCCTCGTGATGCGTAATCCGCCGGATTGTCTCTCGACTTTATGTGAGCCCAATGACTTGAATCTAGTGATGTTAAAATCTCCGAAACGCGATTCGCAACAAAAGTCTTCCAACGGCTAGGATGACCCTTTAACCACGCCAACACAACGGTTGAATCTGTCCACGCTCGTACATTATACAGAGGAATTTTTAATACTTCTGCGACTTCTAAGAGCAAGCGCGTCAGCAGCACAGCACCACATAATTCTAAACGAGGAATGCTTATCCTTTTTATGGGAGCGACTCTCGTTTTTGCAGCTAAGAGGGACACGTAAACGTTGCCTTTACTGTCCATTATGCGAATGTACACGACTGCTGCATATGCTATATTAGAAGCATCCGAAAACCCGTGCAATTCGACACTTGAATCAGTTGTCTTTGTTCCGCACCATCGAGGAATATGGATTTTCGTGAGTAGTGGTAACTCTTCACGGTAAGTCAGCCATTCCTTTAATAATTTCATTGGAACCTCTGCATCCCATTCTAGACCAGTTAACCATAGCTTTTGTATAAATGATTTCGCTACTATGATACAAGGTGCTATCCAGTCCAATGGGTTGAATAACCGTGCTATGTCTGAAATAATACGTCTTTTTGTTGCAGGTTTGACCAGAACCGGAAGCTGCACTGAGAAATGGAACTCATCATTACTGCGACTCCAGGTAAGTCCCAATATTTTTATTGTAGAATCTAACTTTATTTCTAGCTCTTCCCTTTCTTTATTCTCATCTATCATACTCCAACCAATGCATTCTTTATCCTCATCCTTCCTTATCTCGTAGTAGTTCGTTTTTATTGCTATTTCACTTTTTGTAATTCAAACCCTTTAATAATTTCTTCATTTCCTTATATATTTCAATTCCTTCTTTTACAGTTTCACAGCCAGTCATAAGATCATCCATATAGAAATCTTTTAATATTATATTCCTTGCATGAACATACATCTCTCCGTCATCAATCGCTAATTGTTGCAGAACCTTAACGGCTAAATATGGAGCAGATGCCGTACCAAAAGTTACCGTTACCAGCTCGAAATCCTGGATTTTACTTTCCTGATTATTTCTCCAGACTATTCGCTGATATGCTGCAACTTCATCAGTAACACGGACTTGTCGGTACATTTTTATAATATCGGCTACCATTGCTATTGGGTGACATCTCCAGCGTAAGACAAGGTGACGCAAGTCGGATTGTAAAGTAGGGCCGACCATTAAAACATCATTTAGTGAAACGCCATTTTTGTTTTTAGTAGATGCATCAAAGACTACCCTAAGTTTGGTGGTGGCCTTATCCTCTCTTACAACCGCGTGATGTGGTAAGTACACTACTTCTTCTTTACTATCTACTGGCCTCATATGATTCAAATTCAAGTATTCCTGAATTACCTTTGTATATCTGTTTCTAAATTCTTCATCCTTCATTTTCCTATCTAAGGCCAACAATCTTTTCACAGCTATCTCTCGTGAACCACCTTGTTTACAGGATTTACCTTCATCACGAAACGGTAATTTCACCACATATCGACCTTCTGCTGTTCTTGTCGTCGTCGCTGCGAAAATCTCCTCACATTTCAGCTCTTCCTCGGTAAGTATCCTTTTAGATATACCTGATTGATCTGATTCTATTTCCTAGAATTTTTTAAGAATTTCATCTTCTTTGATCTGAGAGTGCAGTACTGTAACTGCTGGTGAGTTGTCGCAATCTTCAGACATTACAAGACCAGAAATGATTCACCCTAAGTTAGTGCATTGTGCAATAGGAGTTCCAGTAGGACTTCTCGTTACTCCTTCCTTCAAAATCTGGCCGTAAATGTCTGCACCAAGCAGAATGTCAATTTTATTCGGTAAATAATATTCTGGGTCTGCCAACTCAACATTTTGTATTTTAGCCCAAGGTAAATAGGCAACCCTTTTACCAGGTAGGTAAGTAGTAATATTATTTAAAACATAAGCTTTCACTTCAAGGTGAAAACTGGGATCAGACAGTGATTAAATTTTAATAGAAACCATGTACTTCGACACCACCGAAGACTGATTACCGCCTAGTCCTGTAATAACTCCCTTCACCGGTATCTTTTTTAACTTTAATAATTGAACTGTGTTTTCAGTAACGAACGATGCTTGTGAGCCCTGATCGAGCAAGGCTCTAATAATTTTGAAATCGCCAAATTTAGACTTAGCTTTCACTAGAGCTGTTGCTAGCAAAACCTGTCTAATGATCTTTCCTGTCGAAAGGCAGGATACGATGGATTGTTTCGGTTGAACTACTAGCCGTTACACTTTTTATTTTTAGTAACGGCCTTGTCTGTTTGCCCACTGTGTACGACTGGTGTAAATTTAGGGTGAAGAAGTGATTGATGCCGCTTTTTACAAATACGACAAGAAACAATATTTATTCTACAATATTTTACAATATTTATTATAATCTATTCTACAATATTTTTCAGAGTGATTACGTCCTAAACAATTTAGACATAAATTGTTATTTAAAACAAATTCATGTGTTTTATTGTATTCCTCCTTTGCGAACTTCTTGCAAAAACATAGTTTATGGTTTTCTGTACAATATTCACATTGAATATTTTTGATGACAGAATGTTTGCATGATGAGTGTGTGAGTGTAAATGTTGAGCGGGTGATGGTCGATTGTGTAGAAATGTAGGTTTTTTATTGTCTAAACATTCCAAAGCCCTAAATCGACCCTCTATAAAATTCGAAAATTGTTCATAGGTAGGTAATTCTGTGCAACTGTCACTCGATATATTTAACTCCCACTGCTTACGGGTTTCAAGATCTAATTTATCTGTATAGTATGTATATAATAATAATATCCCAGGTGGCCACATTAATGTTGAGATTTCTCAACGCATTTAAACAATCAGACGTTGTGTCCGATAGGTCCTTTAACCCATTGGCAGATTCTACATTCATACGCCTTTGGTTAAATAAACGTTTTAAAATACAATTAGTTAGGTATTTTTTGTTATCACACCTTTTTTTGTAATAATGCACAACACTGACTGTAGTTTAATTCGGTAATAGGTATATGCCTGACTAATTGCTCGGCTTCATCTGTTAAAAAAACCCTTTAAATACTTAAGTTTATGTACATCATCAAAGGATGTATTATTATGCACTAAAGACGTGAATAAATCCCCAAAAGTGGGCCACTCAGTATACTTTCCCGAAAACGGGTTAGTAGTAATTTTTGGTAACTTAACCAATGAGCCTTTTGACTCAGCTTCATTATTTTTAGAACTATATTGATAATTTTCTCAACATTATATTTAGCTAAATCAGTTGATAATTTACATTTATATTCTATATAATACTCTTCAACTTTATCATATAAATCGTCATATTCAATTTCCTTTAAATCATCCTGTTTTGTACCTTTTATTAAGCAATCATGAGTTGTTTAAAACTTCGACCATAATGCTTCTAATATTCCTAATCTAGCTTCAATATACTTCAATAATAGTTGATTAATACGATCTTTAGGTCATTTACTATAATTCATTTTAGCATTTCTTATTCTAACTTTAACATCTTGTTGTACTTTAAATAAAGCCTGCATTTTTTAAATTGTTATAAAGTTTTAAAAATAAAATAAATATTTTAATCTTGAAAAACTACATGAAATCAAGTTTTATCTTCAGGCAAAATAAACTCTTCAAAATGACAAGTCCATATAATAAACTAAAAAATTTACAAGTGTCGTTACAAGATCACAAAAATTTCCTAAGTCCTTATAGTAAACTTTGAAAAGGGCATTGCCCACTCTTCATAGACATTTCGGCCATGGGTGCCCACATATAAAAGCATATAGATATGATAATATACAATTAAAGGAATGAAATGGTTAAGAAATTGGCTTAAAAAGTCGGGAATTTTAAGATATAAAAGTTTTTATTTTCACAAATACAGTTTTTTAACAACTAATTTTACCGATGTTATCGCATTTAATTTCTTTGATTTTTAATTCCCGACTTTCGGGTGCTTTCCAGCACACATGGTCATGGGGGATTGAGGTGACTGGTGTACCGAAATCAGTGTTAACTTGGAGTAACTTCAGCTTTTTAATAACTATTTATGGTCCGATCTACGCAGAATGAACTTACTGTCCTGAAGTCTTGCGTGGTATGCTTGGGTTTAGTTTTAATTTTATTAATTACAGTGTCCCAAGCAGGTGGGAATACCCAGCTTCATTCTCTATTGAAATTAGAATGTTTGAATCTGGGTGCAATACATTACCGACTTCAGATTGCAACGAGGATGAACTAGATGATTCAGATGGTTCCCGTTCTGCAGTTGAATGTGATGCTGCTCTATCAAACCTTCGCCAACAATTATGACACACACGAGATGACGATGGCAACTGAAATAATATTAAATAAAAAAGTGAAAAAGTGAACAAATAAAAATAAAATAGATTTGTTTCCTTTAAACTCAAATACATATAAAATGTTTATCAAGTTAATTGTTACTGCACAAAAGCAGACTTAATGGCCTATATTATTTAATAATTAAGCACTTAAAAACTACCAGTAGTCCAAAAATAATGAAAAATCAATTGTCTCATTACTTGGTAGTTGGTAAAAACGGTAGCAGTCTATCTGGTGGTGACAAGCTAATCTTATCGCCATGTTATAAATAAGCTTGTATGTTTGTCAGATATAGTTTGTGTGGATGTAATCAGAGTAAAAACATGTATCACTATCAGATATGAGCACACACACTTAATAAATTAAAAAATGTTGAACACGTACCTCACGTGGTGCAATTTGATGGGCAATTTCATTCCTTATGCGTTCCTCACGTGGAGTATCAGACCCAAACAATGTGTGTGATCTTATTCTCAAAAGTGACTTGCCACAGCTGATACATACATGCCCATGACTATTAATTGGTGAATTTTCCTGTTCGCTAGTTGGATGTTGTATTTGATTCCAGGCTGCAGTCTTAACATGCGTGGCATACTACACTATCACTCGAAACTTGTACCTAATAAAAAAGCCATAATTATTATATCAATTGATATAATTATAAGACAACTCAGTTAATAAGCATTGGTGCAATTGTAGAATGACGAAAAGGAAGACATGACACATGATTGTAACTATTTACCTGCTGTGGTCGAACCTATTCTTGTATAAGATTTCGCAGTTCTGGAATTTCCAACAAATGCCTTCGTGTTTTCGCTATATGATGGGAAAAAATGTCAGAGTCCATTTATAAGGCTAGTTCGTTACTTCGATAACAAATTCACAAAAATAAAAACAAACAAAGAACACGCAAATGAATTCTACATGTGACTACTTATATAGGTATAGATATAGTTGTGAAATGTGAACTGAATTGTGACTTCATTCCATGACAGGGCCTAGCTGTCAGACTCGATGTTGCCACTTAACTGACATAAAATCGATGAAAAGATATCGATTTTTATTCGATTAATAATATCGTGTGTAATATCTAATATCGTGTGTAAATAATAACTATGGCAAATACCCCCAATGAATAAATACACAAACAGACGGCCCCCAGTCCCCGGCGGCCCCGCTATTCCTGGCTACGGTGGCGACCATGGTAACGGCGGGGCAGGGGGGTGCTAAAAATCTCCGGTGGAGGTTCGGTTGCCACCTACGACGACTCGACCTGGCAACATATAACGCACGCACCCTGAGGACTGACGAGAAGATACTGGAGCTGGAAGAAGAGGTAGACAAGTTGCGCTGGCATATTATTGGATTATCCGAGGTCCGAAGAGAGGGGGAGGACACGGCAATCCTCGAGTCCGGCAACTTGTTCTATCACCGGGAGGGCGACCATCTGTCCCAAGGAGGTGTCGGATTTATCGTCCACAAATCTCTCGTCAACAACGTTGTAAAGATTGGGAGTGTGTCGACGAGGGTCGCGTACCTGATACTCAGAATCACCAAACGGTATTCGCTGAAGGTCATTCAGGTTTACGCACCAACCTCGGCACATCCCGATGAGGAGGTGGAGGAAATGTATGAGGATATTTCCAGAGCCATACATTCCTCCAAAACCTACTACACGGTGTTGATGGGAGACTTCAACGCAAAACTGGGCACAAGAGAAAGCGGTGAGCTGAAGGTAGGGAAATTTGGAGTAGGGCAACGGAACCGAAGGGGCCAGCAGCTGGCCGACTTTATGGAGAAAGAGGGACTCTTTATGATGAACTCTTTCTTCCAGAAGCGGCCCCACAGGAAGTGGACCTGGTCGAGCCCCGACGGTTCGACAAAAAATGAGATTGACTTCAGTATGACGACCAGACGCCAACTGTTCAGTGATGTCTCAGTGATCGCAAGGGTGAAAACTGGCAGCGATCACCGAATGGTTAGAGGCACACTGAACCTAAACGTTAAGTTGGAGAGGTCTCGTCTAATGAAGTCAACGCTCCGTCCCCCTCGTGCTCTAATCCAGAATCCCGAAACCTTTCAACTCGAGTTACGTAATCGCTTCCAGTGCCTAGAAGATTGCAATGCAGTGGACGATATGAACGACAAGCTCGTGGAAACTGTCCATGCGGTCGGAGCTAAGTTCTGCAAGACCCGCCGCAGAAGAACACAAAAACTCTCCGATCACACTCTTAATCTCATGGCTGTTAGACGGGAGATGAGGCTGCAATCGTCAACAGATTTGACAGCATACAGGCAACTGAACAGACAGATCTCCAAATGCATACGGCGAGACTTACGCAACTTTAATACTTCTCGTATTAAAGAAGCGATCGAGCGGAACCGAGGGCTCCAAAGTCTTTGCCAGAGATCTGTCTGCCAGAAAGAGCCAACTGTCAAGGCTGAAGACTGAGTGTGGCAACATCGTTTCCGGGACACCTGAGATTTTGAGTGAGATTGAGAGGTTCTATGGGCAGCTGTACACATCATCGTTGGAGCCACACGCAAGTGTGAGTAACGATCCAAGAGCAAGTCTTATCCGACACTATTCCGATGATATCCCGGACGTCAGTCTAAGCGAGATTAGAATGGCTCTCCAGCACCTTAAAAACGGCAGGGCCCCAGGCGAGGATGGAATTACAGCGGAGCTTCTGAAAGCGGGTGGAACACCGGTACTTGAAGTCCTTCAGAAGCTCTTCCATTCCGTCCTCCATGGTGGCACTACTCCAGAGGCGTGGAGCAGAAGTGCGGTGGTCTTGCTCTTTAAGAAAGGCGACAACGCTCTCTTAAAGAACTACAGACCGATTTCCCTTCTGAGCCGCGTCTACGTGCTGTTTTCGAGAGTCATTACGAATCGTCTCGCACGCAAACTTGACGACTTCCAGCCTCCCGAACAAACCGGTTTCCGAAAAGGCTTCAGTACCATAGACCACATACATACCCTGCGGCAGATTGTACAGAAGACTGAAGAGTACAATCTGCCACTTTGCCTGGCGTATGTGGACTATGAGAAAGCCTTTGATTCCGTCGAAATTTGGGCGGTGCTACAGTCCCTTCAGCGGTGCCAAGTTGACTGTCGGTATATCGAAGTGCTGAAGTATTTGTACAGTAGGGCTACGATGGCTATCCGAGTACAGAACCAGAGCTCAAAACCTATCCAACTGCAGAGAGGTGTAAGACAGGGTGACGTTATATCCCCGAAACTCTTCACCGCTGCATTGGAAGACGTTTTCAAGCTACTGGACTGGAAAGGATACGGTATTGACATCAATGGCGAGTACATCACTCACCTTCGATTTGCCGACGATATAGTCCTTATGGCAGAATCGCTGGAGGACTTAAGCACTATGCTCAATGACCTCAATAGTGCCTCCCAACGGATAGGTCTTAAGATGAGCATGGACAAAACAAAGATCATGTTCAATGTCCATGTCACACCTATGCCGGTAGTTGTTGGGAGCACTATGCTCGAAGTTGTTGACGAATACGTTTACCTGGGACAAATAGTCCGACTAGGTAAGTCCAACTTCGACCGAGAGGTCAATCGACGGATTCAACTCGGCTGGGCAGCGTTCGGGAAATTACGGCATATCTTTTCGTCAGGTATACCTCAATCTCTAAAAACTAGATTGTACAACCAGTGCGTGTTGCCAGTGATGACTTACGGATCTGAGACGTGGTCCTTCACTGCTGGCCGTATGAGGACGCTTAAGGTCGCTCAGCGAGCTATGGAGAGGGCTATGCTCGGAGTTTCTCTGCGTGATAGACTCAGAAATGAGGATATCCGCAGTAAAACCAGAGTGACCGACATAGCCCAACGGATTAGTAAGCTGAAGTGGCAATGGGCCGGCCATATAGCTCGAAGAACCGATAACCGATGGGGAAGAAAGGTTCTCGAGTGGCAGCCTCGTACCGGTAGGCGTAGTGTAGGGCGACCCCCACTAGATGGAGTGACGACCTGGTAAGACATGCAGGAAGTCGATGGATGCAGGTGGCTCAGGACCGTGCTTTGTGGCATTACTTGGGGGAGGCCTATGTTCAGCAGTGGACTTGTGAAGGGCTGTAATGATGATGAATGATAATAATATCGTTAAAAAACAATCTTTGAGGTGCTTTAAGTTCTGCACACTTTTTAAAATATATTTTCCTTTATTTATTTAAATGCTATTTGAAATGTATTTTTAAGAACAGTTAAATTGTGCGGTAGCGTTTTGTTAAGCTTTAACCTTTTGAGCGCCACGCCAAAAACGCATTACCGTGTCCTGTACGCCAAAGCGCCAAAACAAAATAGTGTTGCCAAGAGTTGATATATCGATAACGTAAAATAACTTGTTTTTGTTGGTTTTTTATGCTATAAATGACTCTTTATAAACTGTATGTTTTATTTAATCTTGTGTTGTCTTCCACTCTTTTTATATATGTACTTTGTAAATATAACCATAAATAAAAAACAAACAATAACAATAAAATAGTAGTAAACCACAGCACTACTCTCCATCCTAATGACGACACTGTCACGACTGGACGACAACGAAGTAGCTGACCTTCCTTTTTTAAACATTCTTAGAATGTTGTGTATCGATTTCAAAATCGATCTAACCGAAATACACAGACATCGATTCATAATATTTTATGTGTCGGGGAAGGCGTAGACCAAGTGAAGCACAGAAAAAAAGTCTTACACTCTTATGACAATGGGGATTTGATATGATGCTGATGCTGCTAGATGATTTTGAGACTGAGAAAAAAAAGGCACAACACAAAATGAAAAATTGCTCTTCACACCTTAAGTAAAAAAAAAACGTTAATTGTAATTTTGTATTATTATTAAAAAAGGTACATAATTATTCATTAATCAACAATTGTATATAATTATTCGCACTAGGTAAATCAGCCTTATAATATTAAAATCTTGATCATGGAATAAATAAACATAATTGTTCACCAATCAATCAAAATTTCAATTCATCAATCAAAAATCAAAATTCATCATCATCGACGCTTTCCAAAATCCGAATGAGTTCTGAGGAATCGTTCATGTTGCATTGCTCTACTTTTCTCGGTAATCACTTATGACATCATCAGGGTGTCGTTTATCCTTGATCACGGTGCCCAGTGAACTGATTTTCGATAACGCGTTAAAGATGCGCTAGAGTTGAGATATTAGATTTATTATGCGAAGATGATCTGATAACATTTTTTTATTCATGTAGCTAATTATAGTTTTATGTTTCTAACCTTTAATTTTATTCAAATATCAAAAAAAAAGAACACCATTGAGCTGAATTTTGGATAGTTTTCAAGAAATCTATGCTTCCCGCGTTTGAAATTAGCGGTCAACCATAGACGACTTTGGCGTGCTGGACTTTAGATAAAATCAATTTTTATTAGTTCAATGTTTCTTAGTACTTGTGGCTCTAGAAGACTTGTTTTTTATACTCACATGTTGCTGGGTTATTCCTATTTTGAGGAGTGTAGAATTAAAATACCTGAAATAATTTTCCAATATCTATATTTCATTTTTTGAGAGCCGGGTTTTTTGTCAACTATAGACGTCGTTGGCGCTCAGGGCCCGCAGGTGTTGGTCAAGTATAGGCGACTTTGGCGCTCAAAAGGTTAAAGGATTCATGGTAAATCAGCTGGAAACTAACTTGTTTCGTTATCATAACATGATTCTATTTTAAATGTATTGTTATAAACAGATAAGAATAACTTAACAGATCTTCTTTGAAAACAGAAAAGAATAAGAGTTCTTATCTGTTTTCAAAGAAGATCGGTTAAGATTAACAGTAAAATTGTGCCCTAGCGTTTTGTTACTCTCTAAAGAATTCATTGGAAATCAACTAGTAATTCGGTTGTTTAATTATCATAACATAATAATTATTTAAAAATTATATTAGTACTGTAATGATGACACCGTAAATAATCGATCGAAAAAAGAGAATCGATTTTTTAAATGTGTTTTTAAATGTTTTTTTTATTCACAAACTAATGACATAATGATCTCCCTAATTTTTATTATTATGTTTTCGGTACTTTTAATTTGTGCAAAAATATTCCCATTGTTTGAGGATAAATGAATACCGCGATTAATAACCATAAATAAAGATATAATTTTTTAACAAATGCACATTGTTGGGAGTTCCATGGCCGAAAATGGGCGTCCCCCTTTTACAAGTGTCTTTATAAGATCACAAAAATTTTCTAAGTCTTATGAAAATTTTATAAAATTTTACAAGTGTTTTAGACTTGAAATGAAATCGGGCATAGATTCCTCGTATGAACCAAATTTCTTAAAATTACACTAAGTCTAAACTACTAAATGAACTGTTTTTCAATTGCACGTAAGGTTTAAATTACCGAAATTGTACTCACGATTGATTGTCCCACTCTCTCTTGCTTCCGCAGTAAACACTTAATCACTTCACTCACTGTAACTTCACCTTTTCGCCTCCCCGCGCACCTCTCCTGACGATTTCCACTGGAACACCGCCTGCCGTCTGTCAGTGAACAACTTCCGCCCACCGTGACGACTGCTTCTTACCGACTTCTATGAGCCAGTACCGCCACACCTTATAAGTAGCAATCCGCTACTTCTGGGTACGGGGGTGTGATTCCAATCCGGAACCACCGATTACAAAAATCTGTCCTTGACAGTTCCTTCCGGCTTACGATGGACCATGAATACGGTTATACGTAGCGGACTTAATATCTATTGGTACTTTTAAATATATATATATATATATATATATATATATATATATATATATATATATATATATATATATATATATATATATATATATATATATATATATATATTACTTTCTTCCGATATCGTTCACTTTTTATAAAGCACATAAACGCCTTATGCAATTAATACACCTCGAACCATACCGCGAGGTAATCTACTACTAACGACATCTATTGTTCACAAATAAAATTAAAATACTTTAATTTTATTTGTGAACAATAGATGTCGTTAGTAGTATATATTTATATTGATCTGATTACATACGAATCGTGAACAGATGGTGAGTTAAATATTTCATTGTTACTTTGAGTTTAGGAGAATTGTAATAATAATACATATATATATATATATATATATATATATATATATATATATATATATATATATATATATAGGTATTTATGTTTATTTATTATTCCCTTTTACATATTTATTCAGCCCAAACAGATGAGAATACTCTATAAATACCCAAAAAAATTTAAATAGGACCAATATCTGAAAGTGCAAATTTCAATGTAGCCCCAATTTTGCAGTTCCATTCTGTTATATAAACCACCGTAACTCAGTTTTCCTTAATTTATTTTTAACAAAATATATGCCGCAATCGGAGACATTTATTGTGTATCATTCAGGTGCTTCAAAGTTGTAGGAAAGCTAAGAGATGCAGCAATTTATATCAATTAATTCTATATTGGAATTGAGAACAAACATGGCTATGGCAGCTCCGACAGATTTTATTGGGTTTGTAATTATATTACCTTACCTCATAGGTAGGTGAATATGTGTAGTACCTATATTTAATATTATTGTTGTATTTGTCGCTGCGACAAACAAATAGGTACAGAAAAGTGGGAATGACTGAGGAAATTTATAATTAGTTGTTTATTATGACAGACCTCGAGCCAAATCAACCCTTTTTGAAACACTGTTTTATTTTACCTTTCGTGACCGGAGAACACTATAATACATACATAATAGAACGGGGGAGTGGTTGGAGCCCGTGTAGCCCCTAACATGTCATTAAAATGTCAATTAACACCTATAAATGTCAATACATCTTTTGACGTTAAAATCGTTTCCAAATTTCGTGTACAAGCGAATGCAAATTATTTAAAAAAAATTGCAAATTGTGCAATAATTACGTGTCGAAAGAACAGCGGGAAATGGAATTTAAATACATGAGGCATATGCTACAACCAATAAGTTAAAACTATTTACATTTTGTGAATAAACAAAAACAAAGAAATATTGATGTGTAAATAAACAGGTATTGCAAATACTGGAGATGCAACAAAATTTTACCGATACCGATAAGCCGGAAAATATTGCCGCTTTTAAACTTGTACTTGGCTTAAAAAAATATTAATTTGATGACTTACGAATAAACTCAATTTTAACATTTTTTATCAAATTGTAACTTTTTTCCTGTATAGGATAATATTAAAATTTTGCAATTAAGTTTTTAGATTCGATCTTCTGCTTACGTATCATTACTACGTACTATATATCTAGAATATATATTAGTACTATATATTCTCCTCACCCACAAAGGGTTGGGTAGACCCATTTTGTGTTAAAAGTAAAAAAAAAATATATTTTCAAACATTTTATTAAACCTTTCTTGAATACAACCTATATATCCGTCGTGGAATTTTACAAAATTTTTAATTTTGATATTTATTTTGGATTTTTTAGAGAATTCCTACGTTAGTGTCTAAAACCTATGATACCAAGAGCAACCGGATTTTACAGTGAAATTATCAATAACAGGAGGAGCAGGATCTGGTAAAACATTTACATTGGGAATAATTGTTGTGCAAATTAAAAGATGTTATAAGCTTAAACGTAATAAAATGCAGACGCGTTGTCACCCCTGAGGGCTGAGGTGGAAAGTATCCAGTAAAAAAAAGTAGTACTTCCCTGGTCAAGCCAATCTATTCGGAACATTCGCTTGTACA
Organism: Parnassius apollo; assembly: GCA_907164705.1. Classification (NCBI taxonomy): domain Eukaryota; kingdom Metazoa; phylum Arthropoda; class Insecta; order Lepidoptera; family Papilionidae; genus Parnassius; species Parnassius apollo. The sequence continues at coordinate 541,712 of CAJQZP010001507.1, read as the reverse complement.
CACAAACAAACAAACAACCAACCTTTCACCCTTAATGCACATACTTTCCCCGTTCCGTTGCGGATAATAATAATTATGTGCAAACTAAGGAGTTGCAAATATGCACAAAATAATAAATGTTACGAAAAATAGTAATTTTTTTAAAATTAGTTGGAATGAAAATTTGTTTAGATCACGTACGCACGAGCGCACGCACTGTACGCACGTACGCATGCACGCACGTACGCCCGCACGCAATCACGCATGTACACCACACAACAGAATGGAACTGCAAAATTGGGGCTATATTGAAATTTGCACTTTCAAATATTGGTCCTATTTAAATTTTTTTGGGTATTTATAGAGTATTCTCATCTGTTTGGGCTGAATAAATATGTAAAAGGGAATAATAAATAAACATAAATACCTATATATATATATATATTACTTTCTTCCGATATCGTTCACTTTTTTATAAAGCACATAAACGCCTTATGCAATTAATACACCTCGAACCATACCGCGAGGTAATCTACTACTAACGACATCTATTGTTCACAAATAAAATTAAAACACTTTAATTTTATTTGTGAACAATAGATGTCGTTAGTAGTATATATTTATATTGATCTGATTACATACGAATCGTGAACAGATGGTGAGTTAAATATTTCATTGTTACTTTGAGTTTAGGAGAATTGTAATAATAATATATATATATATATATATATATATATATATATATATATATATATATATATATATATATATATATATATATATATATGGTATTTATGTTTATTTATTATTCCCTTTTACATATTTATTCAGCCCAAACAGATGAGAATACTCTATAAATACTCAAAAAAATTTAAATAGGACCAATATTTGAAAGTGCGAATTTCAATATAGCCCCAATTTTGCAGTTCCATTCTGTTGTGTGGTGTACATGCGTGATTGCGTGCGGGCGTACGTGCGTGCATGCGTACGTGCGTTCGAGAGTGCGTGCGCTCGTGCGTACGTGATCTAAACAAATTTTCATTCCAACTAATTTAAAAAAAATTACTATTTTTCGTAACATTTATTATTTTGTGCATATTTGCAACTCCTTAGTTTGCACATAATTATTATTATCCGCAACGGAACGGGGAAAGTATGTGCATTAAGGGTGAAAGGTTGGTTGTTTGTTTGTTTGTGTGTACAAGCGAATGTTCCGAATAGATTGGCTTGACCAGGGAAGTACTACCTTTTTTTACTGGATACTTTCCACCTCAGCCCTCAGGGGTGACAACGCGTCTGCATTTTATTACGTTTAAGCTTATAACATCTTTTAATTTGCACAACAATTATTCCCAATGTAAATGTTTTACCAGATCCTGCTCCTCCTGTTATTGATAATTTCACTGTAAAATCCGGTTGCTCTTGGTATCATAGGTTTTAGACACTAACGTAGGAATTCTTTAAAAAAGTCCAAAATAAATATCAAAATTAAAAAGTTTGTAAAATTCCACGACGGATATATAGGTTGTATTCAAGAAAGGTTTAATAAAATGTTTGAAAATATATATTTTTTTTTACTTTTAACACAAAATGGGTCTACCCAACCCTTTGTGGGTGAGGAGAATATATAGTACTAATATATATTCTAGATATATAGTACGTAGTAATGATACGTAAGCAGAAGATCGAATCTAAAAACTTAATTGCAAAATTTTAATGTTATCCTATACAGGAAAAAAATTACAATTTGATAAAAAATGTTAAAATTGAGTTTATTCGTAAGTCATCAAATTAATATTTTTTTAAGGCAAGTACAAGTTTAAAAGCGGCAATATTTTCCGGCTTATCGGTATCGGTAAAATTTTGTTGCATCTCCAGTATTTGCAATAACTGTTGTTTTATTTACACATCAATATTTCTTTGTTTTTGTTTATTCACAAAATGTAAATAGTTTTAACTTATTGGTTGTAGCATATGCCTCATGTATTTAAATTCCATTTCCCGCTGTTCTTTCGACACGTAATTATTGCACAATTTGCAATTTTTTTTAAATAATTTGCATTCGCTTGGACACGAAAATTGGAAACGATTTTAACGTCAAAAGATGTATTGACATTTATAGGTGTTAATTGACATGTTAATGACATGTTAGGGTCTACACGGGCTCCAACCACTCCCCCGTTCTATTATGTATGTATTATAGTGTTCTCCGGTCACGAAAGGTAAAATAAAACAGTGTTTCAAAAAGGGTTGATTTGGCTCGAGGTCTGTCATAATAAACAACTAATTATAAATTTCCTCAGTCATTCCCACTTTTCTGTACCTATTTGTATGTCGCAGCGACAAATACAACAATAATATTAAATATAGGTACTACACATATTCACCTACCTATGAGGTAAGGTAATATAATTACAAACCCAATAAAATCTGTCGGAGCTGCCATAGCCATGTTTGTTCTCAATTCCAATATAGAATTAATTGATATAAATTGCTGCATCTCTTAGCTTTCCTACAACTTTGAAGCACCTGAATGATACACAATAAATGTCTCCGATTGCGGCATATATTTTGTTAAAAATAAATTAAGGAAAACTGAGTTACGGTGGTTTATTTGCCACAAAAAATAACCCTCAAAGAAATCAGAAAACAACGATTCATAATTTTTTTTAACGAAATCCAATTTTATTTAAAATTCTATATTTAAAACTATAACCGATTTCATGCCATTATTCTATGAAAAACAACGTATTATAATTGATACGCAATTCGTATTTAATAACTAGCTGGTATCCGGCGCGTTGCTGCTATAAAAACAATTGTGAAAATATCGTGTTAAATTTAGGAGAGTTATATCGTTTAATTAGGAATCGTGATACGAGTACATTGCTTAAAATTGATTTTTAGTCATTCAGTAAATAAATGTATCAATTAATAGTTACGTCGTAGACACAAAGAGATTTAAATATATAATAACTATAGAGTGGACATTGGGAACATTTGTATACAAAAACTGTGAGCACGCGCATGTGTTAAGCCCTCTAGCGAAAAATAGCAATACTACGCTGATTATTTATTTGGAAAACATTTTAGCTACTTCCCAATTACTAACATACTTGTAAATAAATAGTGACGTTACTGGATAACAGAGGGAACTTATTACAATAATTTTTCTTTCTTCTAGAACAATCTACCAGAAATAATAAAATTTAAGGATTATTTAGTAAATATACGTTATTATTAGGATAATAAACCGAAATCATGTTCATTTTTTGCTCCATATCATGACTTACTATACCTTAATGCACAACCTGTACCTTAATGCATAACCGGGCATATTTTCTTTAAAAATATTTTTTAAATTTATGAAACGAATGCGTCTTGACCTTTCGGTGATGTCACTTAGGCTAAATGACAAAAATCGGAGATATATCCTATAGGACAAAAGTTACAGACGACAATTTTGTTGCTGATGTCCTGTCTATTACTACTACATACTTAAATGTCTTTGCGTAGACATAAGCTTTATTTTTCAAAAAAAAAATACGGGAAAAGGGTAACAAATGACGACACAGTACATCTGATGGTACAAGGTTAAATGTAGGTGATGATATCTACATTTAACCTTGATTAAGAATCAAAATGCAGATACATTGTCACTCTTGAGGGCTAAGATGGAAATTCTCGATTCCAGTAAAACGGATCTCCGTTGCTCTATTCTCACCATACGAAACACAGCAGCATTAAGCTGCTATTTTACGCTGGTATTCTGTGAAAGCGTGGTCCTTCCCTGGTCAATCCGACCCATTCATGCTACAACCATGATAGCTGCAGCTTGGCTCTGTACGAAACGCGTGCCACTTACTGTAATTTAATTGTAATAAGCCCATAACCTTCGAGCACTAAGTTGATCAGTTAAGTTACCAAAGTTTTACCGTAAGGTGATGAAGAGTACGCATAAACAAAAAAATATTTTTTATATATTTGATAACGTAGAAATACAAGCCGTTTTCGAGCATAAAGCAAACAATCTAATTAATTATACCACCACATTTAGCTTCGTTGTTTTGCGACCAGTTTCAATATCTAAAATATATTACGTAGGTACACTGTTTCCAAACGATAATCAATCGAGTTTATTGTTTACGAGCAAATTAATAACTTTTAAGCTACTTACTACTTAGGCATCAAGTTTTGTGATAAAATATTAGGTGTCATTTTGAAATATAATAAGAGTCTCTCCAATCCAAAGTGAATAGTTTGGAAGTCTGATGGAAGCAACGTGAATATTAATCATTAAACATTTATCTCTCTTACGGTGAGGAAATATGATATTATTTCATTTCTTGTATACCTACATCGAAACAATTCTTTGGGAACGTTAGCACAAATAAAAGAGTACCACAATAACTTCGTGATAAATTACAAACTTCTGAATACAACAGCTTGTACAAGATATATGACGTAGCAAAAGAAAAAATAACAATAACCACGATAACAAATAACAGTGTAAGGAAAGTTAAATGCTTACAAATTAATATTAAACACCCTTTACTTTGTTATACATACTTGCTGCAATAACTTATATGTTTTTTTGGCTTACTATAAGCAAGTGCTTAACCACACTTGGTGGTAAGTGGGGATGAAGCTCTAGATGGTAAATCACACTGTCTTAGCGTAATAACTCTCTATCTATCTATCTCTTTCTCTCTCTCTCTCTCTCTAACCGTTGCCTGAAGAGGCTCAGAGTATATTCGGACGTAAAAGCTGTGTGAATGTTTGTATGAATGTAAAAATTTATGATGCACAAACTATTAGAAGCAGATACACCAAAGCCAAAAAAAAAGAAAAGAAGTCTCTACGGAGAGTGCAAGCACGGGTACATATGCCTTTACTATCTCTCTCTCACAGTCCAATGACACGAAAATCCAACACGACCGGGGTGAGATCAATCGGGCCCATGTATTAACCAACGGTTTTACGAGCTTTCTCGAGGTTTTGTTTGAGTCTCGGGATTGAAACACTAACTTTTCCTGATTCCGGGCTGATACCGAAAATTTCTTAACAGTATAAACCCAACAACTGATTTGGCCTACACGACTTCATTTGATAAGCAGAAACGATAACAAAAACTAGAGGTATCCAAATAATACGAGTAAATAATGTACAAAACCTTATATAAGACTTTTACTGATTTTATTTATTATTTTTATGTTAATTATTATTATATTAAATAAATATACTATTTTATATACTTATTTTTGATCTAGCGCCTCTGGACGGTAGCACTCAATGCTAAATGGTCTTAGGCTTGTATCATCTTTACCCACTCTTACCAAAATTCGTTCAAAAACGCAGACATAGGGTTTTCTTTCTGTGCTTGCGTGGTTGAAATTTACAGTAAAATATAGGAAATATTGAATACATCTTTGAATACTGCTGACTCTCTTTTGACATCTTAAATATTACCTATGCCTGTAATTTCTAGAAATAACGTTTTATATTATATGTAAAACAAAATTAGGTTAATGACTTAAAAAACAGTTGTTGCACTCGGGATTTAAACCTTGAACACATATTTCTGTACTCTGATCTGATCGGGTTTAATAGTGACGATCCACCCCAGCTTACGCCTGTATCAATTAATGCGGCGTTATTTAGATCTAAGATAGTCAAACACTTTTATATTATAAATTTTTCGTTTTTGCAAAAAAACATTTTTTTAAATTCTTATATTAAATACAGCTGCCATTGATTTCTATCTATTTATAAAGATTCATCAAGATCGGTTGTGTCACTGCGAAGATTAGCGCGGAAAGACTGACAGACTGACAAAAATTTTAAATGAAAATGAAAAATGATTATTTACGTCTTAATAGAAAACAAATAACCCCCTGAGCTTAATAGAAGCCAGTTGCTTCAATATTACAGACAGACACTTAATTTCATTTATATGTATAGATTAATAGAGGTATAAAAGACTTTATTACAAAAATATCCCAATTCTCTAATGTTATCAGTACTAAATGTCGATTAATTAATTCAATTAAGGTTTACTACGAAACAGACATAAAGGAGCTTCCATTAAAACACATCCTGGTAATAAATTAGATGAAGGTATAAAACACACAGCTGTAAAAGTAAAATTTAAAGTAGTTGGACCAAAGATTCAAGTAACATTGTCTCATACAATTATTATGTCAAATAAATTTTTCATCACTGCTTAACAAATCTAATATTATAAATAAGAAAATATTATTTTCGATATGTGAGTTTTTTCAAGGCGGAAATGGGACAATTAACCAACAAATGATTGGTCCTCCTTTCTCATTGCAACGGAGTGACGAATCAATATGACTTTTTGCATAAAGTTTATGGGTGTAAAAGTGACATCGTTAGCTACTTTTATTTCGGAAAAATGATCTGGAGCGTATTTATTTCCAATTGAAATTTTGTTTTAAGAGTGTTTTATGTATTGAAAAAGAAATAAGGATACTTTTCTCTCGGAAATATCCACGACTTTGTTGGAACAGCTTTTATTCGTCCTTAGTCGCTGGGGATTATTAGCATTGAACAAACATAATTATTAATCTATTTCATTAAAATTAAATTAAAATTTAATTTAATTATTGGTCAATTACTTATTTACTTACTAATTAATAAAATTGGGAAAAAATTAATATTTTATTAATATATTATTAAATTTTAATAATATTTTGAGAACCGAAATATGGGCACCATTTTGGTATAAAATCAAGTAAAAAATAACAATCTAATCTCCGGAATAAAATCGTCTAACTACTTCTATCGTTATTGTTATGATATGTTATTGTTGACTCTTGAGCTCAACGCATTACATATTATAGATTTCATTACATGGTTACATAAATCCAATTATATATAGAAGAATAAAGAATCGGAGAACTTTTTACTGGAAACGAGGCATTTCGAGGTTCGCGAGGGTCACAAAGTGTCAGCATTTTGATTTATTACGAAAATAAAAAAGTTAATGTCTATCAATCATATGGACCACAGCATCCATTTAACATCGGGTGGACTAAGTGTTCGTAACCTTATTATATAAAAATAAATACTCTTTCTGTCTCTACTGTAGTGTATATTATTCGAACCAAAATTAAAATAAGCATCTCAAAGAAATAGTTGAGTTCGTGAGAGCAGATAATAATTATACCTGGCTGACAGATAAACTCATTTAACGAATGTCTGCTCATAAATATACTTAATAATTCTCCTTTTGTTACTATGACGGAGGAAATGAAATTCCCTGCCCTTAAATTCAAATGCGATGTCCTAAATAAATTAAATAAATATCCATTATTAAAAGCTTGCGTGTAAAAAAACGCTGGATTTCTAAGCATACAAGAGTTATACCACCTAGGTTTTTGATGTGAAACATCTATAGCGGCTGCTCAGATTTACTGTCGGCATGGCGACGCGTCGCCGTGGCATGCTTTGCCACGGCATGTGTCGCCACAGTATGCGTCGACACGGCATGCGTCGACACGGCATGCGTCACCATGGCATGCGTCGCCACGTCATGCGTCGCTATGCTACGCATTAATGAATATAAATGTTTACTAAATAAAAAATCATCTTTTTCTTGAAAAACACCTTGATATTTTATTTTTCGTTATGCTATATTTATTTCCTGTCATAAACTGTCTTTATGAATGCCTCACTAAATAATGTCATATGTCTCGCATCTGCAACGGCATCCCGTGACGGCTCACAATAAAAAAAAACTGAGGTGACAATCGGACTTAAAGTCAACAGCATTCTACTTTACGACGACTGGGACTTAGTGACGATCCAATCCGCGGTTAAATCCAGAAGGCAGCGCTCCTCGATACCCCCTGCATCGTCCGCTAGTTTCTTTCCTTTTCCTGTCAACCCTCGGCTGTTTGGTCTCCCCTACTTCCATATAGTTAGGTTTTATTTAATTATTTATATTATATTCATTTATTCATAGCAATAGCATTGCGAGAGTGTCTCTGTACCTATTGCATTTGTGCCTGGGGCGGTGCCGCTAAAAGCCATTTAATAAAGGTTGAAGCGCACAAAGAGCTATTTTAAAAGTCATTTTTCGTCTACCATTTCGCCAATAAACTGTGTCTTTGTATTATCTGTCCGTAAAATTTTATTTTTCAAAGTTTAAGGAGATATCATCGCGTCACTGTCCCTAAACTAATACGAAGCAATAAGAGAAAAGAACGATGTCCTGTTCCAAAACCCAATAGTGTTGTTTGTGCACTGTGTTTAGAAGACATTTTGACTTTTTAGCCCCTAGGCTATATATTAAACTTAACAGATGTCATAACATAAGATCACTAAATAACTTTGACGTGAAAAGCAAAATTACAGACTGGCTGAAAATTTTTGATTATGGAGATACGGAGAGCCTTCTTTATTTAAACGTGTAAACAACACATGCTAATACAGACACACACACTCACACACACACACACACACACACACACACACACACACACACACACGACACACACACACACACGCACGCACGCACACAAACACACACACACACACACACATCTCACACACACACACACACACACACACACACACACACACACACACACACACACACACACATTTGTGTAAATAAATTTTACGTTTTAAATAATACTTGTCAATACTATATAATAAATAAACATTATAAATATAATACACAGATAAACAAATTATAGGAATAGAACTAAGAATAGAGAAGGAAACTAGCCCCTGTAATACAGTCCTGTATCCTAGTTTAGGGGCTAATGACCACTGTAAATTTTGTGAATGTAATATTGTTTATCAATAAAGTTATTTTGGGGGGTATCAATATAGTTTTCTCATCTGGTTGGGTTCTATAAATATATAATTATAAATGAAAATGAATAGATAAATATACATAAATATCAATAACATTAAATAAACATAAAAATACATATACATATATAAATAAAAGCCCAACCAGATGGAGGGCCTCGGCAGGGGAGACCAAACGGCCGAGGGTTAGGGGGGAAAGGGAAAGAAATCGGCGGACGATGCCGGTGGTATCGAGGAGCACCGCCTTCTGCATTTGAGCCTGGAGCGGTCCGCCACGTAGTCCCAGCCGCCTCAGATGACCCGAGAAACTGACTGGGATTAGCCCGTTTGCAGAGACGACTACAGGAATAATTTCGGTCGGCAGACCACCCCACATGTCGGTCACCTCGTGAGCCAGATCCAGATATCTTGTTTGCTTATCTGTTTCGGCTTTCACGAGGCTACGAAAGGCTCATGTAGAGCCTTGTAGAACCTCCCGTGGAGCTCCTTCTCCTTCCATACGGTCTCCCGGTCGGAAATACTCTGCACTGCCGGGTCTTGCCATTGCTCTTTGGCTAAGGATAAAGGGGTAAGTCCTTTATCACAAGAAATGACGTCCTTGTAGAATGGATCATCCGATCTCGCCAGAAAGTAATCACGGAGGCTGCACACTTCGCGATTATGCATGGTGAGCGCGCTCAAAAAGCCACGCCCACCATGTTTTCGCGACAAGTACAGCCTCATTACCGACAATCTCGGATGATGCATCCTATGGGATGTCATGGTAGTGCGGATTTTTCTATCCAGGGCTAATTAAGTGCAGTCTGAGTCCACCGGAGTATGCCAAAGGTATACATGAGGACAGGCATGACAGGTTATATGTTGAAGTAGTAAGATTTTGGTCAAGAGTGCATGAAACACGTCGCAAACTGACTGTTTCATACCAGCCTCATCGATACCGATGTTCTGTGACACACCCAGGTATCGGTATGTTTCAGCCTCGGAAAGTGTTCTTAAGTTGATAGGCATAGATAAGTCTATGCCCTCAGAGTTAGCAACCCTTCCCCTTTCAACATGGAAGACCGAACACTTATGATGAAGATGGGAGCAACTGGAGGCGAATAACTTGAGGTCATCCATATAGAAAAGGTGGGTCACTTTTGTCCCTCCTTTCCGTAGCTGAAATCCCCTCCCGGAGCCCTCCAGTGAGGTAATGAGAGGGTTCAGAGAGAGGCAGAATCAGATTGGACTCAGACAATCGCCCTGGATGATACCCCTTCTTATCCTTATACGGTTCTCCGCAGCCGTCATCCGCTCGCCCAGATGACAAAGGATCGTACTTCACTGCCCCATACACTGCTCGAGGAAGTCTCCAACTGTACAGTCTATCTTGAGTCGAATGCCTTTCTGTAATATATTCAGGCGGCGGAGAAGTTCCGACGGTTGCGTTTTACCACTTTGCCAATGACCAAGTCAACGTGTACGTTGTCTAGTGCCTCTTGGATTACATTTCATGGATGTGTATTCAACATGGAGGACCGCACACTTATCCGTCCCCAGCTCCATTCTAATAGAATTGCTAAATTCACAAGTGATGTTTAGCAATTCCATAAGATGGGAGTGACTGGAGGCGAATAACTTGAGGTCATCCATATAGAAAAGGTGGGTTACATTTGCACCTCCTTTCCAAAGCTGAAATCCCCTCCCGGAGCCCTCCAGTAAAGTACTGAGAGGGTTCAAAGAGAGGCAGAACCAGATTGGACTCAGACAGTCGCCCTGGAATATACCCCTTCTTATCCTTATGCGGCTTTCCGCAGCCGTTATCCGCTCGCCTAGATGACAGAGGATCGTACTCCACTGCCCCATACACTGCTCGAGGAAGTCTCGAACTGTACAGTCAATCTTGTACAGCTCGAGGACCCTCTTTAGCCATGTATGGGGCACCGAGTCGAATGCCTTTCTGTAGTCTATCCAGGCGGCGGTGAAGTTCCGACGGTTGTGTTTTACCACTTTGCCAATGACCGCGTCAATGAGGAGTGGTTCCGTGGTTCCACGACCGCTGCCCCGACATCCATTTTGAGCGCGCGACATCACCTGATTAGAATCCAGGTGACGAGCGATTCTCGCGCTCAAAATGGATGTTAGTGTCTTGTATATGGTCGGTAGACACGTGATGGGGCGGTATTTGCTCGGGTCTATGGCATCCTGGTCTTTAGGAACCAAATGAGTGATCCCAGTAATGAAGAGGCTTGGGAGTGACTTCTGGCTGAGAGCCTCTTGAAACTGTCGGGCGAGCACAGCGTGACATACCATAAACCCCTTCAGCCAGTATTGATGCCGCCCGTCAAGCTCCGGACTTTTCCAGTTCGGGGCCCTACGGACCGCCTCAGCTACGTCATCCGGCGTTATGATGACGGGGTCCATGGGCGTAATACCCGCACACTGCCTCGCCACAACTTCTGTCCAAGGGCCCTCGTTGAGGTTTACGGGCTCTGACCACAGGCTGCGCCAGAATGCGACCGTGTCGGCCTGATTTGGTGCTGGGCCCGTTCCACTTACCATTGGTCGCTCCAATGATTTACAGAGCCTCTTCTGATCACTCTGGAAGAGACGATTCTGGTTGAACCGTGTCGACCTCTCGGTATATCGCCGAATCCGCTTTCCCCAAGCAGCTATTTTTTGCTTCAGGTCGTCTATGCGCTCCGTCAGTTTTTGCGTTATATCCGGCTGGGACAAACTAACATTTGTCCCAGCAAACGCCATCCTGACGGTGCGCACAATCCTTGGCCTGGTATTGCCTGACCTGAAGCATATCAGTCTGCCGATGAGGGCCCTAGCCTTTGCGATACGTTCTTCAATTCTTATTCTCCATGCTGGGATAGCACTACTTTGTCCAGTAGCGCGTCGAGGCGTGGAAAGTTTGGCGCCTATAATACGGCAGACTGCCAGTGCGGCGCCAAAAGAATTGAGTCCGTCTCGCAAAGGTCCCGGCTGGCTTCCAAATAGGTAACCAGCATTGGGTTCAGAGCCCTCACGACAGCCCGATTCCGCTTGCTTAAGGCTAAGCGGGGAAGTCGCGGTCGATTTTCGAGAGGCGTACTGCGCGTTTCCACAATTATTATTATTATTATTATTATTTATTTTACTATATTTAATATATGTTGTACATACAGCTCAACCAGATAATAATACTACATAAATACTCAATAATAAAAATAAGGTGACCATGGTAACGGTGGATCAGGGGGTGCTAAGAATCTCCGGTGAAGGTTCGGTTGCGACCTAAGACGACTTGACCTAGCAACATACAACGCACGCACACTAAGGACTGACGAAGATCCTGAAGCTGGAAGAAGAGATAGACAAGTTGCGCTGGCATATTATAAGAATATTCTAAATCCGAAGAGAGGCGAAGGACACGGTAATCCTTGAATTCGGCGACTTCTTCTATCACTGGGAGGGCCATATATCCGAAGAGGGTCTCGAATTTGTAGTTTACGCACCAACCTCGATACGGAGGTGGAGGAAATATATGAGTTCATTTATAGAGACATGCATTCTGACAAATTCCAATATGCGGTGCTAATGGGAGACCTCAACCCGAACTCAACGCAAAAGAACCTATATATATATATATATATATATATATATATATATACATATATATATATATATATATATATATATATATATATATATGTTACAAATAGTTTGCTTTCACTCGACGCCATATTATGGCGTTTGACAGATGCGCATATTATTTGAGATGCCAGAATATGGCGTTTAGACAGACGAGGGGTTAAATCTCAGAAACTCTTCATTGCTGCATCGGAAGACGTTTTCAAGCTACGGGACTGGAAAGAATACAGTGTTAACATCAATTGCGAGTACATCACTCACCTTCGATTTGCCGTTGATATAGTCCTTATGGAAGAATCGTTGGAGGACCTAAGCATTAATTAAAAGCTTAATAACCTCAATAGTGCGTCCCAATATCTGAAGATGCACATGGTCAAAACAAAACGGTACCACGTCGGTAGTTGTTAGGAGCAATAAGCTCGAAGCTGGTGAGGAGTATGTTTAACTGGGACAAATAGTTTGACTAGGTAAGTCCAAAAGTTTAGTCCAACTTTGGAAACTGACTAGGGTAACTCCGGTCCCGAAGGGTGCTCTGAGCTCAGGTTTTAGTGGATACAGACCTGTAGTGGTGCTGTCAGCGCTCGCGAAGAACTTCGATTCAGCATTGTGTTCCTGCATTTACTCGCAGGTCAGCGTGTAATTAACGATGCACAGCTTGGTTTTCGGACGGTCCGCAGCACAAATTCCAATTTGATGTGATTCATGAACTACTTAGCGCCAGCTCTTGATTCAGAACCGGGTGCACAGCTGGAAGTAGCCTATTTTGACTTTAGGAAGGCTTTCTACGCTGTGAGCAATGACGTTTGGTTGAGGAAATTCGCAATAACTGCTTTCACTCCAGACCTCTTGCGGTCCTTTTCTAGTTATTTAGGTTACCAAAGTTAATTTGTGGACTACGTGGCTGTACCTCGTATCCAACTTTTACAGGGGTCATTGAAGAAAGTAATTTGGGTCCGTTAGAATTTATCATTATGATAAACGACCTTCCAGATGTGGTGAGAAACGCGAGTTGTTTACTCTTTACAGACGATCTAAAATTATTTCTGAGAATTACCGACGAGTTTGATTGCAACCGCTTACAATGAGATATTGATTGTGTGGTAGAGTAGAATTGGGAGAACAAATTGCTGTTTAAAGTGTCAAAATGTAATGTGATTACATTCACACGCTCAAAGAATCCGATGCATTTCAACTACTTCGTGGAAGGTGATGTCGCCAATCTCGTTGTCTGTGTACGTGATCTCAGCGTCTTATTTACCAAGGACGTGACGTTTCGTTCTCATATTGTACAGGTGTGTAAAAGGCCTTTTAAAACCTGAAACAATGCTTTAGTAAGAAGTAATGTTGAAACTGTTGAATCCTTTTGAAACCAAGTATAACCTCATGCTGGAGATAATGCAATCACTGCGGTTCCTCGTGACTAATCCTTGGCTGTGACGGGGGAAAAGGGAAGAGTTGCTGCACCTACCGGTTGCTCGTACAAATCTGTTAAAGTGCGCTCCGGTTATTCGCGCAGCTAGAGTGCTTAACATCGTAGCACAATGTTAAGCACTAGTAGAATGGACATAATTACTTGTACAGTGAAGGAATTCGAGATGGTGACATAAAACTATTTGTAGTTTTTACATTAGTGACCACATTGTTGCAATAGGCTCCTATAATAACAATTGTGTTAATAAATAAATAAACTTCGACCGAGCAGCGTTCAGAAAATTATGGCATATCTTCTTGTCAGAATTATCTAAAACCTGAAAACATAATTGTACAACCAGTGTTACCAGTAATGGCCTATGAATTTCAGACATTATCCTTTACTGCTGAACATATGAGGAAATTCAAGGTTGCTCAGCGTGCTATGGATAGGGCTGTGCTCGGGGTTTCAATGCATGATAAAATTAGAAATGAGGATATATGTAGTAGAACCAGAGTGACCAACATAGCCCAATTAATTAGTAGGATGATGTGAAAATAGGCCAGCCATATTGCTCGAAAAACGGACAGCCGAGGAAGAGAGAGTGGCAACCTCGTATCAGTAGGCGTACTGTAGGACAACTTCCATCAGATGGAGTGACGACCTAGTAAGGCATGCAGGAAGTCAGGAACTTATCAGAAGTCAAAAGAAAAATTGGCACTAAAATAAATAAATCGCTTATTACAGAATTTACAAATTGCTGCAGTATTTCTCTCCTAATTAAATATTATAAGTTAAATACAAACAAAAAGTGAAACAACACAGTTTGAAAAATAAAACAAAATAGGAATCGATTCCACAACAATGATTTCTATTAATAGAGAATTTCAAGGCGGCATGTATTACGAAAAAAGTCCAAACTCCAAAGTTTTTGCCAGAGATCTGTCTGCCAGAAAGAGCCAACTGTTAAAGCTGAAGACTGAGTGTGGCAGCATCGTTTCCGGGACACCTGAGATTTTGAGTGAGATTGAGAGGTTCTATGGGCAGCTGTACACATCATCGTTGGAGCCACACGCAAGTGTGAGTAACGATACAAGAGTAAGTCTTACCCGACACTATTCCGATGATATCCCGGACGTCAGTCTGAGCGAGATAAGAATGGCTCTCCAGCACCTTAAAAACGGCAGGGCCCCAGGAGAGGATGGAATTACAGCCGAGCTTCTGAAAGCGGGTGGAACACCGGTACTTGAAGTCCTTCAGAAGCTCTTCAA
Organism: Parnassius apollo; assembly: GCA_907164705.1. Taxonomy (NCBI): domain Eukaryota; kingdom Metazoa; phylum Arthropoda; class Insecta; order Lepidoptera; family Papilionidae; genus Parnassius; species Parnassius apollo. The sequence continues at coordinate 526,586 of CAJQZP010001507.1, read as the reverse complement.
TTCCGTCCTCCATGGTGGCACTACTCTGTAGGCGTGGAGCAGAAGTGCGGTGGTCTTGTTTTTTAAGAAAGGCGACAACGCTCTCTTGAAGAACTACAGAGCGATTTTCCTTCTGAGCCGCGTCTACGTGCTGTTTTCGAGAGTAATTCGAAATACGTTTCTAACACATATGATATTTGGTCTACGCAGTCGTAGGGTTTCCGAAAAGGCTTCAGTACCATAGACCACATACATACCCTGCGGCAGATTGTACAGAAGACCGAAGAGTACAATCTACCACTTTGCCTGGCGTATGTGGACTATGAGAAAGCCTTTGATTCCGTCGAAATTTGGGCGGTGCTACAGTCCCTTCAGCGGTGCCAAGTTGACAGTCGGTATATCGAAGTGCTGAAGTGTTTGTACAGTAGGGATACGATGGCTATCCGAGTACAGAACTAGAGTTCGAAACCTATCCAACTGCAGAGAGGTGTAAGACAGGGTGTAGTTATATCCCCGAAACTCTTCACCACTGCGTTGGAAGACGTTTACAAGCTACTGGACCGGAAAGGATACGGTATAACATCAATGGCGAGTACATCACTCACCTTCGATTTGCCGACGATATAGTCCTTATGGCAGAATATGTGGAGAACTTAAGCACTATGCTCAATGACCTCAATAGTGCCTCCCAACGGATAGGTCTTAAGATGAACATGGACAAACAAAGATCGTGTTTAATGTCCATGTCACACCTATGCCGGTCGTTTTGGGGAGCACTATGCTCGAAGTTGTTGACGAGTACGTTTACCTGAGAACGCCCAAGGTCGCTCAGCGAGCTATGGAGAGGGCTATGTTCGGAGTTTCTCTGCGTGATAGACTCAGAAATGAGGATATCCGCAGTAAAAACAGAGTGACCGACATAGCCCAAAGGATTAGTAAGCTGAAGTGGCAATGGACCGGCCATATAGCTCGAAGAACCGACAACCGATGAGGAAGAAAGGTTCTCGAGTGGCAGCCTCGTACCAGTAGCCGTAGGGTAGGGCGACCCCCACTAGATGGAGTGACGACCTGGTAAGACATGCAGGAAGACGATGGATGCAGGTGGCTCAGGACCGTGTTTTGTGTCATACCTTGGGGGAGGCCTACGTTCAGCAGTGGACTTGTGAAGGGCTGTAATGATGATGATGATGATGATGTATTACGAGTTATATATATATCTGTTAGTACCAATTCTTACTATAAAAGTATTTGTTTTGTTCAATGATCGTGTGTCGTATGTCTGACATCCTCCTTACCTATTTTAGATATAGGGTCTGTGGTGACGTAAGAAGATCTATTTCAATGCAGGGAGCTCCTGAATAGGGTGATACAACGTTTGCAAATGTCAGTGCTTCTAAAACACAAGCCAGTCTTTTTACAGCAAGACAGATCGCTTACCTTGGCTCCTGCTTGGGCTCAATTGTCAGGGAATGACATTAAGGAAAGAAAAGCAATTATTATTTTCAATACTTTCGTCCGAACATGTATGAGTAGATATATTATGGACGTTAAAGAAGCGGGAGAGGTTTGTCCCTGTCGGTCTAGGTATTAAGCATAAAACTTTTTTTAATTTAAATTATAAATAGATAGAGTGGGAGTTCATTTAATTAAAATCAGGTGAGCTACATGCTATAATATACATATATACACAAATATATCCCCCCCTCCCCAAAAACGAAAATGTGAAAAAATTACGTATAGTAGTAATTAGAGAGCATATCCCTTAGCAAGCGAAATTGGACTGTCGTGAGGGCGCTTAACCCAATGCCCAATGCTGGTGACGAGTTTTGAAGTCAGCCGGGACCTTTGAAAAACGGACTTAATTCCTTTTGGCTCCACGCCGGCAGTCTGCCATATTATTGTCGCCAAGAGTCCCACGGCTGGACGCACTACTTGACAAATTAGCGCCATCCAAGCTTGGAGAAAAGGAACTGATAATCGTATCGCAAAGGCTATGGTTCTCATTAGCAGGCTGGTATGCTTTTGGTCAGGAAATAATAGGCCAAGCATTGTGCACACCGTCGGGATGGCATTTGCTGGGACTAAAGTCAGTTTGTCCCAGACGGATATAATTCAAAAACTGAGTGCATAGAGGATCTGAATCAGAACATCGGATAGCGTGTTGCGTGTTTGTGTTATGCTGGTTGCGTTCTATTAATGCAAATTTGAAGTAAACGGCAGCACTTTTCATAGTCAATTTCTCATTACAAAATCTTATGTAAATTTTTTAATGAGAAATTGACTATAAAAAGTGCTTTCGCGATCAGCTTTAAATTAATTGTTTATTTACTTTTATATTGCATATAAGGCCTACGTTCTGCAGTGAACTTGTGAAGGACTGTAGTAATAAAGATGATGATGACGATGATGATGATATAGCAATGATGTGCGGTGGATATTGTTGCGCGAGATGTTCTCGTAAGAAGAATCTGCTGATGATTTTTTTTTCTAATAGATGCAGCATAATCATTTTCTTAATGTCCGGCGTAAAAGCCCTAATCTTTGACGAGAGACAGCGTTACCTAATGCAATCATCGCTACGGGTGGTAAATGGTGGCAAATTATGTCTGGAATAGGAGACCAGCAGTGGGCTTTTTCATGTTCAACAAAAATGAAGAAGATAATTAATAGATCCAGGCGTTATTTGCGGAAATTCATTATATGAACGATGTTAAAAATAATTTGGTTAAATCTGCGTAATAAAAATATGTGTCTTACATAGTTTGAAGAGCACCTAAGGACGTCCCACCTCCCATCATTGAGGAAAGATTAAGAATCTATGAACATATCGTATTGAAACAAAAGGGTTAATTTTAAGTGTTTTCTATTTCAATTTTTTAAATAGTCATCCGTGCCAAAACATTTCAAAACCGAGTAAAGATTGAAAAAATTGAATTAAATTGATAAATATCATATTGTTAGAAATGTATAGGTATAAGGGGTGACATATTAAAAATTATCGGACTGAGTTTGGAAAATCTGAGAACTGGAAAACCTTTGTTTGAAAAAGAGCCATTCCATCTTAATCCTCAGGAGTGACAACGCATCTAATTTTGAATCTAATCGAGGATAAACTTAAATATCTATGGGTCTCAGCATCCACTTACCATCAGGTAGACTGTGTGCAAACTTGTCACTCTTATTCTATATAACAAAAAAAAATGTTTACGATTGCTAAAATAATTTTTGGGGCAAGTAAAACTGCCAGCTTGAATTAGAAATTTACAGGCTTACCACATACATTAAGTATTCAATTATAATCATATATAGAGCTGGTTTAATTACAGGCTGTGCGGTATTCCATCTTAGTCATCGGAGGTGACAACGTGACAACGTTTATTATCTAGTCTGCTTTGTTTGAAGTTGCCTGCAGGTGTCTCCTTTTTCATTTCAGTTTTATAGCAAACACAAAAATTCAATAAAATTTATGTATTTATATACAACTTAATAATAATTCTTATATAAAAATTATTTTGGTGGCAACATTATTTAAAATTTGTTAAAAAAATAATTCATTAACTTGGCAAAATTTTCGATATTTTAAAATAAAAATGTCAGCAATGAAGGAACAAGTGACGCTCAGCAAATGAGTGGACAATGAGTGGACTTCAGTTTGTGGTGAATATGCTCATTTTAGGGATGTTCAACGCAAAACGAGCATATTTACAAGGAACACACTTTACAACGATATTTTAGTGGATAAGATGTTTCGTATTTTCTTTCTATTTTTACTGTGTTTTATGGGTGTTATTTTGTACTTCAAATGTCAATAAATAATAATGCATGCAAGTTTTTACCAAAGTAACAAAATAACATAATTAAATAACATAATCAGCAACAAACTTTTTGTATTTCACCAAAACACTGCCACTTTCATAGAAGGTTATCACTAAATTTGCTTGTATGTCACGTTATAAACTGCCAACTTCATAGAAAAGTATTTATGTTTTCATTTGTATGTTGTGAAATATATTGCCGATTTGAGGTTTTTTTATTATCTTTTTTTTTGCGTGGCATGCTTGTATTTGCTTAGGTGTTTTGGTTTTCTTTACCAACAGTAGAAGCTGCTAACACGTGGTGGTAGAATAATTGAACTTGTACCTACTAAAAAAAGCTCCTTCTGAAATTAGCAAAAAGTCTGATACCGAATAACTCAAAACGCATGCTTCATCTAATTCTTCTCCGCCACCTCTCTCTATTGATAGTCCTCTAGAAAGATGCATAACATACTCTGAAGAGGAAAGTGACAATCATCAAAGCTATAGCATCCGTTTAACATTGTATAATCCATGAAATTTATCCCAGCCCATCACAAGAACCTAATTGCAGCAATGTACCAATTTTATCCGATTTACCGTCGCTAACCTCGGTCACTTACGCATTACCTGCATGTATTTCAAATCCTACAACTCCACTTACTTCTACGTACAATGGAAACTATCTAAAAGATCTACACGGTGTATGTAATACTGGCAAATCAATAGCTGTAACTGAGGGTGAATTTCGCGATTTCCTAGAAGTTGAGATAATGATGGGTATTGTACAGATGACCACTTACGTTGATTACTGGAGTCAACGCTTCAGATTTTCTTTGGTGGCCAATTTGACGACTTTGAAAATATACCATCAGATTCGAAGGAATTTTCCTTTTGTCGACAATAACATGGAAGACGCTGATAGGTATTATAAAATTCGTACTGTTGTTCAGAAAATTACGGATAATTGTTTGGCCCAAGAAAACGAACAATTCAGTATTGACGAAATGATTATCCCATACAAAGGGACTAAAGCTGGAAAAGACGCCAATACATAAAAGACAAGCCCAATAAATGGGGCTTCAAAAACTATGTTAGAGCCGGCGTTTCAGGCACGATATTTGATTTTATTCAGGCATGATATTATATGCCGGCGAAGACAGGTTCCGCTTTCATAAATTTACTGAAGAGGGATCAACTTTAGGATTTAAGAACCCGCGAAATTGTCAACTTGATTTTTATACCAAAAATATAATTTTTTTTATTATTCCCTTAATTAAAATGCGTTTTTTATATTTAGTTTTATTTTGAATTATTTATTACTCTCGTATATTGGCAAAGTATGCTACAATATATATAAAAATTATTGGTTAAGTTTTCACACAGCTGGCAGTGTATAATAGGTCACACATGTTTTATTAAAAGTACTAAAAATAGATTTTCCCAAATATTTTATTAAAACTTATTTACCCATCTAAATTTCAGTACTATTCAAGGAATTCATATTTTCATGAATATTTTTGCCTGCCAATTTAAGGAATAACATAAAATCAACGTTAGCAGTAACATAGATGCTACACAAAATTAACGTAAGATCACATGAGTACAGACACCGTACCACACAGAGGTAAAACTTCATACAATCGAGCTATTATGATTACACAACTACAAGCTTGAGGCGCATGTTTTTGGGAGCCAACGCCGTCTCAGGCCATGTTGGAAAGTAAAAAAAGTAAATGACTGACAAAAAAAAATTCTCGACGAAAGACGACAGTGCCGCCACAATTGGAAAAATCATATAATATGCCATTAATGAGGGCTCCACGACTTTTTTTTGCCACCAGAGCGGTGCTAAAGTAGCACGCTTGGTGTATATTTTACTTATTGTAAAGATAATGAAGTAAAATATTTGACAAATTTCATACTAGGGACTATAATTTTTTAGGAAAATGTAAACTTTAATGTGTCTTTCCTAAACTTACTTTAAAAAAGAACATATTCTATAAAAACATCAATACGTGTATTCTTTTTATTTATTATATTAAAATTTAGGCTTCACTTGTCTAAAAGTAAGGACCGTAACTATTATCCATACTAATATTAATATTATAAATGCGAAAGTGTGTTTGTTTTTTGTTTGTTTGTTTGTCCTTCTTTCACGTCGCAACAGAGCGTCGGCATGGCATGATTTTTTGTATGGGGATAGTTCGGTGGCTGTAGAGTTACATAGGTTACTTTTTACCGCGGAAAAACATCTCATTCCCGTGGGAAAATAGAATATGTTGCAAAAGTTTGTCCTTTTTTCACGTCGCAACAGAGCGTCGCATTGCATGAATTTTGGTATGGGGATATTTCCGTGGCTGTAGACTGACATAGGCTACTTTATTCCGCGGAAAAACATGTCATTCCCGTGGGAAAATCGAATATGTTGCAAAATTAAATTCAGCTAGGTGGCGCCACCGTGATTCTACAAGACGGACGACGGTACGATGGGCGAACACAGAAGGTCAGAATATCTGGATTATTATGTCTTTTTACAAAAATTAAGATAAAAAATGTATGGATCTGTATTTTTCCACGCAGGACTGGGAAGAGAGCGATAAAAAACATAAAATTCACCACCTGATTTTCTTCAAACGTTTTGGTGCATTGTAATTCACAGAATACGCGATAACCTGGCAGACGATATTAAGTAATCCGTTGTAACCCTAGGCAGGGCACTAGGGTTACAGGCGTGATTATAAGTATGGCTCAGAAATACTATCACTATGTGTCACGCTTTCACCCTTAACTATTACTTAGCTGTGGTAGAAACAGTTCTTAGTAAGCCTTATTAATAAGCCTTAGTAATATTTATTAAACGGAAATGAATACAGTTCTTATATGTGGTTATGAATGAATCGGTATTACAATAAGAAAAATTGTGCAAATTTATAAGAAATTTTTTTGAAAGTTCTTATTAACTAACGTACACATAGTTTAAATTGATTCCGCTAGATGTCGTTACTAGGTTTTTAAAACGCGGTACCGAAATGTTTCCTGACATGTACTTAACTCCTGCCGTTGAGCCGCGCGTCAACTTATAGTGCATACGGTACCTATACGCTTAATTTTTTTCTATTTCGTAGCTTATTCGACTACCTGCTTTCGATTTCGGTTGTTTGTTATTTGGTTAAGGTTGAATGGATTTATATTGGCTTTCATTTTCGGATTTGTGTATTTTCTTGGATCGGTTTTGTTTGGTATTCCTTTACACATATTTATACTCTGGCTTTGATTTTGGATTTTGTTTATTTGGAATCGTGAATTGGTTTTCGTTGTTTTAGGTTGTTAACAATATTTCAAAGGAATATTAATAATATAGATAATGTATACGGTACCTATACACTTACTTCTTTTTTCGTTGGTTATATTTATATTGACTACTGCTTTCGATTTCGGTTTTCTGCGATTTGTTTTGTGATTTGGTTTAAGTTGATTCGATTCTTTTGGCTATCGTTTTCGGATTCGTGTTGTATCTTGAATTGGTTTAGTTGTTTTGATTTTAAAAAATATTTAAAAGGAATATTTATTCCTTTTAGATATTTTGGATTTGCTTTAAAAAAAATTAATTCCTTTTAGGTCCTTTTAGGTCTTTTAACGTTTTTTTATAAATAAGTTTTTTGTTACTTCATAATGCCTCGCAAACGTAAGTCCAGCCTTTCAAGAGTATCTTCTCAAAGACAAGCGAATAGATTATTAACTCGGTTGCTAGAATCTTCAGAAGATGCTGAACTGAGAAGGCAAGAACAAACAGAGCGTCAGGCTGCTTTTAGAGCATCTGAGACACCTTCTTAACGTTTTGCTGACGTCTTGAATAGACAGAGCGTCAGGCTGCTTTAAGAGCTTACGAAACACCTTCTCAAAGTCAGGAAAGGTGTCTTGAACAAGATGCCTTAAGAGCCGCGGAAACATCTGCTGAAACTCAACACGGACTCATTGAGCAAGCTGAAAAGCAATCTACTATAAAGGCATCTAAAACACTAGAACAGACACAGGCGCGAAGAGATTCAAATGCACAGCTCCAAGCTGAACGTCGACAAAATTTTTAATGAAACAATTGGTCGGTTTTTAATGACGCAGCATTCAATTATGATCCGGTGATTGATTATAAAAATCACAGGTTAGTTGTTATTGGACTGATGGACAAGGCGTGTCAATTTTGCAGCGCTTTAAAATGGAAAGATGAGATCGCAGGCATGTACTGTTCCAATGGCAAAGTGTCTCTTCCGTTACTTGGGGAACCAGAAGAACCTTTGAAAACTCTCTTTTTATATGATGCTAATGAGTCACGGCGCTTTTTATACAGGATTCGGAAATATAACTCATGCTTTCAAATGACGTCCTTCGGAGTTGACCGGGAAATAATAATTCCGGGATTTTCTCCTACATTTACGGTGAAAGGGCAAATTTATCATAGAATAGGTTCACTTTTTCCAGCTGAAAACGAACAGCATAAATTTTACAAGTATATTTTATGGGTGACGAAGAAATTGAGGGAGACTGTCGCTGCCAATTTATTCAGGTAATTGAGAGAGACACAGTGTTCAAAATTCAAAGATTCTTGCATGAACGTAACACTTTAGTCAAAACATTTAAAACTGCTTTAGAAAACCTTCCTGAAGAGGATTATAAAGTCGTCATTCACGCAGATCGGACCCCTCGAGGAGAGCATGAAAGCGCTACAATGCACCTTTGATAAACGAAATAGCAGCCGTAATTAGTCGTGATCAATTTTCTTCACGAGACATTGTCTTGCGAGCACGTTATGATACGTTGCAACGGGTAGCCGATACACACACGTTTTATGACGCTCTGCAATACCCATTGATTTATTGCAAAGGACAAGAGGGTTATCATTTTCAAATTCCACTCATTAACCCGGTCACAAAGGAGCCTACTCCGAACAAAAAAATATTATGTATGGATTTTTATGCGTATCATATGATGTTGCGAGAAAGTGATTTTAACCTCTTAGCCCGGTGTAGACAATTGTTTCATCAATTTTTAGTAGACATGTATGTGAAGGTAGAAAGTTTAAATCAAAAAAAGCTGCGCGTTGAGAATTTATACATTTACAAGATGCAGTTTCTAGCGACGCCAATGTAAACCCTAGAGATTTAGGTAAAATGGTAATTCTGCCCTCATAATTCGTTAACAGTCCCCGCTACCTACATGAGTACACACAAGACGCATTCGCCTATGTACGAACTTACGGAAGACCCGATCTTTTTTGTTACTGTTACTTGCAATCCCACATGGAAAGAAATAACCGAGGAGCTAATGCCGTGCCAAAAAAGTACTGATAGACATGATTTAGTTGCTAGATTATTTAGATTAAAAGTACAAAAGTTAATGTATGTAATTAACAAAGGGAAAATTTTCGGAGAGGTGCAGTGCTTCATGTATTCAATTGAATGGCAAAAAAAGAGGATTACCACATGCCCATATTCTAATATGGCTTAAAGAGAAGTTGCGGCCCAGTCAAATAGACGACATAATAAGCGCCAAGATTCCGGATCCTGAGCAAGATAAAGAATTGTATGAAATCATTGACCGAAATATGATTCACGGTCCATGTGGAGCACGAAATTCAATATCGCTATGTATGAAAGAAGAAAAATGTACAAAGAAATTCCCTAAACAGCCATTAAAAGAAATAGTGCACAATGACAGTGGCTACCCTTTACACAGACACAGAGCTCCCGAAGATGGTGACAGGAAAGTTAATCTCACTCTGGAGCGTTCGAAACCTTAGATAACAGCTGGATAGTCCCGTATTCGCCCATTCTATGTAAAATGTTTAATGCCCACATTAATGTAGAAGCATGTAGCTCTGTCCGCGCAATCAAGTATATCTGTAAGTACATAAATAAAGGAAGCGACCAAGCAATATTTAATCTCAGGATTGAAGGTGAGGCAAATCTCGTTAATGAAGTACAGACCTTTCAAGCAGGGCGTTATGTCAGCAGTAACGAGGTAGCGTGGCGTCTCCTTGGCTTCTCTTTACACGAAAGACACCCAACAGTTACTCACCTTGCTGTGCACTTAGAAAATGGATAGCGTGTATATTTCACCGAAAGAAATTTCCAAGAACGAATTGCATCACCGCCAAAAATTACACTCACATTTGCAAAAACGTTGTTATATTCTGAAGTCCCCCGCTATTATACTTGGAACACATCTAGGAAGGAGTGGAAACGCCGTATTCCAGGCGCGCCTGTTGCAAATTGGCCCGGTGTAAAGTCATCAGATGCCCTTGGTCGTGTGTATACCGTCCATGTAAATAATTTCGAATGTTTCTGTTTACGATTGCTGCTGCACCATGTTCGGGGTCTTACAGGATATAAAGACCTTAAAACTGTCAACGGTCAGGAACGCGCAACTTATAGCGAAGCATGTGAAGCTCTGCATCTTTTAGAAAACGATAAATACTGGGATGAAACCATGGAGGAAGCTGTGCAATGCCAGTCACCAGCCAAAATTAGGGATATTTATGCAACTCTCATATCATCTTGCTGGCTATCTAATGCACATGAATTGTGGGACAAATATAAAGAGTACATGGCGGAAAATATTTTGCGACGGTTACAACAGACACACGCGAACATGGCATACAATGAACACATTTATAATGAAGCACTTGGAAAAATTGAAGATAAAGTAATGGCAATGGTAGGCAAAAAAATAAGGCGACATTGGAATGATAAGCCCTCAGCGAACAACCGTTCATTTTGAACTAAGTGATGAAATTATACGTGAAACAAACTACGATATACCAGCTTTGTAGCAGCAGGTAGCCGAATTTGTACCCCGCTTGCTTCCCGAACAAAAACGAGTTTTTGACAAAGTATTAGGACAAATTGAATCTAAAAATGGTGCACTTTTCTATTTAGATGCCCCTGGAGGAACTGGGAAGACATTTTTTGTTAAATTTATTATGAGCGCAAGTACGGAAAGATGAAAACATTGCTGTGGCCGTAGCTTTCTCCGGTATAGCCGCCACGCTGCTAAGCGGGGGCCGCACTGCACATTCTGTTTTAATACTCCCTCTAAATCTAGCCCAGGAAGAATCGCCGATCTGCAACTTTAGCAAAAATAGTGCACGAGGTATAATGCTACGACAATGCAAACTTTTAGTGTGGGACGAAAGTACAATGTCGCATAAAAAAGCTGTAGAAGCACTAAATCGAACGCTCCAGGATTTGCGCAGCAATACCGATGTAATGGGAGGAATGGTGGTTTTACTGGCTGGTGACTTTCGCCAAACTTTACCTGTCATTCAAAAGGGTACACTTGCAGATGAAATTAAAGCATGCCTCAAGTCGTCTATTTTATGGAACAAGGTGACAAAATTCAGTTTAACTACGAATATGAGAGTGCATTTGTATAATGATATTATAATGATATCAATGCTGGAAACTATGCTGACACACTATTAAAATTGGCGATGGTCGTTTGGAAACGGATGCTGAGGGCTGCGTTAAATTGACGAGAGATTTTTTGTAATTTAGTACAGAATCATTCCGAATTATTTGCGAGCGTTAATTCAGATTTAACGAACAACATGCATGAAGACAAATGGTTATGTGAAAGGGCGATTCTTGCACCAAAAAATCCTATTTAGCAAAGTTTCTTTTCTATTCCAAATGCTGCACCTCTGACGGACCTATTTAGCCCAGTTTCCTTTCAACTCAAAAGGCTGCATCTCTGACGGATCTTTTATTTGGCTCAGTTTCCTTTCAATTCAGAAAACTGTATCTCTGCCGAATCAATTTAGCTCAGTTTCTTTTCAAAAGTCTGCATCCCTGACGGATAAATATGCTCAGTTTCCTTTAATTAAAAAAATATCCCATTTCCATTTGGAATAAACAGGCTATTTTCATGCTTTCCTATACGCTGCGTTTCAAAACATTTAAATAGGCTGACGAATCAATTTTGCTCAGTTTCCTTTTATTGGCTGCATCTCTGACAAATCTATAAAACTCAGTTTTCTTTCAATTCAAAAAGCAATGGATAGTTCATTTCCCAGTGACCATGCGGGCGAAGCCGCGGGTAACAGCTAGTTTGCTATAAAACCTAGTATTTGTGGTTGATAATTATCATATTAATAAAATCATTTGCCGTTAAATATTTTGAAGTGTTATTTTTATTAAGCAGTACGAAATGATATTTTTATCTCATATATTACAAAAACATAGATTTCCGAAAATCAAAAAAATCCAGGTTGTGTAAGTAAGGCGAATGTACAGCCCGACAAAAACCTTTAGATGGCCGCGAAACTACATATTTTCTACACTACATTTCTACCTAGGAAATCTGTCAATGCCACTTTTTCTGACTAACTCGGTAATGTGTAGCTTGTCACTGCTTAGGATTGCCAGAAAGTCACTAACAACGTCCTCATTTACTCCATTTTTTGTCGGATTATATTTTCCTAAAACAGAAAAAAGATTGCATAGCGTAAGCGAATAAGGCCGATACCTTACGTCACGGGGGCCCCCGCGACGATAGGGGCCCTGGGTATGGGCCCCGTGTGCCCTTACGGTAAAGACGGTACTGGCGGGAGCACTGGCGGCTCGTCACTTACAAAGGGAAACTGCTTTAAACCGGTTTGACCAGTGCTTAAACTCAGGTTGATGTAAATATAAAAAACAAAATGAAATATAAAAAAGGATAAATATGGTTACTGTGTTATTTGTATGAACAAAATATAACAAATAAATGTATATATCTTATATTTACATGAATACTACACATTGAATAAAATTAGTTTTATGGGTTTCATAGTGTTTAATTTTCGAACGAAACGTCGGGAGTAAAAAATAAGAAAATTCAACGCTATAATATACTAACACTGTGAACATAGTTTTATTTAATAAAATATCGATTTTTAAGTATTGCAAGGCCCCTTAGTAACTTGAATATAATTTATTATTTTTAATGTTTTTAGCACTATTTCAGACTGCAAAAGTGGTGAAAATCTGTAAGAGGTTGTTTTTAAACTTTTTGATAATAAAAAGGCATTAATATAGAATCTTTTGAAGAGTTTGTGAAAGCTTTTCTAAAAAAGGGACTAAAATATTCATTTAGAAATGCTTTTCCAAGACTCAACTTACCGACAAATGACGATGCTTGTGCGAGTTCCAAACAACGTGAGAATGTATCTGAAATTAAGCTTACGCAATTACATATACGCGTCATGATTACGTATTGCGTGAAAATTTTGATATCGTCTTAAATATGTAAAAAAAATCTGATACACGTTTTGTTTATTTAATTATATCCTTCTGTACCAACCCTATCTAAGTAGGTATAACTTGTGGTAAAAGCGTGATTTTCAAGGTTAAAAGTAGTCAATAATGAAAGCTGTAATAAAATATTAGAATATATATATACTCAGGCAAACAAAGAAAGATATACAAAGTGCTGCATACATTTTAAGTGCCACCGAAAAAAAGCTTACGGTATAGCATCAACAACGTGTGAAATTTTTATGTATTACGTTTAAAAATCACGTATAAATGTGAGCTTGTCCTGAACGAATCAAGTGAGACGTAAGCGTAGCAAATTCCTTTCAACCATATATTCAAATCAGATCACGTCTAAGACCTGCATATGTGAAAGGGAAAATGTGCATATCCTTTACTATAATAATGAATTTGAACTGCGGGGAATAGAATTTTTATTGAGCAATAAAATATTGATTTTGTACATACAAATGTATCTTATATGTGTCTTTTATATTTTAACCCATTATATATTTATCTCATGGATTCATCATCACAAGTCCACTGAATAGCCTCCCTCAGATGACGGGGTCAGAGCTGTCTATGTCCATGACGCCTTACCACGTTGTCGTTATTAAGAGTCTGTCCAATGTCCATTCATCCATTACAACCTATTAAAGCCCATTGCTGACTATAGGCATCCCCCATAGACTGTCTTATAACGGTAATTTGGCCACATTTGCTGCGCTTGGCGAGCGGCGGCTAGTGGCCTAAATATAACTGCTCCTTGTACTAGCTGACAAACGATGAGTGTGGTCTCGCAGTATTTCGAGGATAGTGTGGTGGTCGTAACACCCCTCCTACATAAAATCATTGTTACCTTTGTAGAAGATATGTTTTAATTCTTTCAGTTTAAAACTAAGACGGAAAGTTTTTGTCAATTCCGTTACGATAAAAGAGTTTGAATATTATTCGTCAAATAATTAAAAACCCGTACATAGTTTTTTTATTTTTTTTTTTTATGAATTCATCGTTTTTCTGTCAATAAATTCTCAGTTGCAGCTGGAGTCAGAAAGTTGACGTTGTGCCTCCGAATGCACGTAATGTCGTTTGTCCCGCACCAGATCATCTCTTTTCGGTCGCATCACATTACCGCCTACGTTGAGATTGGTCTCATAGCCGAATTTTGGTGGTCTGGAGGACATTATTATTATGTGCAGCAGGTAGTGGTCAGATGTCTGTCCAATCAGCCTACTATAAAATATTGGTTGCGGCAAATCCACCCAATAATGAACCTGGTAAGAAAACAGGAGAACTCTGCAAGGTATTCAGCACAGGAAGCAGCTAACGCTTCACGTGATATTTCGGAGCTGTTCTATATTACCTCGCGTTAACTTTTTCTATATTACGACGCGAAGACAACGCCGCCACACATTCATTTTCAACAGTTGATCTTTACGAAAAAGAGTCTTTTTATTTCTAAAAAAACGTAACAGTTCGCAAAAAATTTCTTCTGTATCGTGGAGACAGTTTAAATATTTAAATTGCACGAGGACTAACACCCAGAGCCGGAAAAATAGTTTTAGGTCCTACATATGTGGAGCACCGGAGACCCTTTTTACTGGAAACGAGGCATTCCATCTTAGTCCTCACGGGTGACAACGCATCTGCATTTTCATTTGTAATCGAGGATAGATGTAAATATCTACGGGCGGCAGCAACTCCTTATAATCAGGTGGACTGTGTGCTCGTTTGTCACCCTATTCTACAGAAAACATACAAAATAAAAAGGTGTATTTATTTCAACGATGAGAACCGTGGTGGCTCGGAAGAGCCCCGGTAGCTCAGATGGTTAGCTCTCGCGTTAAATTTCACAGTACGGTACGCTTGCAAACCGGGTTCGAACCCCGCTGGTGTCAATGAAATTGTTAATTGCAATTTTAAGTGCTGTTCTTCCACGTGCTCGGCGGTGAAGGAAAATATCGTGAGTAAGTCTGACTGTCTGAGAAATAAGAAAAAAATATTTCGAAGACACGTGAAGTTCGCCAACATGCATAGGGGCAGCGCGGCGGACACTTCTTCGCCCTAAAACCCTCTCAGAAATGAGGTAATAGGTATAAAATTGAATAAATATATCACATGGGTACTCATTTCTTTAAAAGGCTCCTCGTACTTGTTGAATTTACTGTATCTACAGTACTAATTATTTACGAATTTAATTTTTAATTTACGATTGCTGATACCTACAGTGGTCAGCAATCTTGCTCTAGGTTGAAACATAACGTAACGTTACACGATTTGCAAAACTGAAACGTACGTAAAAAGTACGTCAAAAAGAATTAATTTTTTTAAATTATTTATAATTTATGAATTTTGCAAAGTGCATACAGATAAAATGTACATTAAAAAAACCGATATAAGAAACATGTGTCTGAGGTAACCTTAAAAACCACTACCTGTTTATATTAAAATAAAATAAAAAAATTCAAATATTAAATATTAAAATAAAAATATTAAAAAGCATATGTAAATACTTTCTACTTTTCTGTTTTAATAAATTGTTTAAAAAATGCCGAAGTACATGGCATATCCAAATGCTACATCTAATTTTTGCATAAATCATCGAATGAGATTGGAATCAACCAAGCTCCGTTTATCTGCTCGAGGGCGCTAGATTCTTTACGATTCTAATAATTCAACCGAATTTGAACGTGATGCAGTATGGCAAACTTTAGTTCCTTTTTTCGCCATCCGCAAAACGGAGAACTAGAATTCACTACTGCAGATGTCTCATAAATGGACACTATTGCAACTATTGCTATTTTTATGTACTAAAACTGTAAATGATTAACAATTGCACATATTTTGACACAAAACTGACAGTCAACACTAAAATTTTACGTACATTTCAAGTCAAATTTCCGTAGCCAGCATGTTAGTTAAAACACAACAGTGCTCCTTACAAATAAGGAGGCTGCTTACCCAGGTATTGTTTTAACACAATTCACCAAACAGTTAATATAAATTAGTACAAAATAATTGCTAACAACTTTGTTGTTAGCGCGCGTCAGTCACACTGATGGCTGACTCAAGGCACGGACGACGTTTTTAGATGGTATATATAAAAAATCCTACTAAAGTGTATAAGCTGTGGGGTTTTTATGGTAACCTTTTTTATCTTGTACACATCGACATATGTTAGAATAAGTTAGACATAGAGCGTAATGCTTTATTTCGACATCTAAAGAGCGGCTAAAAATGTCCAGTACTTGGACACCCGCAGTCAACGGAGATATTTTCGTGTCCAAGGGTTAGACGTCCGCAGTTGAGAGGATATCGGTGAAATAGGGTGAACCCCATATGAGGTCTATATATGACCCATTATGACCTACGCGGCCCCCATTTTCGCTCATGCTAAACCTAACCTAATAAATGTACTTCAAATATTTCAAAATCTCTTATGTCATCGGGTTACGAACTCACCCTATTACATCCGTAACGCCAACCTTCACCGAGACTTAGATCTCCCGATAATTCAGATATTCCTCAAAACACTCTCTGAGAGATTTTTCAAAGCCTCAGAGTCCCACTCAAATCGCCTCATTCGCGAAGCAGCTGCCTATGCAGCCCCTCTTCACACTCACTATAGTGTCCGCAGGCCGAGAAACTCTCTCTCGGACCCCCCTACAAGCTTAGCTGACTTGAACTGCCTCCTGGCGGCTGAGCCTACTTAACTCATCTCGTAAACTGCCTTAGTTAGGCACACTTATAAGCGGCTACTCGCTGCTTGCGCCCTTCTTTCTCCCAAGGAGGGTGGCGTCCGTGTACGGGTTAAAGATCTCTCGCTAGATCATTAAGCCAATCCCAAAAGGTGATTTTTAGGGGGTAAAAGTCTCCACATAACCACGCAACTGGCTGCGTGGTATCAAAGAATATATACACTACGCGAAAAGAAACGACACTTACCATGTGTGCACGTAAAATCACTTGTGGCTATGTGTATGCCTTGAGAGGCGCGCGGGGCGTGGAACGGGCAGTCGCCGACTGCCCTGGCCGAGGGCTAGTAGTAATACCGATATTTGTTAGTATTAGTTAATATGAATATATTCGTCAAGTGATATAATATTTCAATTAATATGTGAATATTATTGATATCTTAATGTACATAT
Organism: Parnassius apollo; assembly: GCA_907164705.1. Lineage (NCBI taxonomy): Eukaryota > Metazoa > Arthropoda > Insecta > Lepidoptera > Papilionidae > Parnassius > Parnassius apollo. Next base: position 509,375 of record CAJQZP010001507.1, on the reverse strand, counting down.
TACTATTTTATTCATGTAGGTATTAAGTTTATGTTACCAAGTAACGTTATTAGTATTTATAGCCGTGTATGCTAGGTTTATATGCTTTGATAATTATTAATGTTGTTATTAAATAAATGATATTATAGTATATGTAAGTATTACTGAAAGTGATTTTAAGTGATTACAATTAAAATAAATTCCACTGCACAAAACAAGGGCACTTGTTTTGTTAGTTTAATTTTTAATAATGTTTTATGATACCTAAAAATATGTGAACTCATTTTAATGAAAGTCGATATGATCTTAACAAGAATTATGGGGAAATACCATGACAATAAAACTAATATATCGCCAATAATTTTATTATATTACATTAACTGAAATATACACTATTAAAAATACCACTAGAGAGTCAAGAAATTTTAGATATCTATAAAGAGATTTTGTATTTGTTCATTGTTGTATTTATGGATTATTTCATTAGAAATAGAAATGACTTATCTCCTCAACACATAGGGAACAATTTATTGGCCGCCATGTCCCAGGAAACCTGCATATCTTTGGATTTTCTATAAAAAAAATATACATGCTACGAATTTTTGCAATTGTTAGAAATAATAATGTAAATTAAAAAAATTAATCGAAAAATTCAAAAATATATGAGTAAATTATTTTTAAAGGATAGTAGGTAATACTGATTATTGCGTACTGAAATACTAAGTGTTGGTTAATTATTTAAGATTACCATTAACTGTCGTGCATATTTGGTTTTGTCGGAAGTTTTAATATTCCTCATTTAATAAAAGTTGATTTAAATTTGAACGTATCCTTTACTACCCAAATACATAAGTTTACATAATATATAACACATACCTACTATGTACCTTCTTTGGTACAAGTCTATAATATTCCATTTCGGTTCGATATCAACCCTAGCGTTACACGCTTCGACGACTCAAGGTTACCGGCGCTTAAGCACTCACGTACAGGGAGTGTCACCGCTGTGGTGGTATGCTATGAGCATTTACCATCTCCCTCCCCCTTTACCGGAGGGTTGCCCTTATTTACTTCGGGCGCAAAAAAACTGTGAAATAGAATAAATTCGAAATAGAGGAAATTGAAAGAGATGAATGGAATAAAAATGATTACAATGAATATGGAAATGAATGGAAGGGAATAAAATAAAGACCATCTGCGGAAGCTACAAGTGCAGCTTGAACCGCGGTTTTCAACGTTGGAAAGAAAGTTTTTCGGGAAGTTAATAATTTGTGTTCTATCAGAAATATTGATTCAAACTGGAAATGAAATGCTTTTTAAATATTAACGTTGATATTTCTTATACATTTTTCTATAAAGTTGAAGTGATGAAAAAGCTCCACGTTCACCTGATGCTAAGTAAGTCCATGGACACCTGCCACAAACTTAAAGCGAAGAAGACTTAAGATGTTTAGTCTTAAGAGGTAACTACCTCACAGCCTGCAACCTGCAGCGAAGGATCATATCTCTGATCCCGGCAATATGCACGGGTTGTAAACTGTAGTTTTCAAGTTTTGAAGAAACGTGACAATAATATCTGTAATTTCCCGAATGATGCCAAACCGTCGATTAACCTCTCGTTCTAAATTGTATTTAACTAGTCCAAATAAAACATAATCGCCAACAACTGCTAACGAAGTGCTCCTAATAACTACCCATATACGAGTAGAGGGAATATTGCCGTCAATATTCATTTTTGTCTGGTACAAATAAGACCTATCCGTATTATCACTGACCTCTAAATATACAAGTGAGAGGTCAGTGCGTATTATGCATCATCAAAAACTAGGTCTTATTTAAATTTCACCTGTATCTGCGTTAAACCCAGTGATTTTCAAGACGAAGAGCCACACTGAAATTACATTATGATTGTAGCACGAATGGGTCGGCTCGACCAGGGAAAACCACGCTCTCACGGTTTACCAGCGTGAAATAACAGTATAATGTTAGAGTGTTTTGGTGAGTTTTGTATTGTAAATAAGGCATTCCATCTTAGTCCTGAGAGGTGACAACGTATCTGCATTTGGATTTTAATCGATTATAGATATAGATGTCTATTGCCTTTTGTACCCACTTACCATCAAATGAACTGTGTGCTCGTTTGCTACCCTTTTTCTAAAAAAAAAATATGACTTATAAAATGTACCTTGGCATTTAATAATTCTTAACGGTATAAATATTGAACTTCAAAAGCAATTTTGTAGTAGAACTGCATTTCAGCACTAATCTTCCTCTCTGCGTGAGAGTTTATAAGGAAAGTTCTCACAAGTAATATAGAAATCTCAATGTTGGAAGAGATAATCAAATAAAATAGTTTGTATTCCCGGAAAACGTCTCGTGTTATAAAGAAAGTAGTAACTTCATGGAGTTCTATAGTAGGCTAATAATTTATACCTCGGTTATAAAACAATCACTGTAAATAAATGAAGATAATCGGAATACGCGAATATACGGCAAAAGTTATATGTATACTTGAAATACAAACCAATTCTAATCCCGGTCGGGTCAAAATCAGTTATTACTTTTTCTGTCAAGATATTTTCAATAGCAGCCTGGAGTCAGAAAGATTGATTGGTTTGATAGAATGATTGATCTCTCTATGGTCGTGTCGGATTACCGTCCCATCGGAGTATGGGAATAACTGAATAGAGAATATACCTGTGCTTGAGTATACAATTGGGCACCATAATCCTGTTCTGCGCAGATAGCTAGTCTCCGCAGAGTTGGGCCACCGTGACCGAAATTCGGTCTAAAGAAATGTAATTCTATTTTAATATAAATAGGGGTTTTAATAAACGCTTATGTTACTATGTCCAATTAACATAACAAATACAAAATGATGAGAAATCGACAGAGGCTATCAGGTGTCAGGTGTGAGCGATTTAAATCAAATTTTGTAAGGTAAAATTCAGAAAGTATCACCTGTACGCAGATGATGTCCAGCTGTATCAGCATTTTAGTTTAAATGACCTGAATTCATCTGTTGACAGAATGAATTCTGATCTTGCTGCAGTTCATCAGTGGGCAAGATGTCATGGGCTAATATTAAATCCTGCCAAAACACAGGTTATAATCATAGGGAAGAGAAAAATTACATGTCGACTTGACTATCAATATCTACCTAAGGTCACTCTAAACGGTGTAGATTTAGAATATGTTAGGCAGGTTAAGAACCTTGGTTTAATTTTGGCTGACGATCTAAGTTGGGTGCTACAGGTTAATGAGCTCTGGATACGTATTTTTGGAACTATGCATTCATTAAAGCTCCGGCAAAAATTTATTCCTCAGACGGCCAAGGTTACGCTGGTCAACTCTCTGTTGCTTCCTATTTTTGGTTATGCCATGTTCCATTTAACTGAGGAGCTGCTTAGCGAACTCGACCGTCTGCTCAATCTGTGCATACGCTATATTTTTGGCCTGCTCAAGTTTGATCATATATCACAATTTCGCTCAAGACTTAAGTGGCTCGACATCCGTTTTCGCCGGAACACACACCTTCTAACCACTTTGTATGGTATTCTTCACAATCCTTGTTCCCCAGTTTATCTAAAAGAGCGTTTTTCATATTTAAGCTTATCCCGTTCAATGACCAACAAAACTCTAACTATCCCGATGCATAAATCTACATACTACTCGGATTCCTTCACGGTATCATCAATTACACTTTGGAATAACCTTCCACGAGATTTAAAAGATGCTCCTTCAATAAATACATTTAAACGTAAGCTTGAGGCATATTATTTAAAATTACTTGATTAATTTTATTGATTATGTTTATTATAATTTCGTATACTATATTGTATGCTTTATTGGTTTAGTATATATTTTATTTAAATATATATATATATATATATATATATATATATATATATATGTATGTATATATGTGTATAAGTGTATATATGTATAAACTAACATATACATATAATGCCTTTTGAATAGTATGAATAAATAAGTTAGTTTTTCTTTCTTTCTTCTCTCGCGGCTCTACCCATAGCTCTCACCACACTACAAAAAGTTAGCTGGCAGAGAATGCCTTTTCGGCATTAAGTTCGCCTTTGTACCAAATTGTTTTTGTTTGAGTTAATGTTAAAGTTAAAGTTACAGCTATATACGTCCCCTGCTGCACAAGCTCCCCTATTTGAGAGGTGAATCCATTTTTCCTCGAATGCAGTGATTGAGGCAATAAAGAATTTTTTATCTATCTATCTAAAATTATATTATAATTATTTACACGTAATATTAAATAAACTATGATAAAGAACAACTAAAATTATAAATTTAAACTGTCATAAAGTCCTTTTCCCCGTGGTATTGTGTTAAGAACGATGGTTGTGTATCCTCGCTCAATAGCTATACTTATCTATGAGCAAGAAAAGAACCAGCTCTCTTATCACCAGCAGCGACGACCAGTCACGGATACAGTTCCCTTAGGAACTTCACTACACATGCACCCCACGGACCGAGAGTCTCTAGAGCAAGTGGCACAAATATGTAATCATTTCTGAAATACTTATATTTGTGTCATTTACTTAAATCAGCCGCCTCTGACATCACCCCGGTTCTAAAGGAGGCACTTGAGATGAGATGCCGTCAAAGTATCTACGCAAGTAACGTCCTACAATAGGGCTTTATCTCTCTCCCAAGGAACCAAAGTGATATCGGCGGATCTCCTGCCATCGTCTTTAAGTATTCCGTAAGGCTTTAAAATCGATGGAAGATTTATAGAGACAAGAGCCCTTTGGATGACCCCGTACAAAGAACGGTGATGGGAAAACCTACCTGCACTTTTCTTACATGAAAGTCCGTGGAGCCCAAACTCATCGATGCTGCCGCTACCACAGGGGCACTGGTGAGGTTGGCAAATTAGCGCTCTTAGACGGATTCCTACTGCGATGCGCAAGTTTTCCCATCAAGCTGTGTGCCAAGATTACTTGATGGTACAGCGTGTAATCAGTAACTAGATTTGTTTGTCCTTGGTTTTTGGGTAGACGTTCAAAACATGTGTGCTTTTGTGTGTCCTCGACAAAAGGCTAGAAGGCGAGCCCGATCCTGGTCACTGTGAAATAAACCTTTCTACATACACCGTACTAATGGAATATCTCACTGTTTTTGTTGGTTAACTTGTAGTAAGACATTTTCGCCGGGACAAAGCATTAGCCACGTTTGCCTTGCCTCCACAACAAAGCCCAGGTCTACTTTATTATTTAAAATATTGTTACATAAATCATTTACACTATGCACGGAAGCAAGAAAGAACGACAAGCAGGCAATGCAACGCTAGAAAGATTTCTTACACCAATACCACAAAATTTTATAGGTAAAGTAGCTTGATTCCAGGTTTTTGTATTTAAGGTCAAATTTAGAATCTTTTCTAAAGCTATTTCAAGATTATTATCAAAATCTTTTAGAATATCCGAACATTTCCGAACCGAACTTGAGCGTAATAAGTATGTAAATTAGGTACAAGAAGACAGTATTTTAAAAGAGTAAGTGAAATGTGGGGGTTTAAGACATACAATTTATCAACGTGGTTTGAAAATTGATCAAACTTTGTTTTAGAAACAGGTGTAATACTATCGGAAAACAACGGAGCACCGAGCAGTTATAGCAATCCGCATTGAAAGTTTTTATTCCTTGAGAAATATAATTGAAATTTCGAATTAACGCTTCAAACCCCTAAAATTTTAAAATTCCCAACCAGTCGAATGCATCGGTCAAATCTCGAGTGTTCGTATGCGACTGCACCCACCTACAGCACTTTTAACCATAAAAACTTATATTTCGATACTACTTTTCTATGAAGAAGTTTGGCATTATATAATCTATACAAATTTCTCTATTTTATAGTCTAAGCAAAAGTCAGTTATTCAGTGGATTTTCATTTTTTAAACGTCGCATGCGACCGCACCCACCCACAGCTCTTTAAGCCATAAAAACTTATATTTAGACACTACTTTTCTAAGAAGAAGCTTGAAGAAATTCTCTATCCTGCGGTCTTAACAAATCAGTTACTCTATGGATTTTTACTTTTAATCTACCGTAAAATTGCATCATTTTCGTATGGTCGGAAATGTCGCAAATTGACAGTAGTATAAAAATAAAAGTCCACAGAGTAACTAACTTTTGTTTAGAGTATAAAATAGAGAATTTCGTATAGATTCTATAATGGAAAACTTTTTTATAGAAAAGTAGTCTCTAACCATAACCATACCGAATTTGGTCGCTTGGAAGTTCAAATATATGTAAGATCACTGAAGACGTTATCTGCTTCACCTCCCAGGGTACCGTTATCCAGGTACCAGACATTCAGCTTGGATTTCAAATTTGTATTAACAGGTTGAATTCCAAATTAAAAAGAGCAGGACCTAATACGTCACCCTGCTGAAGACCGACAGCACGGTTTTCATAAAACAAGTTCGAGTTCAAGTCAAAACTTGTACTGTTGCCAAACGTAATGATAAATTTCGGGAGTGTTGTTAGCCACTTCATTCAGCAGGGTTACCCTATTCATAGAGTTAAAAACATTTCTAAGATCAACCTTCAGAAGAACATCTGCATAAAATTTGTTAAAAAAGTATGCACCTCACAGCCATCTTTAGTGCTAAAGCCTAGTTGAGTAGGCAGAAATTTTGTTTTAACTATTATACTTTTTTTGAAGGCACACAATCTTGGCCCATATAAGTCATTTTGTCATATGTAATGTCATTAAGCAGTAATCTACCGATGTTACCGGCAGACATGCTTACAAGATCTTTGACGTGTTGAGGCATAATCCTGTCAATGCCACCGGAAGAACCATTCGAAAATGATAATATTGCGTCTAAAGTGTTTTTTTTTCAGAAATTTGTAAAGGTTGCGTAGAAGTATTGGGAGAAAGAGGTAAGTTCTGAGAAGGATTGACCGAAGGATGCTTCTGACGAAGAACTTCAAGATTTTAGATATTCGAGGAGCCAGGACGTCGTTTGAGAATAAATTACGGGATGCATTTTTAAGTCACCATTCATTACTTTCGATTCATGGTTTTTTTTAACCGAACTTAGGATGAGGTAAAAGAGTATTATTTGGGAAATTTTAAAATTGAATTTAAGGTAAATTTAGTTATTTCTTGCGAGTTTGTAAACAACAAGGAATCTCTTTTAATTAATTTATCTTTTTATATTAGCCCTTATTGTCATCACTACATCACAAGTACACTGCTGGATTTTTCCCTCAATGACATCATAATACGGTTCAAATTCCTGCATCCATCTATTTCTTGATATTTAGGTTTTCGTGCCTAAAAGGTAAAACTGCTGTTTGTCTGTTCAGGCTGTTTATAACGGATCTCTAGCTCGTAGACGGTATGAGATGCAGACCTAAAATGTTAATATTAAGCGTAAATCGCTGTCTCAAACCCGAATATTGAATGAGAAATTCATTTAAATTGTTTTTCGGGTTGAAGGAATAATGAAAAAAAAAAAGGGTAGGCTGTTTATTACCAAAGAGTGCTATTATCGATGGCTTATTGTGTTAAATACAAATATTTATAAGTTAAATTTAAAAAGATAAATATACGCGATAAATTCCGTAAAAAGTAGTATTATTTCAATGTGTAGTGTTCGCGTAAATATAAGAAATCTTCATGAATCGAGCCAAATCTTGTAAATATCATACATTGGTTAATCTAATAAATAAAAATTAATGTTTGTTTGTTCGTATTTTATGTGCTGCAGTACCGTTCTACAGATTTATAGGTTAAATCTTGTCAACCCTTACTCGTATAGTATAAATTTGCGCGAAATTTCTTACAGTATGTAGACTATGGACAAATTTATTTGAAAGTCATATTTTCCTATTATTCACCAGAAAATCAATAATTTTTTTTTTTTTTTTGTTTTTTTCCACGTTTTTTTTTTTCCAAGGTCCATAAGTTTCTGTTTGTTGGCTTGATAGTTTTCTATACGTTCCTGTCTATTCATCTGGTGTAATGAAACTTGGATAAATTATTGTGTGCCCGACCGCGGCGCTGTTTCTGGATAATAATTTTAAGTTTTAACATAGTGAATGTTTTTCCCTTAATTTTACGGAACCACCTCAAAAGTATAATCAATTTAATAAAAAAAGAAACTTCAAAACTTATAAATACAAAAAATATATACATTTCAATTCTGAACTCCGCTACTTTTTTGAAGTCAGCTAAAATGTTACTGCAATGCATGCTAGGTATAACTAATTTGATGATTTTACAGCACCTGTTTTTATTAATTCCCTAAAGGCAATTTTTCGCACCGCAAATACAAGTAGATATTTATTCCTGGTTAATTAGCCTCAGTTCTAGCGGCGTCGACCAATCTCAGTGCACAAAAAAGCATTCTACGCGGCTTCTACGCCCGATGTAGGATCTAAAAACCATAGCCCTCGAGTCGCCATCATACCATCTATGTATGGATGCCTCGTTGATCCAGTGGTCGTAAACGCGCTTGCTGATTATGAGGTTCTGGGTTCGCATCCCGCGTCAGGCCAAAATCAGTTATTTGGTTTTTCTGTCAAGAAATTCTGAGAATTTATTATTTACTAGCTTGCCAGGCAGACGTTGTTCTGCCCTTTTCGACAACCCTTTGTCATATCCTGTTAAAAATCCTTAAATTCGCAAAAAAAATTGTGGGTCACTCCTGGGCAAAAAACTATCCTATCTCTCAAGTTGGACCAAACTGCACACGGTGTGCAAATTTGATTAAAATCGGTTAAGTAGTTTATTAGTCCATCGCGGACAAACAACGTGACACGTAATTTATATACATATATTAAGATTTAGTCAGGAAGTTGGCCTCGGAAATCATGTAAAGCCGTAAATCCCGCACCTGATCTCTTTCCAGTCATGTCGGATTGCCATCCATCGGACTATGACAGTTAAAGTATAGAAAGTGCACCTGATCTCGTGCATATACTTGGACACTACAATCCTGTCCTGCGTAGATGGCTAGTCTATGTTTAGTCCAACCGCGGTGACCGAAATTCAATTTGGATGACATTAAAATTCGTGTTATTTACTGTGTAATGCGTTTCATGTACAATAAACTATTTTCAATATACTACCATGTGTGGAGCATAATTCAAATTCCTGAAGACCGAAAACCATAACTTTAGAAATTAACATTTTTTATTTATGTTTTTAATTTTCGTTTGTTTTCTAATTGTCATTTAAGTTTCCGTTGACAACTTTAGTTTTTTTTTGAGTTGTTGTCAAGTACATGTCACCGCCCATCTTCTGTTTCAGTTTTCCTTCGTCTCTACATACAATACCTACAGGATCATACTGTACTGGTACATGCGATACTGGATATTTAACACCGTCACTACATGTCAAATATTTCATATATGACTTATTATTATTCCATGAAAAAGTAACAGGGTAGTACCTACCCTAGTGGACTTACAAGTTTTCTCAAAATATTTTCCTTTGCCGTGTGATTAGCTTGTGATTTATCAATACTTCAAATGAAAACCAATATTTTCTTTAGAACTAGCGGGATTGAACATGGTTTGCTCACATACAATGAAACTTTTAAACAAGCGTCTCTTATATAAGCTACAATAGTTGAACTTTAATGTAATTGTAATTTTTGTTCTAATAAGTACATCGTATATTACTAAGGAAAACTAAGAAATATAATGTAATACATAAATAAGTGAAGGGAGAAGTCTAATAACAAGTTTTCACAGATAGAAGAACAATAAAACAAAAAAGTTGACGTAAAATATATTATATTACGGGGCCCATGCAAAATGTATATTTTGCATTGGCCCCGTAATATTTAATAAAATACCCAAAGAAATTAGGAACTTCAATGTGAACCTCTTTAAAAAACGGCTGAAGGATTTATTGGTATGTAAATGTTATTACAACATAACTGAGTTTCTAAATGATAAATTTTGAAGTCATTAAATAAAAACTTTGACATTAGTGATTAGGAATATTTCGCTATTGTGATTATATTTATAGTAAATTTACAATACAATATTAGTATCTGACATGCATAGTTTAATTTGGCTATTCTAAGTTTGTATTGCCATAATTATTTTATTCATTGTATTTTTTTAAATTTAGTATTTTTGTATTGAATCTGGAACCAGCTTTGACATTAATATCTACTATTCTACTAAAATTGATTAGATATTGATAATTACAATAAAATTTACTATGTAAACTTATACTTACATGCCATCAAATGTTATAAAAAATATTCTAATTTGCAACTTGATTCATATAATTGGCTGAGATTGAAAATTTGCATGCCTCCTGGTAGAACATAGAGTCTTTTGTAAAGCACGGTAATATCCTTCTATTTACCTATGTTCAGCATTTTTTTTTATTTGTTATTTTATTTGTAATTATTATTATTTTTGGGATATCTATACAGTTTTCTCGTCTGGTTGGGTTCCATAAATATATATTAATATTATAGCAATTTCCATCGCACGTTGAGTAACTTTGAGCTTACTCATAGGGTCAATAGTTGAAAACAACGTTTTAGTTTCGCACTAGTTGTATACTTAAGATCGTAATCGTAATTATCGTGAAAACCGAAACAGATAAGCAATCAAAATAACTGAACATGGCTTACGAGGTGACTGACATGTGGGGTGGTCTGCCGACCGAAATTATTTCTGTAATCGTGTCTGCAAACGGGTTAATCCCAGCCAGCCTCTCGGGCCATCTGAGGCAACTGGGACTCCGTGATGGACCGCTCCGGACTCAAATGCAGAAGGCGGTGCTCCTCGATACCGCCCGCATCGTCCGCCGGTTTCTTTTCCTTTCCCCCTAACCCTCGGCCGTTTGGTCACCCCTGCCGAGGGCTTCCATCTGGTTGGATCTTTATTTATTTACGTATTTTTTGTGTTTATTTTATTTTATTGATATTTATGTATATTTATTTTTTCATTTTAATTTATAATTATATATTTATAGAACCCAACCAGATGAGAAATCTATACAGATATCCCAAGTCTAATAAAAATAACAAGCAATAGTAAAAATTAAAACTGTCGGTAGCTTAATAACGTAGAATCTACAAAAGAAAAATTAAAAAGTCAAGTTAATAATATTAGCTACGTGCCTGAACTAGGCTTAGTACCCGTGTCTCAGATCATCACTCATACTATGGGTTTTATAATGTAGGACATTAGGTACACCCACGGAACACACTGGAAGTAACGCCATAAGTGAGTATGGATTGACACACAGCTAAATATACCTGTCTTATCAATTTAAAGTCAGCAATGTTACGGATATATTTAAAAATATGTACTAATTTATGAACTCTAGCACAAAGTAAATTGATGTACTTGCGGAATTTTTAATTTGTTTCAAGCGTGATACCTAAATATTTTATATGATCTGTTTTTGTTAATGCGGGACATGAACACGTAGAGTCATCATAAGAGCTACAGTTATCAGCGTAAATATGTAGGTGAGTAGGTATGTTATTGTTTCTCATTAAAAATGCGTAACGAAATTGACTTCATTCTTACAAGAGATATAAGAGTAATGATAAACCTAGAAATAAGAAATACAACCTAACCACCAAACTACAGACTTCAACGTTCACGCGTCAACATTAAAACTAAATTAAAAAAGGACAGAAAAAAATTGTATTCCAAAAAGATAGGCAACACCAATTGAAAAAGAATTTCTAAAAGGTATGTTTACAGAGTAATTAATTAATACTAAAAGAAAGGAAAATTGGAGAGCAAACCACAAAAACCTGACCAATATAATAGAAGAATATATAAAGAAGTTGTCTAAAATATATCTATAAAAAATCAATTTTGTCCAGATATAAAAAAATATAAAAGAAAGTACAAAACTGAATAGTAAAGAAAAAATACTGTCCAAACTCTACCTAAGAATAAAACCAAATATTAAGGAAATAAAATTGGACTACCACTTAAAAATATTAGAAGAAGATTTATTACAAAAAGGCTCTACTAAAAATGCACAAAACGACTCACATTATCCAAGGAGTGGATTTCCTTACTAAAAGAAAACGATAGTGGCAAAACTACAAATGGAGAACACCTTCCAAAAATAGCTACTGATTATTGTGTTATAATGTTAGTTTACTTCGCTTTATGTCAATCTCTGATTGAATATTGGGTAACATCATGGGGAGGAGGTGCCAAAACATATCTTATAGAAGTAGAGAGAGCACAACGTGCAAATCTCAAAGCAGGTGCTGGTCTCCCTTTCCATTTTCCTACAGACGAGCTGTATAAAAAATAGGATGTACTAACGGTTAGACAAACCTTCATCCTGCATATCGTACTTAAACAACATTCTCATCTACATTATAACCCAGATTTTCTTAAGGATAAGCGCCGCAAAGATATAATTTGCAAAACTCAACCTTTCAACTCAGCTCTTTCACGTAAGTTTTTCTGCTTCATGGGACCCTTTCTTTATAACAAACTAAATAAAATTTTAAACATATATCCCAAAACCAAATCTAGTTGTAAAATAACATTGACAAAATTCTTAAAAACCCTTAATTACCAAGAAACTGAGAATCTTCTTTTAACCCAACATTAATACTTTTAATATATATATATATATATATATATATATATAACAATTTCTAAAACCGCTAATAACGATACTCCAGCATCAGGATTAAATTATATGAATTTTACAATTAGCCTATTATGTAACTTTTTATAACTCTTATATGATATTTCCTTTCTGTATTGTACTTTGTAGTATATGTAACTAATCCGCGAGGGGGGCCTGGTGACCTGTAACTCAGGTTTTATTATAAAACCTATCATAGGCACCAGTCTCTCATAACGTTAGGTCCTTACTACATTGTTATTGTTAACTAGCCAGTAAGAAGTTGTGAAGAGATCAATAAATAAAATAAATAAATAAAATAAATAAATTGTAAAAACTTATAAAAAAGTAACAATTGAAATAAGTCCTCATTAACGATCGTATTCCGCCACTTCTACCGTGCGACATATGTCTTGCCATAAAAATGTTAAAAGTGCAAAAAGTTGAGGAGAAGATAGTATTTCAAACGATGTTCTTAAAGCAATTAAAGAACCCATCACACCGATATTAACAAATATATTCTACTTAACTTACTTATTAAATTATATTCAAAAATTTTGTCCATTCAGAAAAATGGGCAAATTCTAGTATCATTTTATTGTACAAGAAAGGTGAACAATTAATATATTCACAACTAAAGACCTATATCCCCTTTGAAAATTTTTATATATAAATTTCGTGTCACATTGTTTGTCCGCGATGTACTTCTAAGCTACTGAAATGATTTTAATGAAATTTTACACACTGTGTGCAGTTTGGTCCAACTTAAGAGATAGGGTAGTTACTATTCCTATGAGTTCAAATATTTACTAAGAATTTAAGTATCTTTATATATAGTAGTACAAATGGTTGTCGGAAAAAGTAGAACATAATTTGTTCGAACAGCTAGTAATTTATAAAGTTTTCACAAGCATATTACTTTACAGACTCAAATTCAAACTAGACTATATGCAGTCGAGAGAACAAGCTGTTTTAGTAATGATTTCTTATATTTACGCGAACACTACACATTGATTAATACCACTTTTGCGGATTTTATCGCGTTTAATTTTACTTTTAATTATTTATTATTATTAAAAGTAAATATAAAATAATAAAGAATAATTAAAAGTAAAATTAAACGCGATAAAATCCTTAAAAGTAGTTTTAATCAAGCTGTTTTAGTCCAAAATTCCCTACAATGGATCACATTTTGTTTTGACTCAGATAATGGAAAGATGTGAAGAATATAACGTAACTTTCTACATCGCATTTATTGATTGCTCAAAATATTTTGACTCTATTTACCATGATTCACTTTGGTTTGCATTGAAATATCACGGAATACATAATCAATTTATGAAAACACTAAAAGAAATTTATAGCCGAACTACAGCAACAACAAAAATGGAGAGACCAGGACAGCCATTTAAAATTGAGGGACGGGTGAGACAGGGGGACACGATCTCCCCTAATCTATTGACTTAAAATTTGACTGGGACAGACGAGGCATTAACATTAACATTAACGGAAAAATTTTGAGTCATCTAAGTTTTGCAGGCGATATTATCATATTGAGCGCAAATCACGAATGTCTTATTCATTTGGTTCAGCCTTTAGACATAGAAAACATAAAATGTGGCCTACAAATGAACCCAGATGAAACTTGTATATTGAAAAATAGAACAAAAATGCTTATTCTGGTTCAAAATCAACAAATCATATAATATGTTAGCGAATATATTTATTTTGGGTAAAATGTTTCATGTCACAACTCAACAATGACGGAAGTTAATAGAAGCATTAAATTAGCATGGAGCAAATATTGGTCACTAAAACATATTTTCAAGGCAAAAATCCCTATTAAATTAGTAAAATAAATAATTAAAAAAATTAAAAACCCGACTGCAAAAAAGACAATTTAAAGGTAATGCACTAAAAAGACCGAAACTAGATAGAGAATGGAAAACAAAATTAAAATAAACTATAAAAAAAGTAACCTCTACTTCAATTTAACTAATTATGAGCTGAAATCATAAGTTAAATAGCCTTAGTTATCACAGCAAGCGGAACTCATTAATTTTCTTTTGGTTTATAATTCGCAATTGAGTCCCGCCTGCTACTAAACTAATATTACTACTTTGTGCCAAAAATCGGCCATTTTGTTTATTTAAAAAAAGGGTATTTAAGAACACTTGGGTACTTAAGACGAATAAAACAATACCTTAATTGTCGAAATTGAACTAGCCGTTTGGAAGATAAGAGGTAATAAAGAAAGTTACAAAGATACAAAGATATGATACGAGTGAAAAATATAACCCTTCCTAGCAGTCAGGTAAAAAAGAAATCGATGGGTACTATTGTACTCCCCACTTTATTATACGAATATCAGAAATGGGCTCTCACAAAGAAAATAATGTCTAAACTACAAGTTTTCCAACAAGCATTGGAAGGCAGCATGCTTAACATCAAGCTAAGACACTGACATAGAAACAGTGATACGAGTATTCGAAAAAGAAAAAATATCATAGACGCAGCCAAATTGGCATGTCAACTGAATGAATGAACTAAATGAAGTGGAGATGGGTAGGACATGTGGTAAGAGTCAATAATGGGAGATAGATTGAACTGGTGCTTTACTGGTAGCCTCATAATGTGACGCAGCCAGCCACGGGCGCGCTTGTGCAACGATATTGTGTAGGTAGCAGGAGCAACATGGACCAAGCTAGCGGCAGACAGGACCTCATGGAAAAGGGTCCTTCTGCTGACCTTTCATCCGGACGGATATCGGGTTTCCGTTGACGCCCCTTTGGGCACGTCGTACCATTGTCTTGTCAGGAGTGTGTTGCTAGTCACATTAACGTCTCGGTTGCATTCTGCAGACTGCAGCCGTGTTTGGCACTATATGTCGGCCGATTGGATGCGGTCTTTTTTTGCATATTACTCCTAGGGGCGGGTTTGCTTCCCGCCGGACGATCCTAGTGTTGTTGTTGATTCTGTCATTGATGCAATACTTCAGGGTATGGAACTTTTTATTCCATCCTCTGTGGTGCCCACCGGAGGCAGTTCCCAGACATGGTTTGGTCGTCCCTGTAAAATAGCATCACGCTATAAGCAGGAATGCTACCGGGCCTCGGCTGAATCAACAACGTCTCGGGATGTAAACACCAGTACTCTTAAAAAGAAGTATAATTTCGCCTCCAGGTCCTTCAAAAGAGTTTTTGCCATGGCCAGGTCTGAGCACATCGGCAGAATTGGCAAGAAGCTAGTTCGCCTTACTTCGGGAATCCGTGCATTCTGGTCTTTCGCCAAGGCTGTCCAAGGGAACTTCGGTCAGTCATCTCTTCCACCTCTGCACAAAGAGGACGATTCACTGGCTCATGCTGTAAAGGAAAAAACCAATCTATTCAACACACCGCCGACCATCTCACGGTGTGAGTGCTCCATGCCGGATGTGCGGTTTACACAGCGCTCGGTTCGCAAAGCACTCTTTTCCCTGAACGTCATTAAATCAAGTGGGCCTGATGTATTCCCTTGAATTGTGCTGAAGACGTATGTTCCAGAGTTGGCACCTCTCTCCTACACCCAAGGCGTAGTCCCGAATTCTCGGAAGACAGCTCTGGTCCACCCGATCCCTAAAAAAAGGCAACTATTCGGACCCGTCCAACAATAGGTCCATCGCATTCAGCTCCTTGTTCTCTAAAATAATGGAATCCATTCGTAAACTTCCAGCTCATGAGGTACCTTGAGGATCACCAGCTAATCAGTGACCGCCAATACGGTTTCCATTGTAGTAGATCGGCTAGTGATCTCTACTGTTGTGATGCCTTATACACCGGCCGTGCCAATATTTCTCGGGAAATCGTCACCTAGTACCGGGACAAACTTGTGTCTGAAGTCAAGTTTTTGTTTAACAAAGTCTCTGATTGGGGCAACTAAATATAGTCTAATTCAATCCCCAGAAGACACACGTTTGCACGTTAACCGCTAAAAAGAACCCCTTTCTCGTATCTCCTCAGTTTTAAGGCACTCCTCTTGCTGCCTCAGCTAGGATTAGAATCCTCGGTGTCAACATGTTGAATAGCGTGCGGTTTCGTGGTCACTTGGAGGGGAAGGTCCAATCGGCTTCTATAAAGCTTGGCGTGCTTAGCAGAGCGAGACAGTATTTAATGCCAGCACATCACTTGCATCTTTAGAAAGCGCAAGTTTGGCCTCACATGGAATACTGTTCTCATCTCTGGGCCGGGGCACCCCAGTGCCAGCTCCTTCCACTTGACCACATCCAGCGCACAGCGATTCGCGTTTTCGACGACCAAGTTCTTACTGATTGGCTCAATTCACTGGCGTTGCGTAGTGATGTTCGCGTTTTCTATCGTATCTACCATGGGGAGTGTTCTGAGGAATTGTTCGGATTTGTTTCAGCCGCCAAATTTCACGAACGCACATCGCGTCAAAATTCCCGATAACATCCTTACTGGTACGACTTAGGGATCATCAAGAAAAGAGCTTGCTCTTTTCTAAATGGCTGGGAACGCATCTGCGATTCCCTCCTTCCTTCCTTCTGGTGTTGCGGATGTTTATGGGCGGCGGTAGTCACCATCAGGTGAACCGCATACTCCTTTGCCCCTCTCCTATAAGAAAACGACTTTATTACTGGTTTTTTACTTGGTTCCTTTCAGTCACTTCTTCAATACGAGTTGCCTTGAAGTTGCTTAGATCTCGCCACAAGCATTTGGAGATTGGTCTATTCAGTTGCCTTTATGTCGTACCATAAGAGAGATCAGAGAGTTTATCATAGATCAGAGAGATATCAGAGAGTTTTTAGGCGACGGGAGTAGCAGAACTTAGCTCCGGTAGCATGAACAGTTTCCTAATGCTTGTCATTCACATCGTCAACTATTTTATAGCCTTCTAGGCACTGAAAATGGTTTTGTAATTTGAGCTGAAAGTATTTTGAGCTTTGTAAAGAGCAAGAGAGAGACGAACCGTTGGTTTCATTGGACGTGACCTCTCTGACTTAACATTTAGCCTTAGTGTGCGTCTTACCATTCGGTGATCGCTTCCAATTTTCACTGAGAAATTACTACACACTTATTGTCTGGTCGTCATAATGAGGTCAATCACTATTATTTATTTCACAAGTCAGATATTTCATATCTTTATGTTTATTAAATTATAACAGTTGTGAAAATGAATTTGAAATCTAAATTTGTCTTTGACATTTTAATAATTCAGTTTCAGAGTTAATTGTTGAAAGATTTCTCGTAATTGAAAGTTTCGTCTCTTTGTGGTGGAATTTACCTCGAGGTAAAGTCAACAATTGAATAATGTTATCGAAGTAATATAATTAAATGTTAAATATTTTTTTTTGCCTATTAGCAAAGGTTAGCTATAAAATATACGTCATTTAAAAAAATCTTGTTTTATTCTCATTTACTGTTTGTTGAATTTGTGTACTCGTAATAAATAAATATGCTTATTATATTAGACTTTCAGAACATAAACACACGACCGTAGAAATACTCGTTTCGTATGGAATTAGAACCCAGGACCCGAAGTGCCAGTAATTACCATTTTCACATACAGCCTGTCAAAGTTAACTGATCGTAAATTGCCTTTCAGAGGGGATTTTTGCCATAGTTACCATGCTTGGTGTGTTAGAAACCGCAGTTAATCATTATTTTTGGATGGTATCAGAAATATGTTGCTCATACTGTCTGTTTACCTCCATCACGTCTTATGACACGGAATGATTTTATGTACCAACTGGATAATTTTAATTATGCTTGTATGTTGTAGCTTACTTAATAATTATTCTAACAACATATTATTTTGTATAGTTTCCATACATAATTCTTAAGGTATTGCCATTTTAATGACACGCGCCACGTAGGCAATAAATCACTCGCTTAGGGTTGGACAGCACCAAAGAGGCCATTTTGGCCAGGACAGTTGAGAGGTCATACAAGTTTTTTTCAATAAGGTTTTCTTCACCACCTAGCACTTGTTAATTTAGTAGTTACATTGTAATTAATATTTGTATTATTTTCCATTTGAAATTTAAGTTGTTATTATTAAATTTAAGTAAGGTTCTTCATCGTCACCATTACAGTCCATCTCGAGTCCACGATTAGATAAAGACCTACCACAAGGAATTACACGAAGCCAGTTTCCTTGTGTGAACTAATTAAGAAGATGATAGCTCTGCTCGTTTACTAATACGGTTCAGTTTAATTAAATCTTTTTTATTGTTAAGTAATTTATAACGTGACATTATATATCTTAGTAATTTTGAGATGAAGTTCAAACTTACTTTAATTTGTTAATAATTAAATTAATTAATTTAGCGAGCTACATAGAAAGCTACGCTCAGGGTTTCTGTACATGATTAAATTCGTAATAAACATATCAACAAAATTTAGACTTTTGATGCAAAGGAAAAGCAAACTAAAGAACTAAAAGAGATAAAATAATTTACAAATAACTTCTTGTTAAGTTATTTGGAAATTTAATATACTATGCACTATTGCGTAGCACCGATTTTTATAGTTATCATGTGTTAACCATCTGAGCTACTACGGCTCGCTTAGAGGTTTTGATTTTAATTTAATTTTGTTACGGTCGAGTTTTATGAAGTAAAGTAATTTATATAAGTTTAAATACTATTTCTGATAACGCACTAACGGTAACCACAGGGTTTCAGTTGCATGTTGTATACGATTTCAATCAAGAATAAACATTATCAGAGCCAATGTACAATTTACTAAAGTAAATATTACTTTCCTCAAATTATTTAAAAGCGCGATTGCTATATATTACCCGCTAAGAGATAGAAACATTTCCATCAATTACTCGCTCACAAGATTAAATAAACACAGTCGCTCGAACATTTAAGTTGATATAACAGTGAGAGAAAATGTAATTTATATAACACAATAATTTTGCATTTATTAATAATGTCAAAACGTATCTCAAGGGGTCTGGGCACTCTTTCTCTGTTTTGGTATTATCCAATACACTTCCAGAAATATAATGAGCAATGCATCTATGCCTAATGCCTCTATGCTGATTTCACAGTTAAAGCTAGATCTCATATTACGAAATTTATTTACTTGTAACTTACTCGACTACTCTGACCAATGCCTTTACGTGCATCCTGAAGCACGATGGTGAAGCAACGCCAAATTACTGACTCTGGGCTACTATTGAAAAATTTTCTACAGAAAACCCCAATAACTGTTTTTTGGCCCAACCCAGAATTCGAACCCATGACCACATGATCAGCAGACTCGTTAAAGACAACTATACTCACGAGACAGAGAAATTTACTATAATATATTCTTCTAGTAGATTCATACTGGAAAACCTATCGATATAAGGATGAATGCATCTTAGCAAATTAAGTATGCAACTAACGTGTTAATACCCTGAAACGGATTACGATAAGATTTTGCTAAGTTATAGTGCGCGTGCCCGCGAACATGTTTGACAAAAAGGCGTTAAAATGCATGCGGAGTATAGCTACTATATTCAAAAAAGCTACTTACATTTAATATCGTAATTTTCATGAGCTTTATTAACTTACGGATAATTCATCTCGTTACACGAATAATGACTTAATGATGAAATATGTGTGGCTTTATGTTGAAGCATTTTGTTTGATAATTAATACCTTGTTCTATTAATACAGTAACGAGAGAAAAAAAATCGCCATTATTAATAATTTTTCCTGTCATTTTCAGACTTACTTAACATTTATACTTATTGAACAATTTTCGGATTATGCGAATACATATACAAGGTTTTTAACATATATATACATATACTAAAACTGTAGAAAATTCCTGGCTGTAATTCTAATATTTTCTGTAAAAAACAAGTCATGGGGACTAAATAAACCACACTGAACCCAAATTAGTGGTTTTTACAATTTTTGTCTGTCTGTCTGTGTATTTAAGATTCGCGCAAAAACTACTAAACAGATTTTCATAAAATTTTGTGTGTAGTTTGTTAGGGACCCGGGGCTTCCTTCCGAATGAGTTCCCACCTTGTCTTGGCCACTCCGAGTTAGCTTGGCGAGCCCGCTTCGGATGTGTGTCGGTGGACTGCGGCGAGAGGAGTGCCCTCTCCCCCTACCACTGGAGCCAAGGTGGAGTCGCGGAGGAAGAGAAGTACTGGAATGGCGATGCGCCACTCGCCCTATACTCCACGACTCTGATGGGGTCACACCTTAAATTGATGCGGTGGTGGTGGCGCTGCGGGGGAAGAGGAGTGCCGGTATTGCGAAGCGCCGCTCTCCTTTCACTCCGCAGTCGAATCTTGGTTGGCGGCGGAGCCATAGACCAGATTTTCCGCTGGGGGAGGAGGGCTAGCTGGCCCCATGTCCGTCGCGCATCGTACACGGGTGATTCTGCTGCCCACGTGAAAATGGAGGCTGCCGGGGAGGGCGCGCCATGTATAGGTGCGCCTTACCTGAGAAGCAGAAGGGGAAGGAATAGTCCACTCCCGAGGAGGCATCGCCGTGAGACGGCCAGTACTGGAAGGGTCGCGGATGTGTGCGAAAGCGTTCCCGTGGCCCTGACAATATGCGACAAAAGTGGAACACCATGGGGTTTTAGTCGGTGCGAGTCCGACATAACCCATCCTTGCCCCCCGAGGCGGGCACGTGTAGGCATTTCCCCATGTAAAAGAAAATAAATAAAAAAGGATCCGGAGCTACTTAAAGGCTACTTTTTATTTGATTACGGAATTTCGAAAAAGGAGGGTTAAGTATTTTCCTTCCTTAGAGATTAATTTCGGTTTTAAACGATTGATGTTTTGTTAAAACAAATAAATATTTTTTTTATAAATAAAGCCCAAAATTAGTTTTAACCGTTGCGTAATAGTTAAACTACGCCAACAATCTACGATATTATTGTTGTATTCACTTTTCAAGACATACATACAAAACATACAAAAAGTTGTGACATTTTACCTCCTGTTAATCGTACTAATAAATTAAATAAAATAAATAACTTACATTTATATACAAGTTACTTCATTAAATTCGTTGTAATATAGGAAAGGTGTCAATGAAGGAGACGTGTGGTTGGTACTAAAATTTTAATTAGACTGCCTCATTATTCTACCTTAACACTAAAGTATATTAACGTAACGTAAGCACTACACTACACCTCCCACCGACAAAAGAATAAAAAAATATGCTATCTATATTTTTTTATAAATTCTTAAAATAGATCCTTAAGATTATTCTAAAAAAGGTTAATATCATTATGAAAATTATAATCTAAGACATGACTAGCACGCAAAAATGCATAGTCACAGTAGTATAATTGACATAATCGGGCATAATTATGTATAACATAAAATTATGTTTTGATTTTCACGAAAATTTACAATATTATTTATTCGTATCCTTAATCATTTTGTTATTATGCCTACCATTTATCTAGTCAGGACAATAATGATAATATATATAAATTACGTGTCACGTAGTTTGTCCGCGATGGGCTCCTAAACTACTCAACCGATTTTAATAAAATTCGCACACCGTGCGCAGTTTGGTCCAGCTTGAGAGATAGGATAGATTTTTTTTAACAATGGGTGACTTAAATATTTTTTTGTAAATTTAAGGATTTTAATAGGCTATGACAAAGGGTCGTCGAAAAGAGCAGAACAACGTCTGTCTGGCTAGTAGCTAGTATTATATATAATATTCTCTTAATCTTCATAATCTTTTACATTTCAATATTTTATTTTATTCTTTTTTTTTCATATATTTACTTCATTCTTAGTTAACCATTACTTATTTATTTTCCTATTTTATCCATAACTAGTACTTAAGCTATTCATTACACATGTATGTAATTTCTTTCACGTACACGGCTCGCGTATATACATGATCAAGAAAATTGCCAATATCATTTAATTCACTTCCTTATATTTCAGCTCATGTAATTCATTATTTAATTGTACCATGACTTTCACGTACACGGCTCGCGTACATACACATGATCAAGATAGTGGACAATATTCCTATACAATTCATAATAAATTATCATTTCCCTCATTAAAACACATTAAAACTTATTCCGTATTTAATCGTGTCCGAACAACCTTAAAAAATTTATCGGCTATTAGGTTTTCCAAACTCTCAGCTGATCAGGCTGATTGTATGTGGATATACTAACCTCCGATAATTTTCTTTATCTTACTCTCGCAACTATACATTATCAATATTTTCATTTATATATGTATTCCGTAACTTAACCATACATTTAATCACATCTTTTACTTTATATCATAAAATAATCTCGTATAATATTTAGTTACAGTGTCAGTCAGGGATTGAGGTTCACAATATGGGAACAATATTAAGAACTTTAAATCAATTAGTTGTGTAAAACATTATATATGTAGTGAGTTTCAAAATCGTATTATCCGAAGAAAATACTTTCATAATCTTCTCAAATTAGTACTGTTTTCCAAGAAAATAATAAATTATAATAGTTAAAAGCTTATGATTTAAATATTCAAACAATATAAAACCGAAAATAAATTATTACATTTCACATTAACATAAACAGAACAAAGAAGTCAATGTTAAGCAATGTAATCATTATAATTAATATAGCAACACACAGATCAAAATAAAAATTGTAATCCTAACACCGCAAATATTTGGAGACAAGTTTGTTTTAAATTCCAAAGTACGTATAAGGCATCGTTTGTAATTACATCGGACTAGGATGACACGGTGTGATTCACGCCTAATTTCAAGATAACTTTTAAAATATTTTATAATAATAATGCAAGTAAAATCAACCTTAAAAAGATAGTTTTAAACATTTCCTTAATTTACACAGAAGTTTAGAAATAGTTGCATTGTTAATATTTATGTTACTTGTACATACATCACAAAATGCATTAGCTTTTTTTTAAAAAAAATACTTTTGCTATAAAAAATGCTTTTTAAAAAATCACTATAACAGAGTATAAACTTCACACAACGACAGATTAATTTATTTAAACATTATAAAGAACATTTTTTAATATTTTAGGTAGGTTATTATATAAATTAATGATTTAATGCCTTTAGAAAAGAAAAAAAAACAATAATAGCAAATCGGTTATAACTCTTTTCAGAATTGTGTACATTTAAATAAAATTTACTACATAAAAAACACACACGAAATGTATCATCAGTGATATGTTAACTGCAAAATATGAAAAATTAATTAATGATAAACAATTGTAAATGTAAATACGTAAAAATGTAATCTTCATATTATTTCATTCATGTTTTGCAGGAAACAGTAATAAAAATAATATAAAACTATAACTGACTAAAATTGAATATAAAATCAAGTGCTAGATTATTGATTAATTTATAATTTTTGCATTGTGCTTATTTTTTCAGTAACTTAAATATTAAAAAACACAATAAATTCGTGAATTATCTGATAAATACTTTCAATTTAATCATATTTTAAATCCAGAAAATTTTATACATAACTTTTTTTAAAGCAAAAACAACATTAAAAAATCTCAAATTATTAAAGTTTTAAATGGAATTAAAAATCACAAAGGTGATGACACACCTATCAAATACTTCTTTATTCTTTTCGGCTCAATTTTCACATCCATCTGGGTGATGCCCGCTAGAATACAACTACTTCTTTCCCTTTTCACTCGTGGAACGAATATCTAGCATGTTATCGATATTTGATTTGTGATTGCGTGTTCAATGGGCTTTCCACCTATTACTTGTTTCACAAATTTCCATTTATACTATTTTTTGGGCTAAGCGTGGTCCGAGTGCCTTGACGTAATGTATGTAATGTCCTCCAGACCGAATTTCAGTCACGGCGGCTTATTTATTATTGTCAAATCCGGTATTGCATCCATTCCGTATATAATTTTTTTATCTTCATTATTTAATTAAGTATTTTTTTCTCACCGCACCGACTGGCAGGGTCGCCACGTAATATAGGAAAGGCGTCAATGAAGGAGATGTGTGGTTGGTACTAAAACTTTAATTAAACTGCCTCATTATTCTACCTTAACACTAAAATATATTAACGTGGGAGCACTACACTACATCGGAATTGATTTGAAAATTCTAAACAATTTAGTAGATATCAATAAAGGTTATAGTAACTAATTACTACGTAAATAGATAATAGTGACATTTATTGAAAATCATAAAATTAAGGATGTTTCTAAGTTTAATTTCTAATCTATAAAAAGTTTTAGTAGGTATTATTTTTTATATTAATAAACTGATAAAATTGCAATTAGTACAAAACTCTTATTATCCTTATAGTTTAAATAAAAAGATTTTTATTTGTATTGGTCAGTTCTTAGAATTTACAATATCATAAATTAGTCGATTATTGAAAGTTAAATGGCTGTATTCCATAAAATTTAACACTGTTTGTTAACTACATCGTGATATAGCTTGACCAATCAATGAATAGAAATTGTTTGGCGATATTAACAATTAAACACGACATTGTTAATTCTAGATGTTATAGTTTATCTTAAAATAATTTTATTAGACACCGCTAGTGGCGTTGATTGCTTTTATCAATATATTTGATAATTTTTTTTTAATAGATCCTAAATCACTTGGTGCCAAATTTATGTATTATATAAAGGTTAGCGGCTTTGTTGTGTGATAGAGTTCGCACTTTAACTTATTGCATAACACTAGAAGGTAACGTTTTGGCTATCACAGTTTTAATGTAATAATAGCGACATCTACTTACTGCTGAATAAACTAACATGTACATAATTGGTCAAATTAAATAAAATTCTATAAAATATGTACTTATTGTTGCAGCATCAAAAACTGTCAGACCGATATAGACCGGTGGCCACTGTCTGCACGATGTATCATAATTGTTAATTTAAGCAAAATTATTATCAAAACTTTGTACACAAAACTTTAATTAAGATAGAAGATCTTTAATTGTATATGTTGTGGTTCTATCGGTATAGCAATATTTACTGACAATTTAGCTGAAAAACTAACCTATGTGTTTCTGTAGCCTATAATATTGCCAATATAGACACGAACACCGACGTGTGTGACACGTGACAAGTGATCCAGTTTTGCTAATTTTTGTACGAAATAGTATTATCAATGTTTCTAAATTCAAGCCCACATGAGCGAATCCGCTGGTGACAGCTAGTGCTAAATAAATACAACTCAATTTCGCTTGGAGGTTTAGTTAAACATATTGTTACGAGCTTGGGGTTCGTGACAATAGAAACTGTTGATTGAATTACCAAACTTGACACTTTAATTCCCGAACACCGATCAAAACTTAAAACACACTAATAATTAATCATACTTAACATTTTAATTCACAGTTATATAGCTTCGAAGTATCGCCAATTCAATACTATCCTGGTTGCGGTCGATACCGGTTTTATATAAGGCCACTTCCGCTGAAACATCTAGAATGTTCGAGCACATATCGGTCCCAACCGACTAAGTGTAGAAAGTTCTCACCTAGTTCTGCCACTCGATACTAGATGCCGCCACTGGGCAAGTTTTAGAATGGAATTTTATAGAAAACTCTTCTAGTTCTGCTACTCGATACTAGATGGTGCTAGTGGCACTAATTATGGTTTGCAACACTGCCACCTCCTAAGACATGCTCGACCCGAGCATTATCGGCCCCATAATAACGCACCAGTTGATCCACATGGACGATCTTAGAAGTACCTCTTGCATCTTTCTGTATCCGGGAGGTTACGTCATTGATCCTGGTCACATTGAGGTACGGTCCGTCCCATTTAGCTTGAAGCTTATGATATTTACCTTTGTTGCGGACTGGATTGTGCAACCACACTAGTGAACCT
This sequence comes from Parnassius apollo, assembly GCA_907164705.1. Taxonomy (NCBI): domain Eukaryota; kingdom Metazoa; phylum Arthropoda; class Insecta; order Lepidoptera; family Papilionidae; genus Parnassius; species Parnassius apollo. Next base: position 482,917 of record CAJQZP010001507.1, on the reverse strand, counting down.
TCGTTGAACACTTTGTTGTTAATTTTGCGGTCATGCCGGTTTTTAATTTTTTAAGACGTTTGCTGATCCAATTGTATCACGTGCTAATAAATGTCATTCATTTTGATTAAAACTACTTTTACAGATTTTATCGCGTTTTATTTATTTTATTTTTAATACCCGACGTTTCGGGTGCTTTCCAGCACCCATGGTCACGAGGGACTGAGGTGACTGACGTCCCGATGTCAAAGTTAACCCGGAGTACCTTCAGCTTTTTTAATTATTGTCTTTGGTCCAATCTACGAGATGAACCTGTGTTTTGAAGTCTTGCAGTGGTATGCTTGGGTTTCGTTTTAATTTTATTAGTTATAGGATCCCAAGCAGGTGGTAGTACCCAGCCTCCTTCTCTATTGAAATTAGGATGTTTTTTAATTTCAATAGCCTTAAATATCATCCTTGGTAGGAACCGATGTTCTTTCACGAGCATTTGTGGTCTATTAAATCTGATGTAATGAATGGGGCCATCTAGGATATGAACGCAAACTGCAGACTTCCCGGAACGTTGATGCTTCACGTCAGCTATGTGTTCTTTTACGCGGGTTCTAATTGATCACTTTGTTTGCCCTATATAAGAGAGACCACAATCACAATCAAGCTTGTACACTCCTGCATCTTGTAGAGGAATATGACACTTGACGGATGGTAAAGATGAAGGTACTCCGGGTTAACTTTGACATCGGGACGTCAGTCACCTCAGTCCCCCGTTACCATGGGTGCTGGAAAGCACCCGAAACGTCGGGTATTAAAAATAAAATAAATAAAACGCGATAAAATCCGTAAAAGTAGTTTTAATCAATGTACAGTGTTCGCGTGAATATAAGAAATCATTATGTCATTCATTTTGATCCGCAAGTCATTTGCATAATCGGTTATAGTGCGTAGGGCTACAGGTGTAATTCCAGTGATCAGGTCTGCAAGCAGCCGTAATTCTCTTCCAAAGTTTGCAGGAACTGGTGACTCTGCTGTACTTTCGTGAACAGCCCTTCGATATGACAACAAAAACGATTGTATGTGCTTGTCCCAATCTCGTTGCCGATTTTCCACAACTTTAGCTAGGTACTTCTCTCTAATATCTGATTAAACCGTTCTATCATTCCATCAGGTTGCGAGTGGTAAGAAGTTGTTTTATGAGTACCCATAACTTGGCAAGTTTTCTGGAATATTTGAGACTCAAAATTCCTTCCTTGATTGCTGTGAATCTCAAAAAGTACTCCAAAATGACAGAAGATTTCATGAACTAGTTTATCTGCATCTAGGGAAGTTTCTTGATTTGGAATGGCGAAGATTTATGGCCACTTAGTGAAGTAATCCATCACAACCATGTAATACTTGTTACCACTTTCACTTTCCGAAAGGGACCCCGCCATGCCAATGGCTACTCTCTCCCATGGTGGACCAAAATTGGTCAACTTCAATGCACCTCTACTACGATTCTGAGTTCTCTTTACAGCTAGATGGCTTGTACATTTACGACACCAGTCTTTGACATCGTCCCGACAATGGACCCAGTAGAACCGTTCTCGGATCTTCAGTAGAGTTCACCTGTTTTCGGTCTTTGCTGGGCTAATTTGTTCTTTTTCATTAACTTCCTGGTTCGTCTCGTTTTGTTTTTTGTGTTGTTTTCTTGGTGGTTGTTTCTGAGACTTCCTGCTGCGATGTTCGATCACAAAGTCGTATTAGTATAGTTGTAGCACGAATGGGTCGGCTCGACCGGGAAGGACCACGCTCTCACCTAGTACTAGCAGCTGAAATAGCAGCGTTGAGCTGGTATATAGCAGCTCAACGCTGCTGTGTTTCGTATGGTGAGGGCAGAGAACCGGAGACCCATTTTACTGAAAACGAAGCATTCCATTGTATTCCTCACGGGTGACAACACATCTGCATTTTGATTTGTAATCCAAGATAGATGTAGATGTCTATGACCCACAGCAACCTCTTACCATTCAGGTAGACTGTGTGCTCGTTTGTCACCCTTATCCTATACAAAAAATACAAATTACTGAATGCCTTATTTCCAGTAAAAAGACTCTCCAGTTCTCTACGCTCATCATACGATGCAACACCATTTAGCTGCTATTTCACGATGGTTTTCTGTGAAATCATGGTTCTTAAGTGCTCAAGCCAACCTATTTGTGTTACAACTATAATTTAGCTACAACGTGGCCCTAACGCGTATAAAATGGTCAAAGATTCGTGATTAAGCACTTTTTTATAAATAAACTATAACATCCAAATTTTTTTAAATGTGTATAACATTTAATTTTTTGCCTTTGATTTGATTATATATTCAGGTTCAAAATAGAAATCTCAAAATAATATAAAAAAACCTATAACGAAATGGAGGTCTTAAAAAGACGTTATTTTCGATATTTTACAATAGTATTTGAACTTCAAAATGAGTACCAAATTTTCAAAGTGTATTCTTGATAAAGTATTTTGACCTACATAATACTTTTGTAACATAATTCCATAGTGGTATTTTCAGCTGGTATTGGTTTCTTGATGCCGATACTTGTTTTCAATAACAATTCCCGGTTCGCGAAAAGCAATTTCATTCAGAGAAAGTATGGCTATCCATCTCTTAAGAAATTTTTCCTCTAGAATTCCTTTCAAAAATATTTGCGCTCGTTTGAGTAGAAAAATAGCTTTTTTAATATTCTTTACTAGAAAATAACTCCTCCAATTGTTCGAAAATTAGATCATATTTTTAATAAGTTTTCTCCAATAATTATGAAAATTAATAAATTTAGATATTAACTAGTGATAGAATAAGATCTATCTATGATTTTCATTAAATTTATATAATTTATTTGATCAGCTGTCTCTAGGACTAATTTAGATGCCATTAACTTCTTTAAATATTAGATTTTTAAATTCTTAAAATACTTAGTTTTGTGACGTTTGTTGCATTTTTTTTCTTTTACTGATCAATAATTTGGTCTTTAAGAAAATGCCACTAAATAAAGAACTCAATTTATTATATTTTCTATCCGTTCTAAGGAACACACCATCCTAAAAACGAGATGTTGTGTAATTTCCTATAATAATAGTGTGTTATACTTTTCAAAATTTGACGATTTCAGATATAAAAAGTTTCTTTTAAAATAAAGACTCAAAACGCCACTTATTATAAATGCAGAGTCAATGACCGATTCAGCCAATCTATACGTCAAACGAAAGCACTAGTACATGTTTATCGAAATCTCGAATATTTTTTGGAAAAATCTTTCATTTGGGACTTTAGGTTTTGTCTCTCGTGACTATTGGATCTTTAAATGGCATGACTCTTGTTTTCACTCAGTGAAACATTACAAATATACATGAGTGAAAGAAGTCTATCAGCAAGGTATGAATTAAATCGGGCTAGATATACTCAGAATTTCTCTGCGTGATAGTGTTCAAAATGAGAAAATCCGCATTAAAACAAAAAAAAAAGATAAAAATGAAGGGGATTAATTCCAGCCGCCAAAATTTCGTCAAATAAAAGAGTGTACCGCGTTGAGGTGAAGTTGGCTCTTGATAAAAATTATGTCTACTCGCCTAGTGTACTGTTTGCCTTTTTTTTTCAGGAATACACGAAAAAGATATAAACGCGTTAGATAGATGTTGCTATAGCTATAGGAGCGGTCAGTAAAGTGGCTGCGTAAGAAAATCGATCACACCATGTCAAGCCTGGATTTTTTTATTAACTGGCTTAACGGCTCTGGTTTCTAGACCTTCTGAGCCTATCATTTCTTTGAGAATCTTCATTTTATGTTCTTTTTCTTCACAATATGCTGATGCGTCACATTGCGAAGCCCTTGGGAGATTTTGACGATAGCTCAACCTAGCGGACAGTTGATGACGACAGCCACTCAAGTTCATAAGGCGCCCAAGCGATCAAAATAACTCGAGGTTTGTATCGACATCAAAGCACTTGTTTCGTCGTTTTCTTTAATAGTTCACACGCGCGGATACTTAATTCACAAAATCGTATCACTTTTACGAATCAAAATCCACTTCAAACCATTATTCAAGCGACAAAACAGGAGCAACAATCTGTCTACGGCCAAGTTCCCGCCAAAACTCCGTCAACCCTGGATGTCGTAAGATGCCACAGAAGGAAATGAAAAGAAGATAGAGAGCAGGATTTTCATAATAACAACTCAAACTAAAATAAACTGCATTGCTGACCCGCCCACCGGGTTCAGCAAAACTAATTATTATCCCATGCGACATTATATTGGAAAGCTTTTTCGTTAGTGAAATTTTGAAAGGCTGTAATGAATGCTAAAAATGAATGATATTAAACATACTCGTAAAACTCGTAATACACACGTAGAATAAATAGTAGTATAGAATATATAGAATGGAAAGGAATAGAACATAACAGAAGATAACATAATATGCTATAATAGAATAGTAAATAAAATATTAGAATACAATGGAACAGAATAGAATAGAACAGAATAGAATAGAATAATATAGAATAGATTTGCAAAGAATAGAATATAATAAGATAGAATGGAACCAACAGAACCGAATAACAGAGTAACAAAACTAAAGAGAATAGAATTTTTATCGATGTGAATCCCAAGTGATTCTGTGTGAAAGTCATTTTATTTGCACACATTATTATTATCCTCCTTGACTAGATAAAGCTATGTGCAGCTGTGGAACTTTATGGGCTTATGAATAAAAATAATAAAATATTCCCCCTTCATCGTGCAGCAAGTACAATCCACTTAAGCCTTCTCGACAAAAAATTGAGAGTGTAATATAATTTACGCAAAATTCACAGTTTTACGGATGAACTGTTTCAGGTTGCTACACTTGACACCGTTTTTGAAAGTGCTTACCATCCTTACTTTTCTTATCTCGTCTAATATACTTTAAACATTATTCAGGAAATTTCCAGGAGACTCAGCCTTTTCTTTTGAGTTTTGTATATTTCGTTAGTGTCTTTTGTTACTAGTCTCCTGAATTAAATTTTCTCCTTGTTAATTCAAAAAGAGTTAAAAATAATAGGGGTTAAAGAATCAAGTTGCCGTTTTTACGGAGTCGCTATGAATTAACATTACTCCAAGATTCGTAATAAATATTGTCTAAATAAAATATAACATTGTTAATTTTTAAAAGTGTGTGACATTCTATTGTTTGTCTTTCAATTGTTTTTACTTTTAGAATTTGAGTTAAAAATTGAAACGTTCTTATCTATATGTTGACTACAGTATTTGAACTTCTAAATGAGTACCAAATTTTCAGAGCTTATTCGCGATAAATTACATTGAAGTAAATAGTACAAAAAGAATATGTTTATTCTTTTCTGAAATGACTCTTACAAAAAAAACCTTAACAAAATAAATAAACAAATACGTCACTGGATTTCAGGAACAAAACAGCTACCGACTCAACTTAACTCTACGCAGAATTACGGCAGCGCTGGTATTCTTTAAGATTGTTTTTGTTTTATGTATAAATTATAAAAATCGATTCTGTATTTTTAAACTCACTTTGTCACTCTTCGCCGTCGCCGGTGTGTATTAACACCTTTCATATAGTACTCCAACGTCCTTTGGAGGCAACAAGGTCTCTCCGTCTTTTCCCATAGTCACCTCTCACGAAACCTACGTGACAAAATTGGGTAATCCATTCTTTTACACCGCGACTACAACTACTACTAAATACTATATATATATACAACTAAGCTAATAAATACTATTTTTATTTAATCCAAAATTCACGCATGATATTATATAAGTAATATTATATTATATAAGTAATATGATATTTAACAACAAAATATGAAAAATAAATTTCCCTTTTCCTGTCGACTCGTATTTCGCCTACACATCGTTAAAAGTATTCACGCTCAAATAGTTTACTCATTTAAATATAGTCTAGACATTTTGTTACATTTTTAATAGTCGGAAATGGAGTAATAAAAAATATAAACAAACATTTTTGACGTAATATTTAGAGACGCGGTAGCTTATGGAATAAGCATTCACAGCGTACATAAGTATTTCATTGTAAGCCAATAAATCGATATCGCAAGGATAATTGAAATTTTTGATAGCAATATAATGTGCTATTAATTTTATACAGTTAAAAAATCATAGAAACCAACATAAACATATCAACAGAATCTAGGGATACCTTAATCCTAAATTATTTACTACTTTATAGTTTAAAATCTTTTTAGTTTCCATAAAAAGTTTATGTACATATTGAAATCTATTTTATTAAAATAATTTAAAAATTTAAATAAAAAAAACAGAAGAAAAACAAAATACAACGGCAAAAATGTTAATAATTCGTTACGTCAAGGAAAATTAAAATTGTTCTACTGATATTAATTAATGTAAAGGGATGAAATTGATTTTCTTTAAATTGACGTGTCGTGTGAGCTTTAAGGGTCATGTCACGTCGTCATTTGAGTCGAGATGAAATGTTAAAAGCCGTGGGCATGTTAGAAAATGGTGCTATTCAAAGCGTCGTTGCTGAGGACCTACAAAACACCAGAAAAAAGTGATATCAAATTTGTGGTCACGTCATCGCAATACTGGGGATGTGGCTGAACGGCACACGGGTAGATATCGTGTTACTATGTATAGACAGAATCGGTTTCTCCAAATGACCACCAGAAGACAACCTAATATCAAAGCGATGCAACTACTTCAAAGGCTCTAGGATGACCATCAGCTACTAGTAAGCGACCAAACCGTACGGAGTAGGTTGCAAGAAATTGGTCACAAAAAACGGAGAATGCTAGGGAAAGTTATCCATCTTCGGAACCCTCAGGAGGTCCACTCATAACAAGATCAATCATGGTGTGGGCAGGAATTCCTCTTGGTGGATGAATTTAGCTTGTTTGGATTCAAGGCAGCATGACTCCACAAAAATGCTACAAGGAACATGTTATTGTCGCACACAGAATCCAAATGGGCCAGGAATTTATACTCATGAAAGATAATGATCCTATGGTACCTGGGAAATGTTACAACGAAAACCTTTGAGAGATTTTCCGCCAAATTTGACAACTGAATAACAACTTCACGAACACTTGCAAAAACCATGGGACTTCATACCGTAGCATGTAGCTTACATTGACAATTTAAGGTATGAACAACCGATGTCGATGTGTAATTAATGTAAGAGGTGGCAACACTGATTATTAGTGATTAAATTTTATAAGATTTTTACAATTTTAATCAAAATTAATAGTTTTATAAGAAGAAATGAAATGTTTTTCATACCAATTAATTATCTACAGCGATAAAAAATTAAATTATTTATTTTAAACAAAAAAAATTACGAAATGGATTTCATTTTTAGTAAAGAATTTATATAATAATAACCTATCATTCTTCCATTTACCACATCAGAAAATTATTCATAGTTTTGTAGATATTTGATATTTTATATATATATATATATATATATATATATATATATATATATGTATATAAATTTCACCGATATGTATATCAATGATGAGCATTGGCGTTTCGTATATATATATATAATATATATATATAACTAAGTAAGTATATTGAAATCATATATCAATGGAAACGTTATTAAATAAGCTATCAGATTATGCATAACATATATATTTTTATATGTATGTTATATTATATATATTTTTTTTTTTTGCTAAGGGGGGAGAGTTTTATTTTTCCGTGTTGCCGGGTGGGGAAATTTTTTGCGTTTTTTTTTTTTTTAAAAAATATATATATATATATATATATATATATATATATATATATATATATATATATATATATATATATATATATAGACATTATTACTTCGCTTCCAGACAATGGGAAGTACGGGAAACTCGAAAGTGAGCTAATAGAGCGTCTAACGAGCAAAAAGTGAAACATTTGCTACAGTTTGAAGAACTAGGTGATCGCAAGCCATCACAACTCCTGCTTCACCTGTAACACCTGGTATTACGATGCCCCATGACTTTTTGAGGACACTTTGGACGAGTCGCCTACCAAACAACCTGCAGATTATCATCATATCCCAAATAAGCTGTCCCTCAGCAAACTCGCAGACCTAGCAGCCATGGTCCACAAAATTTCACCAGCATCGCCTCTGGTTGCAGCAAAATTCAGCTCCAGAATGAACTTAATGCTGAATATTATGGCGTGGTAGATCACGGTGTTGACTAAACAGTTTAGTGCACTCACCGCGAGCATATACGACCGCTCTTGCCCCCGCCAACGACAGACGTCACAGTCCTATTACAGGAAGTTGCCCAACTGCTGGTGCCAACTTAAATGTGGTAGCAAAGCGAAGAACTGCATCTAACCATGTTATTACAGGTCAGGAAGCGCGACAGGCAGTCTATAATGGCGACTGAAGATTGCACGTCACTTAGTACTGGTCGCCTTTTGATTGTAGATCACGAGTCCAATTCCTAGTGGACACCAGAAGTGACTTATGCATCTTCCTTAGATCTGCGCTTTATCAACGACATGCGATTAAAGACTTCAAATTCTGTGCAACCAACGCTTCCTCAATAAACACCAATAGTTGTGTTGAGCTCAACCTTAATTTAGGCTTCCATAAAAACTGTGTGGCGTTTTACTGTAGCTGACGTCACTAAAGCTATTATAGGCGTAGATTTTACCCTAAAAAATTTTACCCTATTTCAACCTTAATTTTGACATTGGTAATAAGCTTTTAATTGATGCAACCAGAAAATTGTTAGCTGTAGCTTCTATTGTTTCTAGCAATAATCGTATTTCGAGTTCGTTAGCATCGTACGCCCAAGTATCACACATTTCATCAAATTCGTAGTACGCCAGGCCACTGAAGGGCCATGTAAACCACGCAGACTCGCCCAGACAAGCTGAAAATTTCCAAGCCACAGTTCGAGGTAATGTTGGCAAATGGAATTGTTCGTCCCTCCGAGAGCCCTGGTATGTCGTAACTACACCTCGCTCCCAAAAAGGACAATGGTTAGCAACGGTGTGGTGACTACCGCATGCTCAACGATCTAACTGTGCCAGATAAGTACTCTATCCGACACATACATGACTTGGCCCGTAATTTATCTGGTCGCAAAATTTTCTAGTCAAGGCGTGTAACTAGATACCAGTTTTGAGGCGAAAATTTCAAATCTGTCATTTCGACACGTTTTGAACTCTTTGAGTTCCCATGTATAACGTTTGGGTCGCGCGGAGCTAGTCAGACGTTCCAGAGGTTTGTTGATGAGATGGCCCGTGGCCTAGATTTTAGACACCTATGCCTTATAGATTACCTCATATTATATTCACGCAATGAGTTAGATTAAGAGAAGAGAAGGTTCAGGCTATAAACCAGTACCCAGTCTCTAAAATAGCCAAACAGTTCAGGAGGTTCATAGACATAATAAACTTTTATAGGAGGTTTATCCCCCAAGATGCCAAAATCCAAGCCCCCTTGAATGCCTTACTGATTGATGCTAATAAAGCATCACATACAGTCAACTTAAATGGATACTTGTCAAAATCCTTCGAAAAGTGCAAAGAGATTCTATGCAATGCATCATTCTTGGCACATCCTAACCAAAAGAAAAAGCTATGTCTTGTTACTGACGCCTCTGATCTTGCAATCAATGGTGTAGGTGGTGATTGGCAACCCCTTTTTAAGTCATATATAACAGTAAATAAATTTTGGAAATGTTTTCTTGAATTTAAAGGTTAATTGAAAAAGTTCACAAAATCATTGCTGTGAGCATTGTGAAGAGATAAGATTCATTTAAATTAAAAATCTAAGTTCAAATGTAGCACAAATTATACGGTATTTGCTGATTTCAGACATAGTGCATTCCTGCCAAGCATTCCCTTTTTGAAGCTAAAGCAACTTTGCAGAATAAAATGAATTCTTAACACTAGAATGTAGAAATTCCTTTTGAAAACTGTCTTTTACCAGACAAATTTATTCTGTGACCTTTATATTAACAAACGCAATTGACTGAGAAAACAATGAAAGCTAATTTGATGTTTAATTTCAAGATTTCTTAATTTAGAGAAATTTTTCGAATTTTATACTGATTGCAATTAATCCGAAGGTACAGTGAACTAAAATGCGAATAGTTGAATATTTCAAATAAGCATTCCTACAAAAATACGATAATAGCTGAATATTAAATAAAGAATACTAGAGGGAAACTGGAACAGGGTATGGACAGCAAGGTTTTCCTGATAACAGCTCCGTTACCGTACACCAATAACAGCTTAAACTAATAAAAAAGTGGTTTATTATATATATTTATATTTCAAAAAATTTCAAAGGGATAATTATTAACAAATTAATAACGTAAACCTGATACAAGTGGAATAGAGAAGTTTTGAAGTTTTTAACCTTGCTTGAGAACGGGTTTCACATACCTGGTACTACTAACGATTTTAGATTGCTCTAGTATATATTTACTCTTCCAAAAGACATCTAAAAGAACTAATTTATTAAACAAACACAACGTAAATAAGGGTAACTAAGACGATCACGCCATAAATATTACAAACAATATCCCCAGGAGACACCATATTGCACCAGTTTTAATTGAGAAAAAATTGAAAAGTACTCGGCCTAACACAGATCCATTCAATTCTAAAAATCAAATCTACCCACATTATTTAGTTCAGTTCAGACTAGTTCATTGTGTGAAGTTCGAAACGTGTGCGATAATTAGTTGTGATTTTATAAATTTATTAACAAAGTAATCGGACATAATTTTCGCGAATGGAGCAAATCGAGCAGCGTGCCGTCATTAAGTACATCCATAAGAAGGGGCTATCATCAAAAGCCATCCATGATGACATGGTCAGTACATTAGGCGATTGTGCTCTGTCATATTCATCCGTCAAAAAATGGATAGCAGAATTTAAGCGTGGTAGAGAGAGTGTGAAAGATGAACCCCGCTCTGGAAGGCCTTCGACGTCAACTACTGACGAAAATATTAAAAAAGTACTTGATTAAATAATGGGAGACCGCAGATTAAAAATTAGAGAGATAGCCGAGATTATAGGCATCTCTTATGAACGAACTTAAAACATCATTGTCAACGAGTTGGGTTTCCACAAGGTGTCTGCGAGGTGGGTTCCGCGACTGCTTTCAGTTGAACAAAAAAGGACGCGATTGACTATTTCACGCGACTGTTTGGAGTTATTTGAAGCCGATGCAGATGATTTTTTGAATCGTTTTGTTACTATGGACGAAACATGGGTTCATTACTGTATACCGGAAACAAAACAACAATCAAAACAGTGGAGAAGACCTGGTTCACCACCCCCTAAAAAGGCTAAGTCGATTTTGTCGGCAAATAAGGTGATGGCTTTGGTATTCTGGGACTCGAAAGGTGTGATTATGATTGATTATCTTGAAAGGGATCAGACTATAAACTCTGATTACTACTGCACCTTACTACGTCGTTTACGAGAGGAAATAAAAGAAAAACGTCGAGGAATGCTCAGAAGAAAAGTCCTGTTTCATCAAGATAACGCCCGTGTTCACACGTCAGTACAGTCAATGGCTGAAATTCACAACTGTGGCTTTGAACTGTTACCGCATCCGCCGTATTCACCTGATCTGGCACCATCAGACTTCTTTCTGTTCCCTAACCTAAAAAAGCACTTGGGAGGTCAAAGATTTTCGACAAACGACGAGGTCAAAGCAGCTGTAGACGCATATTTTGACTCTAAGGAAGAATCATTTTTTTCAACGGTCTAAATGCTTGGAAGGGGGAGGTGGCAAAAGTGTATTGAACTTGATGGTGATTATGTAGAAAAATAAAAATATAACTGATTTAGTATGTGTTTATTTTCTTGGTTAGGCCGAGTACTTTTCAATCCACCCTCGTACTGATTATGTCCAAATAATTTACCTTGAAATTGCATCATTTTAAGTAACCTACATACTTGTATGATAAACTTGCTCCAAAAAAACAAATGTCAAGGGATAGGGGCCTTAGGATTTACATTTGTTGTTTCATACCAGCTAAATGTCCCGAAACTGAGGTTAGTTGGCGCCAGAGGCTGTTTTAAGCATGCCGCAGCCAAAATATGGAACGATTTACTATCGCCAGTTCGATCGTCGTTAAGGCACTCGCTGCTGACGTTTCGCAAAAATGTCGAGACTGGCTGCTCCACAGGCAGTCATTGGCACTAACTGACTACAAGCTTGTTTAATAAAAGGCCCTTTTGAAAAAAATACATATACGTTAAGGTTTTATTTTTGCTGTAGAAAAGCTTAGATTTTTATTATAGTTTTAAGATACTACCTACTACTATATGCAGACTACCATGCATAAATGTTTAGGCTATGGCAGAATACCAGGGTCTGTGGGTCTCCTACATTCACTGAGCCATAGACCATTTTGTCTCCAACTAGCATAATAAGATTTGTTTATGTTGATGAATTTGTACTTATTTTTGAGACAAATAAATACTTTTATTATTATTAGAGCATGCACCGTCTACTACGACCTCCATGCTCCGATCAGAAAGGAAACTGGTGATCCAATGGTACAATTTCTCGGGATGCCCATAGGAAGGGGGCTTCGAAAGAAGCGCTTTGTGCCAGATCCGATCGAAGGTCTTCGGTATATCCAAACTGAGGGAGACATTTGCCATTCAATGCCTCCTTATTGGTAGGCCAGAAGATCACCAGCTGATTGATAAAGATGAAAACCGTATTGGCGGTCACTAATAAGCTGGTGATCCTCAAGGTACCTCATAAACTGGCATTTTATAATGAACTCCATTATTTTAAAGAACAAGGAAGTGATGGTGCTAGGCCTGTTGTTGGACGGGTCTGAGCACCTCGCCTTTTTAAATGATCGGGTGGACCAAAGCTATCTTCTAGGAATTTGGTATTACGCTTTGGGAGTAGGACTACCGGAAAAGATGCGTTAAAGCTGTATCAACTTCGGAGCAAACGTCTTCAGCACAATGGGAGGACTCCATCAGGCCTTGACGAAGTCGACTCGACTTGCCGAAATCCTGAGAGAGGAGTGCTTTGTGAACCGAGCACAGTGTAAGGCGTACATCCAGCTTAGAGAATTCACGACGCGGGATGGTCGGCGGTGTGTTCCTCTCGTCATCGAGAGTCAAGTTGGACTTAAAGAAAGAGCTCAACAGATCGGCTTTCTCCTTTGCAGAATGGGCCAGTGAGTCGTTCTCTCTGTGCAAAGGTGGAAGAGATGGCTGATAAAAGTTCTCTTGGATAGCCTTGGCGAGAGACCGGAATAAAATGTTCCCGAAGGAAGGCGAATTAGCTACTCGTCGATTCTGCCGATGTGCTCAGACCTTGATTTTGCAGTGACTCTTTTGAAGAACCTGAGAGCGGAATTATACTCCTTTTTAAGAGCGCTGGTATTTAATTCCCGAGACGTCGATGCATCAGCCCAGGCATGGGAGCGCTCCTGCTTATAGCGTGATGCTATTTCACAGGCACAATCAAACCATGGCTGGAATTTGCCTCCAATGGGCACCACAGAGGATGAAATAAAAAGTACCATACCCTGAAGTACCACATCAGCGTCAGAATTAGCAACAATCTCAGCATTGTTCGTCCAGCGTCCAGCGAGAAGCCAATCCACCCCCAAGGGTAGGATGCTAAAAAGATCGCATACTATCTCAATAAGCCAACCGTAGCAAGCACGGTGGCATTCTGCGGAATGCAACTGCAAAGTTAGTGTGAGTAGCACCACACCCCGGACAACACATGGTCCGACGAGCCTAGAGGGGCGTCAACGGAAACCTAATAATGGTCCGGATGATAGATCAGCAGAAGGTTCAACACAGAAGGTGAATGGAAGAGAACCACATCTGGAATCCGCGTAGGTGAAGTTATCATCTGTGTAAGACCTTATGCCAAGGCAAATTCATAAAAAAATCTCCCCGTATGATCAGTTTAGCATTCGGCGTCGTGGGCGTTAAAATCGCCAAGGATTACGATATTTGCGGATGGGATCTGCTGTAGCAAAGAATGTGTAGGTATTTGGACATGGCCGATGAGTCGGTATGTGTTGGCATTGCCGATATGGGACCTATAGAGGCACCCGCAGACGCGAGGATGGTTGTCGCTCTCTACGCGCAACCATAGGATGAACAGGTCCGTCCCTTCAAGACTGCCGAGGCGTCGAAACAGAGGATATATGTTTTCGACGTATACGCTAACTCCAGCCAGGGGCACAAAGAGGTGTTCTAATATGAACCTACCCTGGGTAGGAGAAATATGAGTATCAGCCGATTAAAAAGAGTAAGGCTGGCTTTGCCATCTGTGCATGATATTGGAGAGCGTTAAGGTTGAAATAATGGAGAGCCTGACAGAGGTCGCCTTGGTTATTGCTCCGCTTGTCGCAGTTTTAGTCGCGAATGAAATTTGCACCCCCCCCCCCACCAATTACGTGGGAAAATTAGAAGGTAAAACTGGTAGAGGTAAAAAATTGTAGATATAACATTGGTACCAGCAAGTTTAATCCTATGAAAAAGATTAATTCAATATCTGAGAATGTGATGGCTCAGAAAAACGAGGCTACAGGTGACAGCACTGAAGAGAAGATATATAAGCTCGAAACGTATAATCACACATAAGCTGTATTAACTGTTTGCTGAGATTATATTAATCTAAAACTATTTCATTTTGCTAAAACAAAGTAATCAATTCATTGTATAAATCCAACGTTAATAATAAAATATCGTAAAATTAAAAATTTTGTATAACGGAATTAAAAATAAATAAAATAAGAACATCATCAATGTAGTCGACGTCAATTAAATACTCATTATATAAATAACTCAAAAACTACTGATGAGATCTTGATAAAATTTTTTACCTTACTCTACTTTAGTTTGTTAGATCACAAAAGAAGTAACAAACAGCTTTTGGTGGAGCGTCGAGCCTAAAGTTGCCGAAGTCTAATTCCCCGGTTGAACCTTAAAACCAAACTAAATGTTTCTACACTTATATAAACGGCAACTATAGCATGCGGTACAATGCACTCGCTCTTCCCTAAAAACGAACTATTATTTGCCAAATCGATGAAAGGAATCCTGCTTGATTAGGAGAAAATAAAATTGGAGCGGGTTAAAACACAGTTATATCAAGCAGGCTATATTATTAGGAATATTGACTCACCGGGGTTCAGTCTTCTATGCTGTTGGGCACTATAGCTGCGACCTCTGGAACTTCTTCTGGACAGACACTCTGAAGAGAGGCGGTGCGCGACTATATCTCACACGAGGTGAGGCGGGTTTCCTGGAGCTTGACTGCTTCCAGGCTAAAGCGGTTCTACTAGCGGTGTGGTTCCAACTACGAGCGCGGCGGGAAGAGGGTGCGCGTCGGTCGCGCGTGCCTTTTATACCTTCGGTTGCGATGATTACGTGATATTCTAGAATCATCTTCTTTCCCCTCCCACCCCACCACCCCGATGTGTCGATAGGAGGGTATGAATGATATCGTTTTGGAAAGGGATAACCGATTTGGCAGCCTACCGTCAAAATAAATAAATACGAATGGTTTTCCGCGCAAGCAGCTTTCAAATAAAAAAAGAATCATCAAAATCGGTTCACCTAGAGAAAACTTCTGAGGTACACATTAAAAATACAGTGGATTTGAGAATCTCCTCCTTTTTTGAATTCGGTTGAAAATACTGAAAGTGTATTGTCAGCAAATAACCATTTAATTGCCTGTATCTTGTAAAGTTAAACAATACAATAATCTTCTACAACATAAATAATGTATAATAAAATATTGTAAGTTCATTGTATGCAAATTACTTCAAAAGCCCTATCCCTTAGCGAGGTTTGTAGTTTTTGTAGTTATACTTGGCGAAAAGAAAAAGAACATACAGCCCACAAAAGTAACATAGTCCTAAATCACTGTAACATGCAGAAAGGTTGTCACTTCATCATGTTTGAGAACCTCGCCACTTGGCTTACTGCTATAAGGGTATCACTCGAACTGGGAGAGAATCCTATGGGCCGGCAGAACTTTAAGCTATATGGCTGACCCATTGTTACTTCAATTTAATAATTTATTAGGCTTAGTTGTTTATTATGGTTCTACAGAGGATAACACCGTCACGGATTCCGTCACATAAATAAGCTCAAAAATAGGATATGGACATTAGTGAAAGATCAGCTCAAATCCATATTTATTTTAGTTTTTATAACATTGAGGCGACAAGTGAACTTACAGTCCGCAAAATGGTAAATAAGGCTACATATTCGTTGTCTTCTCTGACACACTGTAATAATTAGACTAGCAGTCCCTTCTGACCAAAACACAGCAGTGCAGGTACTGCTGCTTACTACCACCAAGTATAACCATATGTCATTACTGGCAACACATTATAGTATTTATAAAATAAGAGGATAGTATCTGGCACCTCTTTTTTATAGAAGAGGGAGCAAACGAGCATGCGGCTCACCTGGTGTTAAGTGACTACCGCCGCCCATGATCAAATAACTATTAAATAAGTCCCACCATGGGTGATGTAAATCACCCGAATGGTCATGAATGAAAAATAAGTTAAATTAAATGCGATAAAATCCGCAAAATAGTTTTATTCAATATCAAGTATTCGTTTAAATACCGGATGTGGTTTTTTACCGTCTGGAAAAGAATATGGTGTAACAGGTGAACGGAATAGAAGCCTATATCACTGACATTTTACATTTTATTTTTATTTTACATTAACATATTATGAAATTACTCTATCAATAGAAACTATTAATTGGGTATTCCTTTAATTTCGATAGTTTTTAGTTGATTTATTTCTTTAGTTAAAAAAGTTTTTCTGTTATTTTTGGTACCCAAAAGTTTATTTCAAATTAGAAGTATTTATTGAATAATATGTTAATTACATTGACATGTTATGAAATTGTAATAAAAATTAAAATAAATTAAAAATTGTAAAATATCTGTGCCATAGGCTTCTCTTGCCTTCACCTATTAAACCCTATTTTTTCCAGACGGTAAAAAAATCACCTAGTATAAGAAATTTTTTAATCATTAAGTAAAACTATAATATGTCATCACAGATAGCGTGCAATAGTGGTACAGTGACACTTGTTTTAAAGTTTTGAGGAAAATGAGTGGAGAAGACTCATAGATGAGTAGGATGACAATATAAAAATTTGAATAGTACAAAGTCACTTCGAATTTATTAGCACAAAAGAAGTGTGTGCTTCAATAAATCATATAGTATTATTCTTACATATTATTTCATAAATATTGTTAAGAAATAACTACCATTTCAAATATTTTAATATGAACATACGTTGGTCTTATTTGTCATCTGGGATTCTAAATTTAATTAATTATGATAAGTATATGATGATGATGATCATCATCATCACTACAGCCCTTCAAAAATCCATTGCTGAACATGGGTCACCCTCATGGAACGCCACAAAATACGGTCTGAGCCAATCCGGCTCAAATTTGGTCGGCTTGGCTCAGACCCGCATTTTTTATAGAATGAGCGTGACAAATGAGCACACAGTCCACCTGATGATAAGTAGATGATGTGATCCATAGTCATCTACATTTGTCCTCGAATAAGAATAAAAATGCAAATACGTTGCCACACCTGACGACTAAAATAAAATGTCTCATTTCCAGTAAAAGGGTGTCCGTTTCTCTACAGTCATCACACGAAACACACAAGAATTATGGTGTTAATTTACGCTGGTATTCTATAAGACCGTGGCTTCAACCAGGTTGAGTCGACACATTCGTGTTACGACGATAATATAGCTGCAGCATGGCTCTATCACGTTAGAAATTCATCGACCATCCATCCATCCATCCACTGACTTACTGCATGTCTTACCAGATCGTCACTCATCGAAACATAGTAGCATAATGCTGCTATGTTTCGTATGGTGAGTGTAGAGAACCGGAGACCCTTTTTACTGAAAACGAGGCAACGCACCTGCATTTAGATTCGTAATCGAGGATAGATGTAGATGTCCATGGGCTCGTGGCGCATTTGTCATCCTATCCTATAAAAAATATCATTAAGTAAATTAATTATAAAAAACTCTCACAGACCCTGTGCGCTTTATCTGTGAATTTTGCCAGGCTGCAGTGGTAAATGTCCGTCCCTTCGGAAATAATATTCAATAATTTTAAAGCACGTGACATATATGAAAACCTGAGCGAGTGGCGCATTGCCATACCAGCACTCCTCTTCCTCCGCGTCTCCACCTCGATTGCAGCGGTAAGAAGAGACTAACTGTAAAGAAAGACTGACGAGGCCGCACCGTTAATTGATGCGGTGGTGGTGGCATTGCAGGTGAGATGAGTGTCGGTATTACGAGGCGCCACTCTCCCTGCCATCCGTAGCCAAATCTTGGTTTGCAGTGGAGCCATGGACCAGATCCGCCGCTGGCATCAGGAGGGCTAGTGCTTCTGAGTGCTCGTTTTTTCTGGCCCCATGGCCTTTGCGCATCGGACACGGAGGCGTCTGTTGTGTTTGTGAAAATGGATGCCGTGGAGGAGGGTATGCCATGTGTTCTAACGTGCCTTACCTGAGAAGCAGAAGGGGAAAGAGTAGTCCTCTTCCGAGGAGGGGTCGTCATGAGACGGCCAGCGCTAGGGGAGCCGCGGATCTGTGCGAATGTGGTTACGTGGACTTGACAATATGCGATGAAGGTGGAACACCATGGGGTTTTAGTCGATGCGAGTCCGACATAATCCGTCCACGTCCTCGCGACGAGGGTATGCGTAAGCATTTCCCCATGTAAAAAAAGCAGATTGAATCAGAATGAGTATTGATTTAGAATGAGCAGATTTGTCCTCGCGTACGGTATCATAAAGCTAAAATATGGGCAATGTCTAACCACCACCATGTCTGGCACAAACAGCTGTTTTGAAGTAAATCTGCCGAGAAGATGTGACGTTATCTCCAGAACACTGCCCAGTCGAGTTTAATTAGTCTATTGACCTTTCGGTGGAAGTTGAACTTACTTATTCGGACTACTTTTCCCTGGTTAATTTTTTATAGGATAAGGGTGACAAACAAGCACACAGTTCACCTGATGGTAAGTGGATGTTGTGGTCCATTGACATCTACATTACCTCGCTTATGAATCAAAATGCAGATGCGTCTTCAACCTTGAGGACCATGATGGAATGCCTCGATTCCAGTAAAACGGGTTCATATACTTGTGAATTGCTAATTTACGCCGGTGGTATGAGAGAGCGTGGTCCTAACTCACTCGAGCCGACCCATTCGTGCTGCAACCATAATATAGCTGCAGGATGACTCTACCACGAAAATAAAAGTCGTAGGTAGCTAATAAGTTTTTAACATCTTTAATATAATGGATTTCCGCAATAACTTCCGGCTCTTTACTTTTTTAATTTTTTCTGTGACAAAAGATCACTGCTGGTCATTGCTGGTCATAGATAGAATTTGCCACCATCTCCACCCGTGGCTGTGTTCTCAGTACGTAACACTGCCTCCCGTCAAAGACTAGGACTTTTACTCGTGGCATAAATGAAATGACTGTGGTGCATCTTTTGGAAGAAATAAGATCTTTCTAATATTCTCCACAGTTGAGTACTACAACATCCAAGCGAGATATATATGATGATGTATTTTTTACGTCTCTACCTAACATCACTGCGATATAAAAATAAATACATATTGAATATAATGAAGATCACGAAAGCATTTTGCATAGTTTATCCCTCATTACAAAAATTATATATGGTACAGAGAAATGCGAGGAAATTGTTTACACCAATTTTCTTAATATTTTCATTAGCGCTCAGCTACCATAACAAAACTTAAGCACAAAATATGCTTTCCCCAAGTAGCGATTCTGTGTTTAAGGTCGTCTATGCGCTCCGTCAGTTTTTGCGTTAAATCCCGCTAGGACACACTGACTTTAGTCCCAGCAAATGCCTGTTATTGCCTGACCTGAACCATATCAGTCTGCCGATCCGATCTCCAAGCAGGGATAGAATTACTTTGTCTGGTAGTACATTCAGCCGTGTGTAGCTTGGCACCAATAATACGGCATACTCCCAGGGTAGTGTCAAAAACATTTGAGCCCGTCTCACGAAGGTCCTGGCTGGCTTCCAAATAGGTCATTATCATTGAGATAAGAGCTCTCACAACATCCCGATTCCGCTTGATAAGGTACAGGCGGGAAAGCCACGGACGATTTTCGAAAGGCATATTGCGCGTTTCCATAATCGCCTCTTCTTATTATATATATATATATATATATATATATATATATATATATATATATATATATATATATATATATATGGAGGGGGAGATTTGATTGCTGTTCACAACTGTCAAAGCAGAAGACTGAGTGTGGCAGCATCGTTTCCGGGACACCTGAGATTTTGAGTGAGATTGAGAGGTTCTATGGGCAGCTGTACATATCATCGTTGGAGCCACACGCAAGTGTGAGTAACGATACAAGAGCAAGTCTTAGCACCGACACTATTCCGATGATATCCCGGACGTCAGTCTGAGCGAGATTAGAATGGCTCTCCAGCACCTTAAAAACGGCAGAGCCCCAGGCGAGGATGGAATTACAGCGGAGCTTCTGAAAGCGGGTGGAACACCGGTACTTGAAGTCCTTCAGAAGCTCTTCAATTCCGTCCTACATGGTGGCAATATTCCGGAGGCGTGGAGCAGAAGTACGGTGGTCTTGTTCTTTAAAAAAGGCGATAACGCTCTCTTGAAGAACTACAGACCGATTTCCCTTCTGAGCCGCGTCTACGTGTTGTTTTCGAGAGTCATTACGAATCGTCTCGCACGCAGACTCGACGACTTCCAGCCTCCCGAACAAGCCGGTTTCCGAAAAGGCTTCAGTACCATAGACCACATACATACCCTGCGGCAGATTGTACAGAAGACCGAGGAGTACAATCTGCCACTTTGCCTGGCGTATGTAGACTATGAGAAAGCCTTTGATTCCGTCGAAATTTGGGCGGTGCTACAGTCCCTTCAGCGGTGCCAAGTTGACTGTCGGTATATCGAGGTGCTGAAGTGTTTGTACAGTAGGGCTACGATGGCTATCCGAGTACAGAACCAGAGTTCGAAGCCTATCCAACTGCAGAGAGGTGTAAGACAGGGTGATGTTATATCCCCGAAACTCTTCACCGCTGCGTTGGAAGACGTTTTCAAGCTACTGGACTGGAAAGGATACGGTATTAACATCAATGGCGAGTACATCACTCACCTTCGATTTGCCGACGATATAGTCCTTATGGCAGAATCGCTGGAGGACCTTAGCACTATGCTCAATAACCTCAATGGTGTCTCCCAACGGATAGGTCTTAAGATGAACATGGACAAAACAAAGATTATGTTCAATGTCCATGTCACACCTATGCCGGTAGTTGTGGGGAGCACTATGCTCGAAGTTGTTGACGAGTACGTTTACCTGGGACAAATAGTCCGACTAGGTAAGTCCAACTTCGACCGAGAGGTCAATCAATGGATTCAACTCGGCTGGGCAGCGTTCGGGAAATTACGACACATCTTCTCGTCAGGTATACCTCAATCTCTGAAAACTAAAGTGTACAACCAGTGCGTGTTGCCAGTGATGACTTACGGATCAGAGACGTGGTCCTTCACAGCTGGCCGTATGAGGACGCTCAAGGTTGCTCAGCGTGATAGACTCAGAAATGAGGATATCCGCAGTAAAACCAGAGTGACCGACATAGCCCAACGGATTAGTAAGCTGAAGTGGCAATGGGCCGGCCATATAGCTCGAAGAACCGATAACCGATGGGGAAGAAAGGTTCTCGAGTGGCAGCCTCGTATCAGTAGGCGTAGTGTAGGGCGACCCCCCACTAGATGGAGTGACGACCTGTTAAGACATGCAGGAGGCCCCCGGACAGCTCAGGACCGTGCTTTGTGGCGTTACTTGGGGGGAGGCCTATGTTCAGCAGTGGACTTGTGAAGGGCTGTAATGATGATGATGATGATATATATATATATATATATATATATATATATATATATATATATATATATATATATATATATATATATATATATGTATTTTATGATCTTTCATTTGTTGGTTTCGTCTCGGTTCGATTAGCGTCTTCAGTCGTCAAAAAATTTCAAACATCAGAAAAATACAACAAAAAATTATGAGGAAAATTCATTTGCGCATACATTTTGTATGGAACCACTTTTTTGGATGGTATCTAGAGAACGGATTAACTGATATCAATTACTTTATTTGTTTGTCTTAGCCTTCAGAAGTTTCGGCGTGCATTGGAAAAGTAATAAAATCACAAAAAAATGAAATCCGTAGACACCGCCATACTTGACAAAACCAAAACAAGCACAAAAATGGACATGACGTTGTTTGCTGGTCCCGGTAATGTAAGTAGATGACGTGTGAATTATCCTAGCTGTACAGACGTGAGACGTGATTTATCAGTATTTTTGTACCTTTCACCAATTTTCATACAATTTTCGACCGTTATTACATTTGGATTCAATTCGTTTACTTCTATCTAAACGAGATAATAATAAATTTTAGTAATAAATAAAATTTTAATTCATCAGTGAAAAGTGATTTTATAATGGTGAGTTCGGTTTGATAAAGTGCAGCTTGTAAAAGGTAATGTCGTTTGGCATTGTGTGCGCTCGATAAATAATTCACTATGTTGAATTTTGTGATTAATTTTCCAGAGTTATTTACAATGCCGCGAGCTAAAAGATCGAATCTTTCACAATGAAGCCATAACGCAATTAGACTTCGTAATATTGGCAATAGCAATTCACTTCAGATGAACAATAAATTGTATGAAAACAGCGTCACGTTATGGGCGCCGAACATGGTCAGTTTAACTGATCATTCCAACTGATCAGTTCAAACTAAAACTGTTGATATTTTTTTAAATAATTGATTTTCAATATATCGATGAATAAACTTATATATAAAACTTCGATATTGATATATTTATAATTATCAATATTCTGAAAATTCAATATTTAAAAAAATATTAACAGTTTTAATTTGAATTAATCAGTTGGAATGATCAGTTAAACTGACTGTGTGGCATCCATTAGTATCGTCCGACTTCTAGCTTCACAAACACAAGTATATAGAGAGGCATTACGATAAACGGTTCACTTAGCAATGAGAAATTGTCGAGCTTATCGCACAGATTAACAACGTGATAATCTTTGACGCGCAAGAGGAAACGTTTCAAGTTTTGATATAAATCAAGTGGCTTTCCAAAACAATTCTACAATTGACTACAGCTCGCATTATTTCATTCGAATTGGCTCAATGGAGGTTGTATGCGACAATTGCGATGCATTATAGTTCGCTAGAGAAACGTCTGGATTGTGCTGTCTAAGTGGCAAGGTTGCCATTATTGCCTCTGCCACCTGAGCCATTGCATTCATTATTACGACAAGCTTAATTGATTTAAATAATGATTCCTTTCAATATATTAATTTTTCTATATTTTATCATCACCATTACAGCCCTTCACAATTTCTATATTTATTGCAATCTAAATAGGTGTAATATTGTTGCGTGAATAAGTCAACTAGCGCCATCTAGTGTCAGGAACGAGAGCGACAGCGCCATCCGAAGAACTAAGTTTCTAGAAAATCTACACTCGCACACTCGTCCCTTTGCGCGCATTTACTTGAATATTCCGGATGCTTCTTTGCTAATTTAAATAAATAGGCGCTGCAAGATGCGATCAAAGAGTAGTGTTGATTTGGCGAGACAAGCGAAGCTTCGGAGCGGAATAAAGTGAATTAGTGTGTTTAATTATTAGTGTTTTAAGTTTTAATTTGTGTAAAGTAAATTAAAGTGTTAATTTAGGTAATTTTATCGGCAATTTTTATTGTCACGAACCTCAAGCTCGTAACAATTGGTGTCAGAAGTGGGATAAAATCATGCCGATTTTACCTAAGGAGGAAACGGAGGGTGTCCGTACCCGAAGTCAACGCCAGCAGGAGACGGACCAACGAAGATTTGGTGGTGCAACGCCGCAGACGTCGGAGGGCCAGCCACCGGCTGCAGGCCCGTCGGTAGCTCCTACATCTGCAGCACCTGACTTAGGTGCTCTGATGGTGATGCTGCAGCAGCTGCAGAGCGGACAGGATGAACAGGCCCGCCGACAAGAGGAACAGCCCCGCCGACAAGAAGAGCAGATGCTCCTTATGAAGGACCTTCATGCTACCTTTGGGAAAGAGATAAGGGAAGGTGAAGGATAGGGTTGCTCAACAAGACAACCGCCTGTCGGAAGCTGAAACCCAAATCAAGGAAGCTAAAACCCAAATCGACCAAGTGAACAATCGGGTTGACAACGTGATGGCTGACGTGAAGAAAACGCTGGACGACCTCAAACTTGGTGATGGAACTACAGCTCCCGTAGTAGCTACTACACCTTCGCTACGTGGGTTCAAAGTGCCACCGTTCGACGGGACTTCTTCCTGGTCAACCTACAAAATCCAGTTCGAGGCTGTTATGAAGGCGAACGGCTGGAATAAAAGTCAGGCAATGACTGCTCTCATACTAGGCCTGCGCGACCAGGCCTTAACAGTTCTGGAAGCTCTCGGGGAGGAAGTGACTTATGAGCAACTCCTTGAGGCATTGGAGGCGAGATATGGCGACGCTCACCTGGAACATGTCTTTCGTGCGCAGCTTAAAGATCGCGTGCAGCGCATCAACGAAAACCTGCAGCAGTGGGCTCTAGAGGTGGAGAAGCTGGTGCGGAAAGCATACCGGTCTGTACCTGCGCTCATTGAAGGGAACCTGGTGCAGACATTCATCGACGGCATCCGCGACCTGGAAGTCAGAGCTGCTGTGAGGCTCGGGCACCACGAGACGCTTAAGAACGCCTTGGCCCATGCACTGGAGGTGGAAGCCGTGCGGCAGGATCATTGTTCCCATCGCGTCAGGGAGGTTGCAGCAGCTACAGTTCGCGACCGCAAGAGAGGATACAGCCCTAGGTGCTATGGCTGTGGGGAAAAGGGCCATCTTCGATCCGGCTGCCCTAAGCGAACCCTAGAAAGGGAAGTTGAAAGATCTCAGGAGGCTAGTGCGGCCAACAACACCGCCCAGCAGCAGCAGGGAAACGAGTAAAAGCCAGAACTGCGGGGCGGGTGCTGGGTGATGTTAAAAGAGCCCCAAGGATCTCGATCTCACAAACCAATGATGGGAACAGTCTAATCATTAAGGGCGAGGTCAACGGAATGTCATGTAAACTGACCATAGACACTGGAGCCTCTCGTACGGTTGTTAGTTCCCAACTTATAAATCAGTTCCTTGGGAACTCCGCATACAACCGAGAACGCATTAATTTGGTAACAGCCACCGGTCAGCGTATACCCGTCCGTGGAGAGAAGGAGATGGAGTTGAAGCTAGGCAACGTGATCTACCTGCATAATGTCATCGTGGCTGATATAATGGACGACTGCATCCTAGGCCTAGGCTTTTTGAGGAATAATTGTTGTGTGATCGACGTTAAGCTAGGTGTTTTGAAATGTGGAAAGGAGGAACTTTTTATGGAAGTGCGTTACCAGGGAACGTGTACAGCATTAAGAAGATTGTTCTTCCGCCGAGATCGGAAACGATTGTTCCGGTTAGCTTCCTCGAGAAGGGGGGGGCGCCCGGTTTTTTTTTTTTGGGAACAATGCTTTCTTTGGGAAGTCGAGCTTTGGTCAGGCCACTAAATTTCAGGAGTACGTGTGCTGAACCTTTGAACTTTACTTGATTTCTCCCTGGGTGTTTCGTGGTTTTGGTTGTTTTTGTTCTTTGCGCTGGTAGCACGCGTGGACATTTTGTGTTATTTTTAAAAAAAAAGAAATTGAACCTTCCTCTAGTCCGTGGTGTTCACCAGTGGTGCTGGTGAAGAAGAAGGATGGCAGCATGCGGTTTTGTGTTGACTACCGCCGTCTGAACGACGTTACGAAGAAGGACAGCTATCCCTTGCCAAGAATTGATGACACGCTGGACATGCTTACAGGAGTAAAGTGGTTTAGCACGCTGGATCTAAAAAGTGGCTACTGGCAAGTTGAAATTGACCCTAAGGACAAGGAGAAAACTGCGTTCTCGACGGGAAAGGGTCTGTGGCAATTTAAAGTAATGCCGTTTGGGTTGTGCAATGCTCCAGCAACGTTTGAAAGGCTGATGGAACTTGTACTTACCGGGCTAATTGGCGATGCCTGTCTGGTCTACTTGGATGACATCATCATCGTAGGCCGTTCGTTTGAGGAACACCTTCAAAACCTGGAACGCGTGCTCATGAAGATTCAGAGTGCCAACCTCAAGTTGAGCCCGAAGAAATGTTCACTATTCCAACGGCAAGTTAACTTTTTGGGGTTTGTAGTATCGGAAGAAGGTATCCGCACAGATCCAGAGAAAATCGCCGCTGTCAAGAATTGGCCGGTTCCAAAAGACAAGACTCAGGTTAGAGCATTTTTGGATTTGTGCTCCTATTACCGGCGATTTGTGAAGAACTTTGCAGATATAGCCAAACCCCTGCACAAGTTAACCGAGGAGAAGCGACTTTTTTGCTGGGATGAAAGTTGCAATATCGCATTCCAGGAGCTCAAGGACCGTCTGTGCAAAACACCTATTTTGGGATACCCTGATGCAAGCAAAGAATTTATAGTTGACACAGATGCAAGTGATATAGGACTTGCCGGTGTGTTGTCTCAACGGAATTGTGACCAAGAGGTCGTGATAGCGTACTTCAGCAAGTCGTTGTCAAAACCGGAAAGGAACTATTGTGTCACAAGACGCGAATTGCTCGCTGTGGTAAAGTCGTTGCAGCATTTTAGCAAATATCTTCTGGGACGAAAGTTTCACTTACGAACTGACCATGCTGCACTAAAATGGCTATTGCAGTTTAAAAATCCAGAAGGACAAGTTGCGAGGTGGATTGAACTACTGCAGGAATACGACTTTGAGATCGAACATCGCAGCGGAAAATCTCACGGCAACGCAGATGCATTGTCAAGAAGACCTTGTCCTGAAGATTGCAACCATTGTACTAGGCAAGAGAGTAAGGAAGAGGTATCCGTGAGGATGCTCAGGACGGACCACCTCAGCAACGAATGGAAGGACAGCTTACAACATGCACAGCAGGAAGATCCGGACATCAAGCCGATTCTGGAATGGATAAAGGCCAGTGCTCCCAAGCCTAAGTGGAGCGACGTCTCAGCAATGAGTTCGACCACTAAAAGCTATTGGGCCCAGTGGGACAGCTTGCTGATTCAGGATGGAGTTCTGTGCTGTAAATGGGAAAATGTTAGGGGAGACAGCTGTCATTTGCAAATGGTTGTCCCTAAAACTAAAGTACCGGATGTTCTACAGCTGTACCATAATGATTGTTCCGGAGGCCATTTGGGAGTTAAACGAACTCTACTGAAGATCCGAGAATGGTTTTATTGGGTCCACTATCGAAACGATGTCGAGGACTGGTGTCGCAAATGTACAAGTTGTGCGGCTGTAAAGGGACCTCAGACTCGTAGTAGAGGTGCATTGAAGTTGTAAAATGTTGGAGCACCATGGGAGAGAATAGCCGTTGACGTGGCGGGGCCGTTTCCGTAGAGTGAAAGCGGTAACAAGTATTTCATGGTTGTGATGGATTACTTTACTAAGTGGCCAGAAGTCTTCGCCATTCCAAATCAAGAAGCTTCAACAGTTGCAGATAAACTAGTTCATGAAGTCTTCTGTCGTTTTGGAGTACCTTTAGAGATTCACAGCGATCAAGGAAGGAATTTTGAGTCTCAAATATTCCAAGAAACTTGCCGAGTTATGGGTACTCATAAAATAAGGACGACTTCTTATCATCCGCAATCTGAAGGAATGGTGGAACGATTTAATCAGACATTGGAGAGGTACCTAGCAAAAGTTGTAGACAATCGGAAACGAGATTGGGACAAGCACATACAACCGTTTTTGTTGTCATATCGAAGTTCTGTTCACGAAAGTACAGCAGTGACACCAGCTTTCGCAAACTTTGGAAGAGAATTACGGCTGCCTGTAGACCTGATCACCGGGATACCACCTGATGCCCCACGCAGTATAACCGATTATGCAAATGACTTGCGGAACAAAATGAATGACATTTATGAGCACGTCAGACAATCGGGCCAGCAAATGTCTGAGAAAATGAAAACCCGGTACGACCGCAAAATGAACAATAAAGGGTTCAACGAAGGTTCATTAGTGTGGTTGCACAATCCAGTCCGCAGCAAAGGGAAATCTCCTAAGCTTCAAGCTAAATGGGACGGCCCGTACCGGATTGTAACCAGGATCAACGATGTGACCTACCGGATACAGAAAGGCGCAAGAGGGACTCCTAAGATCGTCCATGTGGATCGCTTGGCGCGTTATTATGGGACCGATAATGCTCGGGACGAGCATGTCTTAGGAGGGGCAGTGTTGCGTGAATAAGTCAACTAGCGCCATCTGGTGTCAGGAATGAGAGCGACAGCGCCATACGAAGAACTAAGTTTCTAGAAAATCTACACTCGCACACTCGTCCCTTTGCGCGCATTTACTTGAATATTCCGGACGCTTCTTTGCTAATTTAAATAAATAGGCGCTGCAAGTTGCGATCGAGGAGTAGTGTTGATTTGGCGAGACAAGCGAAGCTTCGGAGCGGAATAAAGTGAATTAGTGTGTTTAATTATTAGTGTTTTAAGTTTTAATTTGTGTAAAGTAAATTAAAGTGTTAATTTAGGTAATTTTATCGGCAATTTTTATTGTCACTAACCTCAAGCTCGTAACAATATTAATGTTTCATTAATAAGTAATTTACATTTAAACAACATTAAACCCAAAAAAAGCATTTCTATTTTTGATATTGTGAGGAACCAGAAGCACATTTTCAGTAAGAAATGTGGGATATGACTATTTTCTTCAATATCAATAAATTATATTTAGATATTTTGTTGTTTATATGTTTAAATGTTGAATAAAAAATTCTCAATTAATCAGCTTGAGTTGATCAATTAAAGAAGTTGTAAATATTTGACTGTGTACAGGTTATTTGAGTTTTTAGTTTTACTTTATTCAATTAAGGTAAAAAATAGTATTTTTATATTAAGAACCTAGTGGTAGATAATATAATAATATTCTATTAAATTATATTAAGCTAATGCTTAATATAATTAAAATAATGTAATTAGAAGCATTTGATATATATTTAATAAGAAGCATGTGATTCTGACGCAGGGTAAGATCCAAAAACATCAAGAATATATACTTGTAGAATGGTTAGAGGCATACTGAACTTAAACGTTCAGTTGGAGAGGTCTTGTCTAATGAAGTCAGCACCGTCCCCCTCGTGCTCTAATCAATAAACAATTGTTTGAGTGAACAAACATCTTTTGCGGCAAGGAACAAAAATGTAAATGAATTAAGCCTCTTATGAATAAAAACCAAATCGTTGTTCCTCTGCATTCCTTCAAATCGACTGTGTATCAAACGAACCAACTATCCCACTGAATTTTTAAACGTATTGAATCTGCTTGGCTTGCCACCGCACAATTTACAACTTGGCACGAAAAGAACTTGGCAACGAAGGTTGGCTGTGCAGTTATCATGCTTCGAAATCTGAACCAACCAAAACTATGTGACAGAACCCGTTTTGAGGTAGCAAACTGATGGGCAACGTGATTCACGCGACTATATTCAAAAGAAAGTTTATTTTTTAAAGAATATTAACAATGCTATAAAGATTACTAATATTCCCCTTAACCACTCGTGGTAAGCTTAAATTGCTTGTGTTACGAGTGGTTCACGCCAGTAGTCGAATGGTGGATTCGAACCCACGACCTTTTTCAGTTCGCGGTCCGCGCCCTGCCATTAAGCTACTGTCGCTTAAAAGGTGGGAAAGTTCTTATTCCTAGAATTCAAGTTCAATTCAAGTTCAAAGGTGGGAAAGTTCTTATTCCTAGAATTCCGATAATCCCAACCGTAATGTGATGTTTAAGCGAATTCAATGTCTGAAGTAGGATATAATTATATGTAATAGGTCTTTTCCTATACAGGAAATTGCCGTTCTGCAGTACTAACCATTTAAATAAAAATAAGTTTTGTTTGGCTAAGAATTCCAATTTCAAATTAATTTTATTTGAATAACTTGGAATTCTTTTTTTAAATAAACCATTTGTTTATTGATTTGCCTTATGTTTTCATCGCATTTGAATTTTTTTGTCATCTTGGACACGTTAAAAATTCGAGTAATTATGAAATATGAGTAGCGTCGTGGCAGCAATGCGGCACAAGCGGCATTTTGTGACTAAAATGTCCGGACTTTTACTGAAATGTCAAGCTTTTCAAACTTCTTAATGGTAACCCCACACGCAACATCAATTACTTTTACGGAGCAAATACTACAAACGAACGTACCACCTGTTATTGGTTTGCCCACTTCCGTTCGGGAAATTTCAACTCGAAAAATGAACCCCGTGGTCGCCCGGAAAATTTGATCGACAATGACGAATAAATTCGAGACATGCCCTGCACTGCTCAACAGCTACCCAAACCAAAGAGTTTACAACTGAATTGCTACCTGCGACGAAAAATGGATTTCACGTGGTCGTCACTCCATATAGTGTTATTGTAGTTAACGTTTTTAAGATAAATTAATTGATGATACATTTTCAATATATACTAAAGAAAGGATAGGACTAAAAAAGAAATAAAATATTTCAATTGTACGAAACGCGTGTGTTCATTCATACGATAAAAAAATTCTGGCTGTTGATTAAATTTTATTCAATTAAAAACCTGTTTTCTTTCTATTTATTTTTCTTACTACAATCATTCCCTTCACCACAGGATCGAGAAGATTGAGTGCTCTTTTTGTCAATGTTACTTAATATCACTCACGATGCGCCCACTTGAACAGTCACTGGGCAACACATCACGCTCATCTTGAAATGGATTTCGGACAGATTGCTGTAATAAGTGCTTTTGAAATACGAAGAAGAATAATGAAATGAAAAAAAAACGCTACTGGGTGCATCCCATATACAGTGAAAGATTGTTTAAAGAAAAATTTTATACTCTATATTCTAAACTACGTCAGTATACTTCAAAATTCTTTGATTTTCTTCATATGTCAATAAACAGTTTTGATGACTTGGTTGGTCCTTTAATTATGTTTCAAGACATAAAATTTCGCAGATGTATTTCAGTAGGAGAAATACTAGTGGTAATACTAAAGTAAGTAGCATAAACAACATTAATTTATTTAAACAAAATATCTTAATTAATTAGCTGCATAAAACTTTGCGATATCAGAATCATCTTCAGAGTAATTTGGCACAAATGAGTGTTCTGTTTCGTTCAACGGTGGGGAATAGATGTCATAATCAAGTAATACTTACGTAGATGCAGAGCGATTGAGACATTCTTGTGAAAGTATACCTAGTGTTTGTGCATGGCGCTGAAAGTATACGAGTTGTCTGTTGTTGGGGTGGAGAAATTAATTGTTATGACAGTATAAGGAGTGGTTATGGTTGAGGAACATTATATGACGCAGGAGTAGAATTATAATTAAATGACTGTGATGAGGTATAGTATTTTAAGATGTTTAAGTTCGCAATTTGGGCATAAATTTTTTATCTGGCGGAATAAATTTTAACTTTGGAACCAAAGATATAACGAAATTTTTGTCTGGATGTTTGTGTGTTGCAACTTTTATCTTTTAATATTTCTAGTAACGATCCCCCATTTTATTCTTGTGTTATTCGTGTTTCTGTTAGTGTGAAAGAACTACTCTCATCCTCACTAACTGTCTCATTATCGTCACGCGTAGGTATTGCAGCGGTATTGCCGGATATTTCTCTTGCTTGGACCTTTGAAGAAATCGAAAAGAGTAACTTATCATACTCAGAATACAGAAAAAAACGGAAACCGTGAACGCGCTTAAAACTGAAACAAGAAAATTACACATAAATAGTGTACTTTCACGTTCAAGCGAATAGTCACTCTATGAACGTCGTATAACGTGACGTATTCTGCCGGTGTCAAATTAAATTAAATTATGCGGTCTTGTGCCATCTCTTCCTGTAAATGTTTTTTTTTAATCTATGAACCACTTATAACTATCATCACATGTGTATTACCTGATACAATATTGTAGTTACAAACTTAGAAACTAGAACAAACATAATATAGGTATGTTATGCACAACTTAAAGATATTTTACAATAAGCGGCCTTTGTGAATTCATTCAGAGTATAGTAAATAAAGGTTACGAAAGTGTCATAAAGTGTTTGCCAATTCTCTATTTTTCCGTCGAACTTCAGAAGCTCAATTTGTGGCAGTCTAGCTTGTACCTTTTCCGTGTCGGGCGTAAAAATGTGGTTAACGTTAGCGGACGTTGGGATGCTGCCTTGTTTGCGCTCTGGTAGGGATATCTCCGCGGCGCTATCATGAAATGCAGATAACGCTTTCATATGATTTTTTCTTTAGGAAGCAGAGTCAGTTTTAACGAATTAATTTTTTCCGTAAGCAACACATATTCATTACGAAAGTTCTCAAATTTAAGAAATCTAGATTTAAATAGGCTAAAATTAAATATAAATGTTAAGTATAACTATTAAATATAGATATTTAAAAGAATATTTAAGTTTCTCAAAACAAAATCAGCGTTCAAAAAATAAAGTTAACGTTCACGTTATTTAACTATTTTAATTAAATAAAAACGAACGATTTAACATTCAAAGATATGTGAGTAATTTCTATAAACAATTTCAGTAATGTTTTCCAACAATAATTATAAAATACCCTCAAGTTATTTTTTTAAATGCGTAATACTAGAAATGCGAAACCAAATAAGATAAGTCTGAAAAGTCTGAGCAATACGAAATACTTAACGCGTGTTTAGGTTTAGCAGAATTATAATTGAAATAAATAAATTATTTTTCTTAGAGATAGTTGCCGCACTATTCTTAAGTAGTGCGTATATAAGGGAGGCGGTAGGATAGAAAATACTTAGGAAAAGGATATTATATCGAGACTGTTCCGAAGACACACCAACAACTAATCAATCAGGCAGCTTGATTACAATCTTAGTCGCCGCGATTGGTCTTACTATCACTATATCATCTATGTGGTGGGACTCATTTTCTGTCTAAGAGTTCATCTGGGTTGGTACCACCGTTAAACCTTTTTTTGCCACCAAATAGCAGTGACAGCACTGCTGTGTTCCAGTCCGAATGGTAAAGATCCAGTATAACAACAGGCTGTGAGGCATTCCATCTTAGTCCTCAGAGTTGACAGTATATATGTAGCCCTTTTTATCAAAGAAAACTTGGACGTTGTTAGTGAGAAATTGAAACATTTATAAAATAAATGGTCTTTATATAGTGTACTAGCAGCTCGCTCCAGCTCTGCCTGGATATAATCTGTTAGTGTAGCGTTATTTAAATAAAAGATAAATTTTTCAATTTATCCAAAAAATTTCTAATATACAATATAGCCTACATCGCTCTTAGTATTGCTAAATCTATTTGTGGAGTTTCATTACAATTGGATCAGCCATTTAAAATTTAAGCTGGAACACATACACAGACAGACAGACAGACACATTTAAAAACAATGTTTATTCATGGTTTAATGACATGAAAATGACCCTATCAGCTCAGTGTAAGTTAGTTAATTCGTTATTAGAGATAGATATACAGATAGACAGTCCTCATTTAATGAGGATATACGCTGTAGAACTAGAGTAACCGATATAGCCCAACGGATTAGAAAGCTTAAGTGTTAATGGGTCGGCCATATAGCTCGAAGAACCGACAATCGTTTGGAAAGAAAAGTTTCCGTAGTGGCAGCCTCGTACCAGTAAGTGAAGTGTGGGGTGGCCCCCCACTAGATGGAGTGACGACCTGGTAAGACTTGCAGGAAGTCGATGAATGCAGGTGACTCGGGAACACTTTCGAGGAATGCCGCAACTCGCATTGCGGCATTCCTTGGGGGAGGCCTATGTTCTGCAGTGGACTTCTGTAGGGTTCATTAGAGCCCAATGATGAATGATGATGATCAGACAACACTCCAATTTTATTTGTATAGATCCTAACCAGGCAAAGCCAGGGGGCTTGCTAGTAAAGAATAAAGATAAAGGTATAATTTGTATGGGTTTATGTTTCTATTTGATATGTACACACCAATCGTACGAAATGCAGAAACTAGTCGATAATGTATTTATAACAGCACTGTCTATAAAGCTCAACGCAAAACTGTTTATTTAGTACTTACTTGAGTATTGGTAACGTTTCAACAGTACATAGTCTGAGCGTAAGCTTTGTGTGCTCGGTTATTCTGTTACCAATTCTTCATAGAAAGGTAAAATAGTTAAATACTGAAAATATCTTGTCATTGTCCATTGAACGGTCGTGGTGATAAATATCATACCATAAAATGGGTCAAGTTAAGGGTATAATAAATGGTATAATGGTTAAGTATAGGGTATAACCGATGAGCGTGTATGCGTAGATATAGGGATGTAAAGAAGGCGAGAGAGGTGTGTCAAGATCGCGCCAAATACAAGTCCGTAGTCTCTACGTACCCCCTAGGTGACAGGCGTGATAAAATGACGCAGAAATGAAATAACTGCTGGTCTTGAAATCCCAGTCGCCTAAACATTATTTAATTCCTTATTTTAAAGAATTAAGGATGACTAACGGACACATATTCCATCTGGTGGTAAGTGCATTCTGTGGCCCATAAATGGAATCCGTCATCAATTACGAATCGAGATGCATATGCGTTTTCACTCTTAGGAACCGAAATTAAATACCTCGTTACCAAAACTGGGTAATCCGATCGTATATACGAAATACAAAATGATATAAGCTTAATGGCGCATTAACTTGTCGATGCGCTCGGCTTTAAACGTATGGTATGTGGTTCAAGCTCATGTCCACGAGACATTAATTTTTATAAAAATAAAGATATTGATTGTTGCATTGAAACCATCCGCTCAATAAAATAAAATGATGTGTCTTACCTAGTTTGAGGAGCACCTCCTTCAATTGCGTGCACTAATTCCGTCACCATTACTCCGACCACTAGTCCCAACACCACTACTCTAGGAAAGACACACCATCGACGATAATTCGACACGTGTTTCGCCTCTACACGAGGCATCTTCAGTTGATGTAGACTACGGCGGCTCTGAAATATTTTACATTAATTTTCTCCAGAACCACTTCATTTGACTTGCCTTGTAGAATAAGAAGTTAGTCTTGTAAAGCAGGTACAGTATAATGATTTCTTATGTTTACGTGAACACTACACCTTTAAATAAAATTAGTTTTTTCGGATTACATCGCATATACGCGTTTTGTGAGTAAAACTAGTTTCATTAATACTGGCCCAAAAATATTGAAGTAAGTTAATTTTTATTATTGACATTTCCGCTATGTCTCAGGAAGTATTAACGAAATTGCGTCACACCAAAAAGCTTTCTATCGAAGCTCATTAAGAATTTAACAAAAGAGGGTCCAGCATATTGGGGGCTTACGACCGGCTTATTAAATATATGTTTTTTGGATGCGGTCTTTTACTTTAAAACTTCCTTCTATAAAAATTCTTCCCCATCCTTACGCATAAGTAAGTTAGATATTTCATATCAATTGGTTTTAATCTCAATTGAACGAACAATTATTATATACCATTATAATGTTAATATTTAGATAATTACACCTTAATTTATTTATTTATTAATATTGATATACATTTTAATAAAATTCACTATTGAATATAAAAAATATACGTTAATTATAGTCAACCAAATCTAAGAAATAAATTTTGACAGCTATCAGACTTATTGCACCAAGCATGCCAACCAAAAAATGGGAACGTACAATATTCGATTCTTAAAAAAATCGATATCGATTAATTAGAGTTAGTAATCATTTATAGTTTGGTTTGAATAATACCAGAATAAATTAAAAACGGATAATTTAAAACTTAAAGTTTCATCAGTTTCTTCGTATTTGTTGTAACTGCTTATTTATAGAGGCACAATTATAAATATTTTAGATTGAAACTGTCTGTCTTACTGAGCTGTCGTTGTTTAGATTAATTATTATTTGATTTTCAATATTGCAGTCAAAATTAATGTGTCTCAAAGTCATCCATAATCTTTTTTTTTTGTTTTTTCTACCACTTTTGCCCAATCATTGTTTTTGACATGGGCACATGTTTCAACGAATATAGAAGAAACAGTTCAAAAAAGAAGATGAACAAAAAATCACAAAATTACGCATAGTAAGCTCCCTAATGGCGGGAGATTGAAATTATGTAGTGGTTTTTTCAGCGCGGCCTTGTATATGAGTTTTTTTGCCTACACAAAGGACAATGGCGAAATAATAGGTGATGGTGTAGCGGAGCTGTCGTGCACAAGCGAACGAAGCCTAAATCACGCTATCAACATTCCGAGTCATAAACAGTATATATAGAACATCTCCGAACTATCACACGGAGTGTCGGCCGCTCCCCGGGCAGAACACCTTGCCCGGCGGGAGATATCCCCTTTTCCTTTCACGGCCACAATGGGTGACTACCCGACGTGATCTGAACACGCAACCAACAACCTTTGGAAACTTCAAGCTTCATCATCGTCATAGAATACCCCACCCATTCGCTCCCGAGCAGATATATCGTCTGCAGTCTTCATATCCTGCAAGCCATCTAGCTTTACAAGGTTCATCGCAGCACTGGAATAATAATGCTTCCTGTTCCTTCAAGCTACACTCTGCGCTACAGTGTTCGGCATGGCTCTGAGCCTTACTGCTCGTCTCTGCTTCACGGCACTCTCGCAGATTATTTGCCTTCTTCTCGACTCACCGCCGACTACAAGGCAATCTCCTGGCACTTGCACATTCGTCGACAACAAGATTTCACTATCGACCTCCGGTCTGAGCAGGGGATGATGTTGCGGCGCTGTCGTCGCGCCACAAGCGAAATACACCGAAGCTTAAATCACGCTATCAACATTCCGAATCATAAACAGTATATATAGAACATCTCCGAACTATCACACGGAGTGTCGGCCGCTCCCCGGGCAGAACACCTTGCCCGGCGGGAGATATCCCCTTTTCCTTTCACGGCTACAATGGAATTATTAAGCGTCTATTTAAGTCATCATTACAGATATCAATAAAATAATTTACTATGTATTATCTAATCAAGCTTATGAGCTATAGAAAAAATAATCATGCACACTTCAAAACTTAATTGACTAGTTGTTGTAGTTGTTACGATTCGTCAGTTAAGACAGACAAAGGTCTTATAACGTACAGCCGAGTTTGATGTGTATTTTATTCAGAAAACTCTTCTATATATACTAATGCGTTCTTTAAGGATTCCCTCTATGCTAGTAACTACCATATACGAGTATAAACATATACGAAAATTATTTTGACCAGTTGTTGTTGTAACAATTTGCCAGTTAAGGCGTTTTATAGCATACAGCCTAGCCTGATGTGTATTTTGTTTAAACTGGAACATCTCTAATTCCTGACTTCCTGCAGTAGTATGACCGAAAAAAAAGTTCAGGATCTTAAACCATATTTTTACATATTTTGCATTTGTAGACGCAAGAAAAAATGTCAACTAAAATTTATTTGGGAGTTATCCATTGTCCTTTACGTTGACAAAGTAAAAAAAATAAACTAGTTCTATTCATGACTCATGTATATTAAGGAATTTTAAAAACAAAAATTTACTTAAACAAATAATTAATTAAAAAAATTAATGATTCGATTCTTTGAATATCTTTAACGATTATTTGAATCTTTTTGCAAATTATTCGCATATAAATTCATGCATTCTGGTCTCTTGCCAAGGCTATCCAAGGGAACTTCTGCCAGCCATCTCTTCCATCTCTGCACAGGGAGGATGACTCACTGGCCCATGCCGCAAAGGACAAAGCCGATCTACTGGGCTCTCTCTTTGCATCCAACTTGACTCTTGATGATGGGGGGAACACACCGCCGATCATCCCGCTGTGTGAGCGCTCCATGCAAGATGCTGTTTACCCAACGTTCAGTGCGCAGAGCTCTTCTCTCCCTAGACATCAACATGTCGAGTGGGCCTGATGGCGTTCCTCCTACTGTGCTGAAGACATGTGCTCCGCAGTTGGCACCGGTCTTTACACGTCTTTTCCGGTACTCTTACTCCCTAAACGTAGTCCCGAAATCATGGAAGACAGCCTTCGTGCACCCGATCCCTAAAAAAGGAACCGCTCTGATCCGTCCAACTAAAGGCTTATCGCCATCACCTCCTTGTTCTCTAAAATAATGGAATCTATTAGTCATGCCGTTATTAGCTCATGCGGTACCTTGAGAATCACCAGCTGATTAGTGACCGCCAGTACGATTTCCGTCGCGGTCACTCAGCTGGTGGTCTTCTAGGTTACCTAATTCATAAATGGGCGAAGGCATTAGAATCCAAGGGGAGGCGTTGGCCGTTAGTTTGGATGTAGCGAAGGCATTCGATTGGATTTGGCAAAAGGTGCTTCTTACGAAACTTCCGTCCTACGGGCTTCCCGAGAAATTGTGCGATTGGATCACCAGTTTTCTTGCTGATCGGAGCATCAAGGTCGTAGTAGACGGTGCATACTCCGATTACAAGCCCATTACCGCTTGTGTTCCACAAGGCTGCATGCTATCACCAACGCTGTTACTTCTGCATTTCAATAACATGTTGCAAATCTGTAGCATTCATTACTATGCAGACTACAGCACTAGTGATGCTTTATTCATCGGTTGTGCCAACATTTCTCGGAAAAACGTCGCTGAGTACCGGGGCAAACTTGTGTCTGAAGTCGAGAATTTGTTGAACAAAATCTCGGACTGGGAGCTACTAAATAGAGCGGGACAGTATTTCATGCCAGCTCACCGCCTGCAACTTTACAAGGGCAGGTTCGGCCATATATGAAATACTGTTCCCCTATTGCCCTGTGGGGCTCGGCTCCCTATTGCCAGCTTCTTCCATTTGATCGCATCCAGTGCAGAGCAGTTCAAATCGTCGGCGACCAAGCTCTTTCCGATCGACTTGACTCACCGGCACTGCGAAGAGATGTTGCATCTCTTTGCTTATTTTATCGCACTTATTACGGGGAACGTTCTGAGTAATTGCTCGGATTAATCCCAGCCCACTATGCGGTAAACATCTCGATATCATCCACACCATCTGCATGCTTGGCGGTCCATCACTGTACGTTTCACTAGGAGTTTTCTTCCAAGTACTACTTCTCTGTGGAATAATTTACCACCGGTGATTTTTTTGGACCGATACGACCTGGGGACCTTCAAGAAAAGAGCTTAAGCCTTTCTAAAGGGCCGACAACGCACCTGCGATTCCCCTGGTGTTGCGATTGTTCATGGGCGGCGGTAGTTACTTAACATCAGGTGAACCGAATGCTCGTTTGCCCCAAATTCTATAAAAATAAAAATATAACATATAAATCCATATATACAAACAGAATAAAATAGAAATAGAAAATAGAAATTTTATTAAACATAGATTTATTACATGGTACTTATTGGAAGTATTTTTTGTGTTTACCACTGGTTCAGAAAATACTTCTGTTCCGTGGAGAACCAGCAAGAAGCCCAGCGAAATTTAATGTATTAAACATTTTTCACTTTATAATAATTTTGTATTATTTTTAATGAATTTTAATAGAACCAGCACGATGGCGAACGCCTTATTCCCAGGAGTTTTTTAATTTGTGTATTATATGAAATTATAATAACCCTTTTTGTTAAAAGTCTCTTTAATAAAACATTTAAACTTGTTTATTGACGAACTTTGTACATTTCCCGTCCGGTCAGAGGAAACCAATTTCAAAACGTTATAAATAAATAAGTAAATTTAATTTCGCTTTTATTGATTGTTCACTCATTCGAGCCAAACGGTTTGCTACGTATTTCGAAATGCGTACAGCAAAAGTTTGGAATAATAGCCGACGTCTGACCTCTCTGTTCGATTACAATCTACGTGTACAAGGAATAAGTGAACAGGCTTTTGTTAAGCTAAGACATTGCAATCTACCATCTAGCGCTTCATGCACTTATTACCAAGTAGAATCATAAATCACTGCACTTAAAGCAATTAAAAAAATATAATTAATAATATGCACTTATTATTTTTTCAATGAAAGTAATATTTCTACGATGGTTTCAATTAACTCTGGTTGTTGTTTAAATTGCATTTTAAACCAATTATCATTCAATATAAAACTCTACTGAAATAAAAGTTTATTATTAAAATTTGTTTGCAATTATTCATTTCGCGTGTGCTAGGTGAGATAATTATCGTACTTCGTGAACTAAAAGTGCAATACATTGTTAATTACTTTATAAGTCGACCATATATTTTTATTTGCAATTTAGATAATAATACCTGATTTTAACCTTAAAAAGTGAATAAATAGTAAGTAGTCTGCCTAGGTAAGCACAACTTCTACCGAGAGGTAAATCGATAGGTTCAACTTGACTGGGCAGTGTTTGGGAAATTACGACACATCTTCTCGTCAGGAATACCTAAAACCTAAAAACAAGATTGCACAACCACTGCGTGTTATCACTGATTACCTATGGATATGAAACGTGGTCCTTCACTGCTGGCCATATGAGGAAGCTCAAGGTCGCTCAGCGAGCTATGCTCAGGGTTTCTCTGCCTGATAAACTTAAAAATGAGGATACACTGTTGTACCAGTAATAGACTGTCCATATAGCTCGAGAAACTGATAATTGATGGGGGAAAAAGGTTCTGGG
This sequence comes from Parnassius apollo, assembly GCA_907164705.1. Lineage (NCBI taxonomy): Eukaryota > Metazoa > Arthropoda > Insecta > Lepidoptera > Papilionidae > Parnassius > Parnassius apollo. The sequence continues at coordinate 442,107 of CAJQZP010001507.1, read as the reverse complement.
GTGGCAGCCTCATACCGGTAGGCGACGTGTAGGATGATCCCCCTCTAGATGGATTGACGACCTGGTAAGACATGCAGGAAGTCGGTGGATGCAGGTGACTCATGATCGTGCTTTGTGGTATTCCTTGGGAGAGCACTGTGAAATAATCTCCACCCACCCTGAGACCCTGCCCCTGGCGACCTGTGCTACTTTTGCAACGTTTAAATTTTTTGGTTTTCGTAAAAAAGATTAATTCCAGTTTGAACTGCACGGTTTCCGCAACTTTTTGGGTTTTTTGACGTTTATCTCATTCAAGCTATGCTTGCAGTTTACAAACTGTATTTTATTATGTTTGTCAAACGCTAAGTACCATAGACCAGCGAAAATTCAAAAAAGAGTTATGAGTGACCCCAGAAAAAAAATCACTAAGTTAACAAGTGAAGAGGTTGGTTCAGGTAACGAAGTTAGCTGTTTTTATTTCGTAAATTATTTATATTGAAGAGTTTATTTATTTTGGAAAGTAATATTAGAGCAAACTAGAAAATATGCATTTAACATACGAGTAATATTTATGATGGCATTAAATGAGACAAGCAATTATTTTAATATTTTATTTAAAAAAAGAAGGTACATATACGTAACCTTACAATCTAATGTGAACCTTGTGCTTGCACACTTGCAGTCAGTATATTAATTCTTGGTGATATATTATCAGAAACAGACACCCACAAATCAGGTTCTATGTTAAGTCTGGAGCGATATTTTGTTTTTATAGCAGTTAATGTGGAGAAAGCTGTCTCGCAAAGGTATGTAGATGCGAATGGCAGCAATTTTAGCAGAGATGTTTTGAATAACAGTGGATATTCCTTTTCCGTCATTATCCAGAACTTGGATAGATCCATGGTTTTGAAAATAGATCGAAAGCTTTCATCGGACATTAAATCGGTCAGCTGCTCCTTTTCTTTTAAGTTCATTTTCATAGTATTAAGATCACAAGTGAACGGATTAATTATCCATTGGTCGCCGTGTGACGTATCTGGGAATCTTATTTCCAAGTCTTGCTTAAGGTTTGTAAGATGCATCATGATTTTGGATTTTAATTTTTTCTTCGAGCTTTATATTGTTTTCTTTAGAAAATTTTTCCAAACATGCAAACATCTCGTAGTTTTCAGCACTGATTTCGTCTATCCACAAACTTATTTTCCTACAAAAAGCTTTTATTTTGTTAGCTAAAATCAATACATTTGTACTCTTCCCTTGCAACGATTGATTTAAATCGTTAAGTTTTTCAAAAATATCCGAAAGATAGCCAACTGTTGCCAACCAATTTTCATTCAAAAAATATTCCGCTAGCTTTGGTTCCCGTTCAAGTAGAAATATTCTGATTTCATCTTTGAGATCAAATACACGTCGGAGTGTTTTTCCTCGCGATAACCACCTGACCTCCGTATGTAACAGTAGATTTTCGTATTCTGATCCCATTTCACGACACATTATTTTAAAAAGGTGACTGTTTAATGTGCCAGCTTTAATAAAATTTATTATTGTTACGACTTGTTCCAGCACTTTATTTACATCTGGTTGCAAATGTTTTGCTGCAAGGGCTTCACGGTGAATCATACAGTGAACAAAGCCTACGTGAGGTGCAATCTCATACTTCTGCTTTGAATCTTGTTTTAGAGCCGGTCAATGCAGCTGCGCCGTCTGTACACACAGATACACAATATTCCCACTTTATGTCATGGAGTTCAAAAAAGGTATTAACTGCATTAAAAATTGCTTCACCGGTTGTTCTTCCTTCTAATCCCTGACAAAATAACAAATCTTCGCATATGTCGTTTTCATATCGGTATCGGATAAATATCAGAAGTTGAGCTACATTAGCTACATCAGTCCTTTCATCCAGCTGAATAGCATAATAGGGACTCCCTTTCACGTGATCTATAAGTTGTAGTTTGATATCATCAGCAAGTAGATTGAAACGACGATGAACAGTGTCACTTGATAGTGGAATTGTTTTCAGTAAATTGGCATACTTTTCTCCTTGCATGATCGAAACCATTTTCATTGCAGCTGGCAAAATGAGCGTCTCGCCAATGTTGTGAGGTTTTTTAGTTTTGGCAATCAAAAAGGAAACCTCGAAAGATGCTTGTAAGGCTTTTTGGTAGTTAATCAGTTGTGTATTTTTGGAAATCAACCTGCTGTGACTTTAGTTTGGTGGCAAGTCGTTTAAAATAAGATTCATCTTCATTTTTTAACTGTGGATGCTTAGTTTCTAGGTGCCTTTTCAGTTTGGCCGGCTTCAGGTAGATGTTGCTGTTGAACTACTCGCTGTTATGACTAATAGTTATAGTAGTGGAACTAGATATTTCTCTGCTTTCATCGATAGTTATAACACTACTGGTACTTGAAGTGGTGGCATTGGTCTCACGACTTATATTACTCGTAGCAGTAGTTGTCATTGTAGAATCTGAGGCGACACTGCTGTCAAGAACTACGTGTTTAATTCTTTTGATTTGTGATGCGTTATTAGGACTTCCGCCACCTGCATCTATAGATGTGCGTTTTATTAGCCACTTATCCATTATTAACTGCAATAATAAAGACGTATTAATAAATAAAAAACGTATTCCAAACGATTAATATTAGATTTTTCGTCATATGCTCGCGTGGTAACAGGATTTAATTCAAATTTATTTTCAACGAAGCACAAATAGACAAGCAAAAAAAGTGGCCAAGTGCGAGTCGTACTCGCCCATGAAGGGTTCCGTGGTAGCAAGTAATGATATGACTGGATGTTAGTTGTAACTTTGTTTTTCATAGTGTTTGTATGTAATGACAAACATGACTTGACGAAACTATAAGGGTTCCTTGTTTCTCAAACGGAACCCTAAAAATACATAAGTGAAGCGTAAAAAATATTTCGCGCTGGTTTTGTTATTGAACCCACGCGTCCAACATGGCCGCGCTGCGATGACGCCTCACTTTATTTTCAAAGTATGAGTGCACAGTTACTTACCGTGTGCGTGGTTATCCACGAGAACACTAATCTTTAAAAAAAACTTTCTACAGATGTAATCTTCCGTGTTTTGACATCAATTTAGTATGTATTTGCAATCGACAAAGCGGCGATGAGTACGCACGTGCGGATAGAACTGACTAAACAGACAGACTGAACGAAGAAAGAGCGATCGGGGTGGGGGCGCGGGCGCGGGAGCGGTGAGGTTGTGACCGGCGGGACTGGATAGGTCGTACAGTCGTAATTATTTTCGATTCTCTCCGTTTTAAGAACATTGTGTAATTGTGTATGTAAAGAGAGGTCATATTTTAAGCATAAACCTTAATAAAATTCGATAAATACAGGACCTTTTTTGACTTTTTTGGCGACCCCATAAATATCTTTCGCGATCCCACACGGGGTCGAGACTCCAGGGTTGAGGAACGTTGCCATCGACCACATACTTACCATTTGGCAAAATGTATTTAAGACCGAAGAGTTCTGTCATAATAGGGTAACATCTTAATAGCGACTAAATTAGGGTAAACTGAGATTTCATACAAATTTATTAATATTTAATATTAATAAACTTGTATGAATAATAAATAATATTTATTATTTTATGGTTAAAGTTATAAGTTTTTTATCAAAAATAGTATTTTCGAGGCTTAAAATTATTGTAAAAATTTAGTGGATGACAGAACACAAGAAACTGCATAAAGTATGCATCAGCTTAATATAATACTACCTACCTTTATATATATACAAAGGAAGTTAGTTTTTTTTGGAAAGTGCGTAGGTAATTTTTTTTGAATAATTTTACAGTTTAATATTCTATTTTTTAAGGGTTTGTTTTTCTGTTTTAAACAATTATTAATAGCCTCATGTCGATTAATCATTCATAAATAAAATTCATAAATAAAATTGAATCTATCTATAATTATGAAATAAATGTTTTCTAAAAACTTGAAGATTTTTGTTAAAAAAGGAAAAATGTTTCGCCCTAAATCTAAATAACAACTCGTTTCCAGATTCTACCGAGGCGAAGCTGGAGCGGGTCGCTTGTATTTTACAAGGCTTTTTGTATTTTAAAAAGTTGCTAACCTAATAATATAAGAGGGATAACTAGTATCTGCATAGGTACTCATAAAATATGTTTTATGTTAACACCTACTACAACTTCTGAAGAACAGAAAAATTCAAAAAACTTATGACGAGCTTTTTGGCCAAAAACACGTAACTTATAAAACTTCAGCAGAGCTAAAGTTATGGTGGCTCTTCTAGATGGCGTATTACCTAGACTTTCATCTGTGTTGCTGAAGGCATATTTATTTGCTCGGCCTATAAACAATTGTTTAATTTGCGACTATAAAACGCCTTCCACGGAAATGAATAATCATGCCGAATTAATACACGTGTGTGGAAAAATACTTCTTTTAAGTCCAATAAGAAAACACGCTAGGCATCTGGGGGCTTAAATCGTATTTTTCAATATATTCACTATAAAACTCACGTATTTTATCCACTTATCCATCCATCTATTACAGCCTATAAAAGTTCACTGCTGAGTATAGGCCTCGCCTATAGCTTGCTTCATAGGATGGATTTTGCCATAGTTGACATATCTGGCTAACAGGTAGTGAACCGTAGTTTTTTTTTAAATTCGTAATCAAGAAGATGCTGCTGCCCATTACCTGTTTAAACTTCTCTCTATCGCCTCTTACGACGCCCACCGGACGACATTACGCAGTGAATATTCTTACACCGCCACTTACGGCACATTTATTTTGAAATTAATGTGAATATTACTTATATAACTAATTTTTTAAATTTTCCTCTATTTAATTGTCAATTACATTGGTCTTGGTATTTTTTGGCAAGTTATGCTGAATGATAACCTTTTATGACATGACTTACATTTTTTATTTACTTTTTAAATTTTAATTTTTTTATACATCTATTTATGTATTGTTGTGTTGTGTACGTCAATAACTAATGCCAAAAGACTTTTTTGCCAAAAGAGTGAAATTATAAATAATTTTTGGTGACAATATATTACCAGCAAAACAATCACGAAAGAAATCGTTAAAAATCGGTGAACTAACTACGACAAAATACGGTGCTCTGTGCATATTTTTGGAACTACTAGATTTAAAACCGTCTTACGTTCCGTTTTTAAATAATCAATGTTCCTAATTGCTAATAAGTAATTGTTGTGCTCAGTCATGAAGATAATGAATAATCCCAACACAGGTAACTTTTTCAACTATAATAAGTCAGTGTTTAACTACTATTATGTAAAGTGGTAATGCAAATGTAAGGCAAGTTATGCTGAATGATAACCTGTTATGACATGACTTACATTTTTTATTTACTTTTTAAATTTTAATTTTTTTATGCATCTATTAGTATATATAGTTTTATATGTAATATTTAGTAATATATAGTATTGTTGTGTTGTGTACGTCAATAACTAATGCCAAAAGACTTTTTTATTTTTTATTTTTCGAGTCAGTTCGATTTAGGACGTAGGTAATTAAAAATTAATTACAACAAAACGCGAATCATCCATTTCACTTTTCGTCAGTTTCTCGAGAAATATAAATAATTTTTGTGGTGAAATTATATTACCAGCAATTATTTACAAAAATTCAATAATAAATGCTTAATTTTTCTATATTAAACGACCTTTTTATTGGTAAAGATCTATTCATATTTTCTCTAAAGCCATATCTTGTGATCCGAAGTCCAAACGGCTCACTTACAGGATTTTTGCGGCTGTATGCCTGTCACAGACGTTTTTACCAGACTATTTCACATAGAATTTTGAAATTAAGCATAGATATGCAAACTAGCAAATACTGGTCGTCAGGTCTAACATTTTTACTTTTTAATTAAGAGGTTAGTTTTGGGGTAAAATTAGAGGTTTTTGGATATTATAGAGTAGAGTGTGAATTAAAAGTTATTTCTGGCAAAATTTTATGAATTTCAGCTTTTGCTACATTTTCATACAGGTGAAAGAAAACATCGTAAAGACACCTGCATATCTGAAAAACTCAAGGACAATCAATCGATAAACACAAACAAGAACAGCGCGGTAGTCTAATTGCTACATAATCCTCTCAGAGATAATAGTTTTCCGCCCAGCTGTGTGACGTATATAGGAGTAAGCTGTAAATTTACTTACCATTACTAACTTCGCCATCAACCTGTTACCGTTACTGCTTATACACTAAAAGTCCACTAATAAACATAGGCCTCCCCACATATAGCCTTGTAGGGGGATATTTGCCATAGTTGCCGCGCTTGGCAAGCGGCTTGGCAACCACAAGTTTTTATTTTTAATTGTTATTAGGTAGACGCTACTTCCCATCTCCTGATTTGTTTCTATCGCATCTTACGGCACCCATGCATGTTATGGATTAGTAGATATTCTTACATTGCCACTACATGGTGAATAGTAAAACAATTTCTAATCCTTCGATCCTTTTTCTTAGCAACGACTTGAGAAGCTGTAATGTGAAAAATATTTTATTCTCTTAGTTCTTAGTAATCGGTTTTTACCTTTGAATACCATCAGTTTTTGAATATATAAACTGGTAGCCGGGCTAACAATGACATTGGGACGTCAAACATCTCAGTCCCCCCCGTGACCATGGTTGCGTAAAGCACCCGAAACGTCGGGAATTAAAAATAAGTAAAAGTAGTGAAATAAACGCGATAAAATCCGTAAATTTAGTTTTATTCAATGTGTAGTGTTCGCGTAAATTTAAGAAATCATTACGGTTTTACCTTAACGAAAAGTTATTTTTTTATTAAAAATTATATTTTGTACAAAAAAAAAAGTTATGTCGCGGATAGCTTGCTTGTGTCACAACGTAGGCATTATTGTTACATACTAAATCCTTTGCGGTTTTTCTTGTATTTAATTCTAAGTGCTTAGTGTGTTCCATGGTTTTTAATTAGCGTCGTATATTGATATAGATTTGTTATAAGCATAAGGGTGACCAACGATCACATAGTTCAACTGATGGTAAGTGAATTCTATGACCCATAGACATCTACTTTTATTTTCAATTAAGAATCAAAGTACACATATTATGTTGTCATTCTTGAGGACTAAGATAAATGGCTCGTTTACAGTAAAAGGGATCTACGGTTCTCTACACTCGCCATACGAAACACAGCAGCATTAAGCTCCTATTTTACGCTGGTATTCTGTAGGAGCGTGGCCCCACCCCGTTTGAGCCGACCCATTCGTGCTACAACCATTATATACCCGTAGCTGCAGCGTGGCTCTACCACGTACAAATAACAATAAATACTAATATAATAATATAACTGCTTTATTTAAATAATTTTAAGAGAAACTTCTAACAATATATTATTAATATTTTCAATCAATCTATTATTAAGTGTGTTCTAACTATTTTACTAACTACGTGTAGATGGTGCGTTCAGGACTTAATTTATTCATTAGCTCTGAGAGGTTCCATTTAAGTTGAGTATTTCTGCGTACTTTACAATAATTCTTCAAAGTACAAAGGTCATAATTAATGGTAGCTGCTTATAAATAGAAATATATACGAAACAATAAAAACTTCTTCATTATAATCATCGTTAACATTTAAAAACCCTTCACTCCACTTCTGAAACTAGGTACTACATGCTGCATCTATAATACATTTGTAGCACGAATGGGTCTCCTTGACTGGGGTAGGATCTTCCACAGGATACTAGCGTAAAATAGCAGCTTAATGCTGCTGTGTTTGTATGGTGAGTGTGGCGTACCGGTGTCCCTTTTTACAGTAAACGAGAAATTCCATCTTAGTACTCAGGGGAAAAAAAGGCATCTGCATTTTAACCTTAATCGAAGAAAAATGTAGATGTCTTTGGGTCACAGCAGCCACTTACCATCTGGTGGACTGTGTGCTCGTTTGTCACCCTTTTTCTATAAAAAAGATCTCCGTCATGTTGTGCTACAAAGCACATTCCTGAGTCAATTGCATTCTTCTACTTCCTGCTAGTCCTAGAAATAACAATACCACCCAATACTCAGGTCTCTACTTCGATATACTTATGTATGTACATTTCTAATATATAAAAATAAATGTTTGTTTGACGAAGCATTATGACATCCTTGGAAAAAATATTTTTCGACAGACGACGTTATAAATAAAGATGTACCATTTACGAAAAAGTCACAAGGTAATTTGCATATAAATTTGTACGTAATGTTGCTCAAACTTCAAGAATGCCGAGATAATGTGAAACAGTTTTGGTGCCAGACAGTATTTTGTGATAAAGTTTTTCTATAGAATTTTAACTTACACAAAGACAATTAATAACGTATTTACTCTTGAATCTTGTTTTTCTTTCATAGCCCTTTTTATTGAACGCCCATTATAACTTATAAGTATTTTTGGATAAGCAGTGTTCTGATTTGAAGAATAAAAGATTGATTTTAACAAATTATGAGCAAACTATTTTAATCCCCAGGTTTTGTGTTGTGTCACACAACGCTACTGTATCCTAATTTGTGATGGGAATCGTAGCCGTAGGAAATTATTCCGCAACTTCGTTTTCTTTCTACCATATAACGCTTTGTTATCTAAAATAAGTTTTTTACATGATAGGGTGACTAACGAGAACACAATCCACCTGATGGTAAGTGGTTGCTGTTTCCCATAGACATCTACATTTATCCTCGATTACCAAATCAAAATGCAGACGCTTTGTCAACCGTGATGACCAAGATGGTATGCCTCGTTTTCAGTAAAAAGGGTATCCGGTTCTCTACAATCGCCATACGAAAAACAGCAGCATTAAGCTACTATTTCACGCTGGTATTCTGTGAGAGCGTAATCCTTCCCCGGTCGAGCCGACCCATTCGTGCTACGACTATACTACTAATATAACTGCAACATGGCTTACCACTTAGAAAAGTGGTTACATAAATAAATGATTGTTATTAAAATGACAATGGCTTATAATTGATACTGACACATTATTTTTTTAAATATAAGAAGGCAGAGGAGTATGCGGCTCACCTGATGGTGACACTCATGAACAACTGCAACACCATGTGAACTTGCAGATACGTTGCCAGCATTAATAAAAATTCAGGCTCTTTTCTTTTATGTACACCATAGAACACTAATATTTTCTATCAAGAGATTAACCATTAGAACGGAGTGTTAGAATATCCACTACGCAATATCGTCCCTTGGGTGTCGTAAGGAGAGATCACACATCACATGGAAAGTGAAATAAGAGATAGGCCTCAAATAGGAAATGGGCAGCCGCATCTTATTTATAAAAAGTCAAAATTTAAAAACTACGGTTGCTAACCCGCTTGTTAAGCGTGTCTACTATGGTAAATATCCCACTTTTGAGATAATCCGTGGGAAGACTTATGTTCAGCAGTGACTTTGTTAGGCTGTAACGAATGAAAGAAATAAACAATTAACTATCCTCTCGCGAAAACTATACGGAATTACATAAGCGTTAAATTCTGTCGTAATATGTAAGTCGTAGTCAAACTGTCACGACGCCTTGGAACAGATTAGGATGTTTAGGAAGACAAAGATAACATACATTATTTAGCGTCAAAATGTCGTGTGATTAATGTTTTTGAATAGAGCTTTACGTACTTAGTGATTATATCATAATCTTTCGTGTCAGAACAATAACTAAAGCTGTTACTGTTTGGTAGTTTCGTAACACCATCTCACTCAACATGTACGTATTGAAAAGTTTGCTTTAAATGGCCTTGTCTATTTTCAGCTATCTCTGCATAATTGTAAACAAAAGTAGCTAAGGCCTTTAAATTATTTGAATTTTATGGTAATCATCACAAGTTCACTGCTGAACATAGGCTTCCTCCATAAACTCCTATAAAGTACAGTCCTGAGTCACTTGCATTCATCGATTACCTGCTTATTTTATTCGGTCATCACTCCATCTAGTGTCCAACACTGCACTTGTGTGGGGTCTTCCAACATTGCGCTTGTCAGTACGAGACTGCGACTCGAGTTCTTTGCAGGAGAACTCCTTTCTTGCCCATCGGTCCTCGGATCTTTGAGCTATATGACTGGCCCAAACCACTTCACTGCTTTTTTGGTAAGGTGAGATAGAATTGACTGACTCATTTTGACTAAACAATATGTAGGCCAGTAAAATAATATTTATAAATATAATTTTGGAAGAGTTTAAGAGCAATAAATTATACACTGCACTGCTCCAATGTGGGTTGGCAGACTTCAGGTGCCTTCCAAATATTTTTTATTTTCTGATATACCGGGTTTTCTGTTACCGCCACGGAAGTGATAAATCAGCACTTAAAATTGAATTTAACTATTTCGTTGGTGCCAGGGTGCTCAAACCCGGGATGCTTGCGTTCTGTAAAATTTAAAGCGCTTAGCACCTACGCTACCACGGCTCTTCCAGAAATGAGAGAAGGCTCAGGAATAGGACGTCTATAGGCTGTAACTTTACTTTTTTCTTTACTATAAAAATATTTTAATTGGGTATTTTGATTTGATTTACACTATTAAATTAAACAGTTTACATTAAACACTTTGTGTTTAATTAAATTTTGAAACAAATGGATATTGTTATAGAAACAAAAACATGCTATTTTCAATAGAGAAGATGACTGGAGCTGCCTTCTGCTTGAGTTCCTAAAACTAATACAATTCAAATACTGCAAGTCTAAATGATAACGGATTTTTACGTGATAGAGCTATATTAGTAGATATTTTAGTAGTAATGTGGAGAACCGGAGAGCCTTCTTACTGGAAAAGAGGCATTCCATCTTAGCCCTTACGGGTGACAACGTATCGCATTTTGATCCGTAGTTGAGATTAGATATAGATGGATATGGCTTATAGCAACTACTTACTATCAGGTGTACTGTGTGCTTGTTTGTTACCATTATACCATAAAGAAACATAAGTTCTACTGCAATAATTTTGAGCTAAAAGTAGCAGTGGATAACTGCGTCATTAGATGATGAATTCGTTGCACACCTGTGGCCATGGGTGCCAAAAATAATGGAAAAGTCGGAAATATATAAAAGTTGATAAACGCGATATAATCAGTTATAAAAAAACAGTAAGCTAGTTTCAGTAATATTGCTGAGATCTGAACGATAAGTAACCAAAACCGAAGTCGTAGGGATGACAACGTATCATTTTGATTACTAATCAGGGAAATAGAGGGAAATATAGGTCTCTTAACCACTTATTATCAGGCGACTGTTAATTTGTCACCTTAATTATTATAAAGGAGCCCGCCTCGTAGACAAAATAAGTCAGACTTACACCGGCTAAAACATTAGGCAGCCCATAAGCGCCAGCTGCCCCCACTCCTCGGGAAGGGGCAACTCTTCTCAGCGAAATGATTAACGCAGGCTTAACATGCATAAATACCAAAATACGAGTTCCTTTAAGTTTAGATTACAGGTAGTAAATCACATTGCACTATGAACATTGTGTCCATAGACAGAACATTCAACATTGTGATCAATTGCACTCTTGTCTATTGGCCAATAAATGTATTGTAATCAGAGTGAGTGCACAAGCTCGTTTTACTAAGCCGGTCCTACTGACAATGACGTATTGCTTGCCTTAAAGCGAATGGATAAAAAGTAATTGTTTGACTTTATTTTAAGGCGCCACCCATTTCATCGAAAAAAATTATTTGTCTAAAAAATAACCCTTATATTAGTAATTTCTCTTGTATCGTAGAGGCTATATATATGAATACATAAATTAGGCCTCCCCTGAAAATGTCAGATAATACACTTTTAAGCCATCTGCTTCATGAACTTCCATGAACTTCCTGCAGGTCTTCACTCCATCTAAGGAATAGCTGTCTTTCACTTCGCTTACCAGTAAGAGGTTGCTACTTAAAACTTTTTTTGCTAGCAATCGTTACCGCGACAGCCTATCAAAAGTTCAGTGCTGAACATAGGCCTCTTCCATAGACTGCTGCAGGGGGATATTTGAAGGCAGTCCTTCCTAGTAATTAGTATAATAAAATCATTATTATTATTGGGGGTTATTAATAGAGTATTCACATCTGGTTGGGCTGGATAAATATATAAAAGGAAAAAATAAATATACATAAATATATATTTAATATACTAACATAAATCGACGATGCGGGCGGTATCGAGGAGCACCGCCTTCTGCATTTGACCCCGGAGCGTTCCGTCACGGAGTTCCAGCTGCCTCAGATGACCTGAGAGGCTGGCTGGAATTAACCCGTTTGCAGACACGACTACAGGAATAATTTCGGTTAGCAGACTACCCCACATGTCGGTCATCTCGTGAGCCAGGTTCAGATATTTTTATTGCTTATATGTTTCGGCTTTCACGAGGTTCTCGTCATACGGAATGGTAATATCGACCAAAAATATCCTTGAATGTGCCCGATCCATCAGCACAATAGCAGGCTTATTCGCAAGAATAGTCATATCTGTGATGATGGCCCGGTCCCAGTAGAGCCTGGCGCGGTATTTTCGAGCACGACTTCTGGCAAGTACTTGTAAGACGCTAATTTACGGTCCACGAGATCGTATTTCAGAGCGAGTTCCTGGTGTAGAATGCTGGCTACTAGGTTGTGCCTGTGCAAGTACTCAGAGTTAGAAAGCGCCGAACAACCGGAGATGACATGCCTAAGCGACTCACCGGGATGGCGACAAGCTCGACAGACGTCGACGGTGCCATCCTTTAGGATGTATCTCCGATAGTTGTTGGTTACTTATTATTATTATTATTATTTAAAGATGAGGTTCGAATTCTGCTACTATAACTTACAGGCCGAAATGTTTGTCTTTGTGAAAATTATGTACTTAATATATTATAGGAAAAATTCTGGTGTATTGGATATGCTTAAACTGTTATTGAATAAACACAAATTGTAGGCACATCACACTATATTGATTGAAACAGGATACCTCATTCAAGACAATTTATTTAATCCTATTTATGCCATGTTAAGGACAAATCAGTACAATTTTCTCCCTATGCAAAATCACACGTTTTCTCTTGGGTGTTTATGTTTTATATTGTATTAAAAATAATTTTTCCACTCTTTGCAGTAACTGTTTAAATTATTTTATTTTTTGACTATGTACGTTAAATTTAGGCCTATGTTTTAACATTATTTGTTAAAAATATACGCCTAAAATGGAGGGGCGTTGGGCACTGCGTTAACCAGACAAATTTATCGTATAATTATATTAATATTAATAATAATTTATATTGCATATTACAATTATCATATTATACTTACTTATAAGTAATATTACATAATATTAAATAACTTTTATTTATAAGACTTTAAATTGTTTTTTCTTAAAAACGTTACCCCTACACTAAGATTTTCTCTTGTATCGTAGGGGCAGTTTACAAACATAAATTGCACAAGGACAAACATCCAGACCCGGAACAACTATTTGTAGGCCATACAAATATTTGATCCGTGCGAGATACGAACCTGCGACCCCCAGCGCCACCAGCCACTCCCAAGCCACTGCGCCACGGAGTCGTCAAATAATGCAAAATTTTTATTTTCCAGGTCAAAGTACAATCTTCCACAGTTACGTCCAAAAGGTTTGGTTTGGGGGCTGACAAAGTGATAGCAGAAAATTATAAAGGGAATAATTCTAAGAATAATGATAATAATCTAAGCATAATTAAGAATTCACGTGTGTTATACTATTTCCACATATTTATAACGGCTGGATATTTACCTATTTTTTTAACAGAACTTAAGGTGGCAAACACGCACACTGTCCTGATGATAAGTGAACTCTGTGTTTCTCTGCAGCCCGAATGGGTTGGCTCGACTGGAAAAAGATCACGCTCACACAATACCAGCGGTAAGTAAAGGGTTTTAAATAGTAAATTATGAGAACCCGAGACCCTTTTTACTCCTACCGAGGTACTTCATATTAATCCAAAAGTACGACAAGGCGTCCCGTCCGAAGACATTATTTAAAAATAGTTATATGGTTCTTTTAAAACACCATGTTATAAACGAGAGTACCCAGAACAACGATTATTACATCAGATCATAATTATTTTTTATTTTAAATTTAATTATTAAACATTTATATACTCCATTTCAATAAACTTCCAAGTAGAGCTAAGACGAATAAACATTAAATTATACATCGTGAAAGCTGATCTTAACAAAGTGATGAAATAATAGCAATTCTACCGTATTTAAATTTGATAGCTACAAAAAAAAAGGTTTAAGTCAAGAAAATGGTATCATTATTATAACACGTCCGACACTTTGTCTCCTATCGTCACTGAGATTTCATTGGAGGTTGCAAATAGTTTATATTGATATTCCGATTGTATGTATTTTATCTCGATTTTTCGAGCCATATTCATAGATTTACAGATTACTGGACCATAGTGCTATTTCGGTTACTCTGGTTGTATAGCAAATATTTTTATTACTAAGTGTACCATGCAGAAAAACTGAGTTTGCTAAGCGCTTGAGCTTCCTGGTATGTCATAACTGCCAACACGCACTAGTTGTACAGTGTTCTTATGTACCTATGCATATGAAGGAAATTGATGTGTCTGTTTGTAATGCTGAAAAGTGCAGCAATAAACTGCTACTGCGTTGGAAAAGATGCATCGATTGCATGGGTGATTATTAGAAACAAAAAAAAATTGAGAAAAAAATATGTTATCTTATGAAATAACTGGTTTCTATTAAACTCGGGGATTATATGCATGCTATTGAGACACAAAGAACGTATTTTAAAAGTTTTTGACTGATTGTCTGTCTGGACTAATCTTCTAAATAGTCGAACCGATTGTGATGAAATTTATATTTAACTAGCTTGCCAGGCAGACAAGGGCAGAACACCCTTTTCAACGACCCTTTGTCATGTCCTACCAAAAACCCTTAAATTCGCAAAAAAAATTGTGGGTCACTCATGGGCACAAAAATTATCCTATCTCTCAAGTTGGGCCAAACTGAACACAGTGTGCAAATTTGATTAAAATCGGTTAAACAGTTTAGGAGTCCATCGCGAACAAACAACGTGACACGTAATTTATATATATATTAAGATAAGAAAAACTTGAACTTGAAATTGATACAATATATAATCTAAATAACGCCACGTTTAGAATATGCGAAACCATGTTGAATTGCTAGTAATTTATTTATTTATTTAAAGGTAATCATACAGCGTTTTTATCTTATTTACAATACATATTATCATATAGTAAGGCCAATAGAGATTACACAATTTTTATCAACTAATAATTAAGCGTAATAAATTGGTTTTAAATTAATTAACTGCAAAAATATCCTTTTTTTACTACAATAATTTCGAACTCGACAATAGGCTGACTTGATGACACTCAGTGACTTAATAACTAACTAGGTAGGACAGAGTTTCGTGTGCAGCATTCGCATCTGATATTTGATATTAATTGGAGCAAAAATTTTACTATTATTATTGCTAATGGTATGGTTGGCAAACCAGGTACCAAAATCGCGGTAGTTAAAAAAATAAAATTATAAGACGTAGTCACAAAGCAGCTATATTATGGCTATAGTAGCCAGCTAACCAGCTAGACCGGAGAGGGATCACACTCTCACAGAGTATCAGTGTCACATAGCAGCACAATGTTGTTGTGCTCGTATGGAGATCGTTGATATCGTGGATGCCAATTTCCCTTCCAAACGTGATGTTCAAGGTAAATCCTCTCCATAACAGAAGAGACCCTGTCCACCAATGAACTTTATGCGTTGTAAAAGAAGAAGACGAATGGCCGCGGTATCCACAGTATGACGCTGATTTTAATCTAATGTATGGCTAAACTTCATTTTAATCTATCAAATCCCATACATTTAGAAGTAAACATAAATAGCGAAACACTAAAAAAGGCTCAAATCTACTTTATTTAGTTAGCGTAGCGCTTTAAATTGCAAGAATAAAAGGACTCATTTATTTTCTTAAGCCAAAATATTTCATACCATCTGACAATGTGACGCTGTGTTGTATTCAATACATTTAAAGCCTGACGATAAGTAATATTGAAGTAAATATCCTTTCTTACCTATGTTACTTATTAGAAGTCTCCATTGTAAGCGCTATGTGTTAAAATGTGTATGTGATAAAATAAAATGTTTACGGTTGCAATGTGCAGGGCGAGTAAAAATTCCCTCTTGGAAAGACAATTGAGAAATTAATTTGTTTTCCACACACACACAGTAAGTGTTCAATTATCAAGCTACAGTGAGCCGGTATAATAACAGGATGTGAGGCATTCCAACGTAGTCCTCAAAAGTGTCAATGGACTGCAGTAGCCACTTACGATAGGTGTACTGTAAATTCTTATTTGACTTCATTTTTATAGCAATAAAAGGAGAGGGCCAATAAGCTTTTATTACGAGTTGAATAGATCTGAGTTTTTTAAGTTTATTTTTATGTGTAAAATTAGTTTTTGTGGCAATAAATATTTTTATTAGTATAAAAAATGTAATTTATACATTTCATTTTATAAAATAAAGGTGACAAACGATCATACAAACCACTTGATGGCAAGTGGGTACTGTGGTCCATAGACATCAACATCAATTCTTAATGAACTATCATACAAAATGCAGACGATTGCAATGCCTGAGGACTAAGGTTAAATGCCTCGAATCCAGTAATATATGTATCCGATCCCCTACACACACCATAAAAACACAGCAGCTTTAAGCTGCTACTTAAACTCTAGTATTTTACGAGAGCGAGGTCCTACCCCGATCGAACCAACCCATTTGTTCTACCTATACAAGTATAATATAGCTATAGCATGTCTCTAACACGTGTAGTTAGAACTGGAGTAATTAGTTATCTTTCAATCAAATCAGCTCTCTTAACCACAGTTGAGGCATAAAAGTTACAGCTTATATACGTCCCACTGCTGGGCACAGGCCTCCACTCATTTCCGAGAGGGTTTTAGGGCAAGGAAGTGTCAGCCGCGCTACTCCAATGTGTGTTGGCGAACTTCACATGTCTTCGAAATCTATATTTTTTCTTATTCCTCGAACATGCAGGTTTCCTCACGATGTTTTCCTTCACCGCCGAGCTCGTGGTAAATCAGCACTTAAAATTGCAATTAACAATTTCATTGGTGCCGGCTGGGTTTGAACCCTGGTTACTCGCGTTCTGTATATTTACAGCGAGCGTTAACCATCTGAGCTACCATGGCAAAAGAGACAGCGTTGGTGATAGCTTATGAAACACCAGCGTCAATGGGCTCGTAATCGGAGCATGCACTTTGTTGCTTCGATCTGCAAGAACACTTGTGGTCCAATTGCACAATTTCTCAGGAAGTCCATAGGATGGAAGCTTCGAGGAAAGAGCTTTGTGTCAAACTAGATCAAAAGCCTTCGCTATGCCCGAACTAACGGGCAACGACTCCCCCTTGGACTCTACTGCACCCGCCTTCTATCTATGAGTAAGGTAACCCAGAAATTCACCAGCTGAGCAACCCCAACGGAAACCGTAGCTGGTGATCACTAATCTGTTAGTGATACTCATTATATATACCTCATGAGCTGGCACATCGTTATTTTATTATATTGCTTTTGTAAGATCAGGGTCGTAGTTTCTACTGACCTGAGAATAATGCTGAAAAACTTTTATATGCTTCAGTAACAAGTATAACTTTATGTTTTATAAAAACTGAAGTGATTAACTTGATGTGATGAACTTACAGCCCAGATGATGGTAATTGGCTACTTCAAACTACGGACACCTGCATCAACTTCGAACAAAGAAGGCTATATAATGATTTCTTATATTTACGCGAACACTACACACTGATTAAAACAACTTTTACGGATTTTATCGCGTTTATTTTACTTTTAATTACTTTTATTTTCAATTCCCGACGTTTCGGGCGCTTTCCAGCACCCATGGTCACGGGGGACTGAGATGACTGACGTCCCGATATCATTGTTAGACCTGGAGTACCTTCAGCTTTTTTTTAAATTATTGTTTATGGTCCGATCTATGCAAAATGAACTGACTATGTCCTGAAGTCTTGCAGCGGTATGCTTGGGTTTAGTTTTAATTTTATTGATTATAGGATCCCAAGCAGGTGGTATTACCCAGCCTCCTTCTCTATTGAAATTAGGATGTTTTTTAATTTCAATAGCCTCACGTATCATCCTTGGTAGGAATCGGTGTTCTTTCGCGAGGATTTGTGGTCTATCAAATCTGATGTAATGGTTGGGGCCATCTAGGATATGATCGCAAACTGCAAACTTCCCGGAACGTAGATGCTTCACATCAGCTATATGTTCTTTTACGCGGGTTCTAATTGATCTTTTTGTTTGTCCTATATAAGAGAGACCACATTCACAATCAAGCTTGTACACTCCTGCATCTTGTAGATCATCTTCGGTATGTAGTTTCATCCGACAAAAGTATTTTAAAATTGTAATCTGATGTATCCATTATAACCGTAGCGTCTGCGCGGAGAATCGTAAGCTCTGGTCTGTTGCGTAAGTTTTTCAACGCGTTAAATTCATTTTTGGGAAGATTTAATTTCCGCGCTGAACTTCGACGTAACATAGACGAAATGTCTTGACGTATGGCCTCTAAATCTTTATTACCAATGTTATTTTTATACAATCCAAAAGTCAACCGAAATCCTAACAACACCATTGGTCACACTGTGTATAGGAAAAAGACCCATACAAACTGATATTTAAACGGTTAATCTCACCACCATCCTTCACAGTTAGGTACCGTGGGCAAATCTTTGTTACAGAGAGCACGAGGGATCTGTGACAGCAAACACCTAGCCGTCGAGCTTCAGCACGTCAAGCAAGTTCTGCACGACAACAAGCTTCGGGTCCCGCGCCTACGTCACAGTGACCGAGTGAAGCCGGCCACAGTCGAGCGTGTGCCTGCTGTACTACCATATGTCAGAGCTGTCACAGACAAGATTGGCTACATATTGAAGCGAGCTTCTATTAGGCAATTCTACAAGCCGCCGAAGAAGATTAGTCAGTTCCTACCATCCGTCAAGTGTCATATTCCTCTACAAGATGCAGGAGTGTACAAGCGAAGTTGTGAATGTGGTCTCTCTTATATAGGACAAACAAAAAGATCACTTAGAACCCACGTAAAAGAACATATAGCTGATGTGAAGCATCAACGTTCCGGGAAGTCTGCAGTTTGCAATCATATCCTAGACGGCCCCAACCATTACATCAGATTTGATAGACCACAAATCCTCGCGAAAGAACACCGATTCCTACCAAGGATGATACGTGAGGCTATTGAAATTAAAAAACATCCTAATTTCAATAGAGAAGGAGGCTGGGTAATACCACCTGCTTGGGATCCTATAATCAATAAAATTAAAACTAAACCCAAGCATACCGCTGCAAGACTTCAGGACATAGTCAGTTCATTTTGCATAGATCGGACCATAAACAATAATTTAAAAAAAAGCTGAAGGTACTCCAGGTTTAACAACGACATCGGGACGTCAGTCATCTCAGTCCCCCGTGACCATGGGTGCTGGAAAGCGCCCGAAACGTCGAGGAATTGAAAGTAAAATAAACACGATAAAGTCCGTAAAAGTAGTTTTAATCAAAGAAGGCTGTAGCTGCGTTTTTATTTGTTAGACTAAGATGGAATGCTTCTCAGCTTCTACTCATACAGGCTCTGTATAACCTTCAGGCTGGAACACAGCTGTGCGAGTACTGCTATTTGGCGGCAGAAATAATATAAAAGATAATTGGAGATAAAATGTTACAGTTAACATCCGTTCTATCTTAAGAGCTTGATGATTTATTAAAAATAACACATTATTACCTGAGTGCTCCAGAAAGAGGGTAATGTTTTTTCTAGTGTCTATATATGTTTATATATCTCTAGTAGATCAAACTCTATTTCTATCTATTTCTATATATTATGGGATGTCTTTATATTCGTCTTTTACACGGAAATGATATGGGGTTAAGCATAAAAAATTCCAATGTTTTTGTTTTCAGTATTCTTAACGTAGTAGGTTTTTATAAATTAGTGATTATTACCATTGGGCTTCTTTTCTTTATTTTTATTAGTAAGGTTCTCTTGAGAACCAGGAAAAATACAATAATGTATTTAAACTTCCTGAGGCTGAGCAATCGAACAATGTATGAAAAGCGAAAGTATACGAAATCGGATAACAAATTATACAAAATAAAATGAATATCAAAAAATTAAAATGGCTATATTGTATTCGCCATTTATATGTAGTTATGATCGTGATTGCTATAAGATTAGGATTAGTAACGTGGTACTACTAACTAGGTCTCCTTTTTTGGTTTAGATATTTACAAATCAACAAACAAGCATGCACATTGCACATAAATATATACACCCATGTAAAAAGCGAACGATGTAAACGAACAACTAGTAAAATTTGTGTCTAATACTTAATTAGTTTTTAAATAAGTATTTTATGTCCGCTGCCTTTAGACGCCTGATTAATATACCTTATCCAATTTAAGATGTATACTCTCTCACTATTTCGCATACGAGCTCGTCTGTAAGGGCATCTCATTTCTTTTTGCAGATAGTCCTACCTTTTTCCTTCTGGTACTTTATACTTCTTAATTAACAACAAAGCACCTATCTATACCTTTTATTCCATTGTATTGTTGTGCGCCTAAGTTGACGTCTGGTACCTCGCACTAGCACCATCTAGTGTCAGGGAACGAGGGCTTTCTAGAAAATGTCAATCTTGAAATTTCCACCAACAGCGCCATCTAGTATCGAACAGAAGAATTAAGCTTTATAGAAGCCCCACACTCGAACTTTCTGTTCCTGGTCGGTCGGCGCCCGTATTTACGGGAATATTCTGGATGTTTCGGTGGAAGAGCCTTATATATTAAAGCCGTTGATAGCCGCGATCGGGGCAGTATTGAATTTGGCGATACAAGCGAAGCTTCAAAGTGAAATAAAGTGAATCAGTATGATTAATTATTAGTGTATTTTAAGTTTTAATTGGTGTTCGGTAATAAAAGTGTTAATTTTGGTAATTCAATCGGCAGTTTTTATTGTCATGAACCTCAAGCTCGTAATAATTGGTGTCAGAAGGGAGATTAAATCATGCCGATTTTAACTAAGAACGAAATGGAGGATGTCCATACCCGAAGTCAACGCCAGCAGGAGACAGACCAGAGACGATTTGGTGGTGCAACGCCGCAGACGTCGGATGGCCAGCCACCGGCTGCAAGCCCGTTAGTAGCTCCTACATCTGCAGCACCTCACTTAGGAGCTCTGATGGTGATGCTGCAGGAGCAGGCTCGCCGACAGGAGGAGCATGCCCGTTGGTTGAAAGAGCAGCGGGAGGAACAGGCTAGCCGACAGGAGGAATAGGTCCGTTAGTTGAAGGAGCAGCTGCGGGGCACACAAGATGAACACGTCCGTCGGTTGGAAGAGCAGAGGCTCCTCATGAAGGATCTTCACGCTACCTTCGGATAGGAGATAAAGGAGGTGAAAGATAGGGTTGCTCAGCATAACAACCGCCTGTCGGAAGCTGAAACCCAAATCGCGAAAGCTGAAACCCAAATCGCGAAAGCTGAAACCTGAATCGACCAAGTGAACAATCGGGTTGACGACGTGATAGCTGACGTGAAGAAAACGCTGGACGACCTCAAACTGGGGGATGGAATCAGCTCCCGTACTAGCTACACCTTCGCTACGTGGGTTCAAGGTGCCACCGTTCGACGGGACTTCTTCCTGGTCAGCCTACAAAATCCAGTTCGAAACTGTTATGAAGGCGAACGGCTGGAAAAAAGTCAGGCCATGACTGCTCTCACACTAGGCCTGCGCGACCAGGCCTTAACAGTTCTGGAAGCTCTCGGTGAGGAAGTGACTTATGAGTAGCTCCTTGAGGCTTTGGAGGTGAGATATGGCGATGCTCACCTGGAACACGTCTTTCATGCGCAGCTTAAAGATCGCGGGCAGCGCATCAACAAAAACCTGCAGCAGTGGGCTCTAGAGGTGGAGAATCTGGTGCGAAAAGCATACCGGTCTACGGTCTGCGCTCATTGAAGGGAACCTCGTGCAGACATTCATCGACGGCATCCGCGACCTTGAAGTCAGAGCTGCTGTGAGGCTCGGGCACCACGAGACGCTTAAGGACGCCTTGGCTCAGTTCGCGACCGCAATAAAGGATACAGCCCTAGGTGCTATGGCTGTGGGGAAAGGGGCCATCTTCAATCCAGCTGCCCTAAGCGAACTGTAGAAAGGGAAGTTGATCGATCTCGAGAGGTTAGTGCAGCTAACGGCATCGCCAGGCGACGGCAGGATCATCGTTCCCCTCACGTTAGGGAATTTGCAGCAGTTACGGTTTGTGACCACAATAAAAATTACATCTCAAGGTGCTACGGCTGTAGGGAAAGGGGCCATCATCGATCCAGCTACCCTAAGCGATCTGTAAAAGGGAAGATGATCGATCTCGAGAGACACCGTCCAGCAGCAGCAGGAATACGACTTTACTATCGGACACTGCAGCGGGAAATGGCGAGGCAACACAGATGCATTGTCAAAAATACCTTATCCTGATGATTGCGAGAACAGTACTAGGCAAGAGAGTAAAAAATTGGTATCCGTGAGGATGCTCAGGACAGACCACCTCAGCAACGAGTGGAAGGACAGCTTACAACATGCACAGCAGGACCCGTGCCACCCGTGCTCCCAAGCCCAAGTGGAGCGACGTCTCAGTGATGAGTTCGTAAGTTTGATTTTAATAATTAAAACTGAATATAACTACCATCTGTTTGTGTAGCTTATTCAATAAAAAAATGTTTTTTTTATCAAAATACGTCAAGCCGTTAAGACTAAAAAGGTTACAAATGAAAAAGCAAGCTAGCACAACATGGAGTGATAGACATACAACCAATCAAAGTGTGATTTTATTTAATCAACAACAAATAACCTTTCATTAAAAACATTTTAAAATGAAAGCCTATTTTTATTTAAAACTGTAACGGATTTCGTGCCATTATACTTTGCAAAACAATATTTTATAATTGAAATGCGGTTCATATTTATTAACTTTGTCACGTTTGCAGTGTGCATTTATACTTTTCTAAATATTCATATCGAAATGCAGCGGAGGAAAAAATTTAAATAAAGTGCTGTTAGTGACATCATGTACTCCTAACTTTCAGAACTTTTTTTCACGGAATTAAAAGAAGAATTACCTATAAGTATTTAAACAATACGCAATTATATCGTCTTCCGTTTCAAATTGTACGTGGATTTTGTAAGAGGCAACAGAGTGGTACAAACCAGGAGATTGGCAGCAGCATCTTTCTGATAACAACTCAAAAATAAAATAACTGCAGGTATCGACCCTTTTGTCAACCGTGGCAACTATGGGAAGTATCCACTTTTGGGAATGTAGGTAACTGGTTGAGCGACAGGCCTAGGGGTTCTCGAGTTTTATTCCCAGGTCGGGCCTTGACCCTATTACGCGAGATGTTGCTAGGTGGACTGTATACGCGGGCTTCTTATGCCTCAAGAAGATGGCGGACGTGGCACGCGACAGCCTTGGACAACGCACTCACTCTTCCAAATCTATTGATTCGCCAAGGTCCAGAGGAAGTTCTACTTGTGCCGGTAAGGAGAAAAAAATGTGGCGGGTCAGCTAACAAAACAAAAAGGCTCAAGTAGGAAACTAAGTAAAAGGAAACACACTTACCGGGATGGGATCCTGATGCCGCGGGCAACGCTTCTGTTTTGGAGGTGCGTTGAAAAAGGAGCTGATGCGACGATTTCTCACACTACGTGAGGCGGTTTCTTCTGGGGCGCGACTGCCCCAGAGATGCGATCCAAACTAGCGGTGCGAAGCAAGAGGGCGCTCGAGGGCTGCGCGCGAGCCTTTATTGGGTCGGCCTTCCCACCTCCTCATCTCGGTGGGGCGCGCGTTTTATTGGTCGGAAGAAACGCGTCACCTTTTAGACCCCTCTCTCCCTTCAGTGCGTACGGAAGGGATATGAGGATACAGGAAGGACAGACACTTGGCGAGCAATATACTCTTGAACAAAATTACAAAATACACGAATCATTTCTGCGTAACCAGTAACAAATCCCTTATGAGGCAATTTATGGAGGAGTAGGCCTATATTCAGCAGAAGACTTTTAATAGGCTGTAGTGGTATCGGTAAAGAACAACATAAACCGAGTAACCAACTAAGTCCAACGTATCAGTAAACTGTAGTTCTAATGATACGGTTATATAGTTCAAAGTATTGAGAATCAGTGAAGAAAAAGATGCGGGGCAATTACCACTAGATGAAGTGACAACAATGTAAGCATGCAGAAAGTTATTAGTTGCAGTTGGCTCGAAACCGTGTTTTATATTACGAAACATAGCAGCATCAAGCTGCT
Source organism: Parnassius apollo (assembly GCA_907164705.1). Classification (NCBI taxonomy): domain Eukaryota; kingdom Metazoa; phylum Arthropoda; class Insecta; order Lepidoptera; family Papilionidae; genus Parnassius; species Parnassius apollo. Next base: position 417,688 of record CAJQZP010001507.1, on the reverse strand, counting down.
GTTACTCATTACTCAAATGAAAAGGGAAGATTTATATTTGTTTTAAACTTTCTTAATTATCAAGTGACAGTCAAATTTCAAACTCGAGAGCCGTGGACTCGAATCCACCATTCGACTACCTTCGTTAGCTACTCTTAAGACAAGTATTTATAGCTCATTTTGTGTGACTAATTAGTTATACTATTACTTTGAAACTTACCAGCATTATTTTTAAAAATTAATACGAGTAGGTCCTTACATACGATATTGGCGTTTTTTACGTTATATACAGTCAATTTTTTAGTTAAATATATTTAATTAATCAAAGTATGCACCGTTGTTATCAATAGACTTTTGCCATCTCATAGGTAGTTCATTGATACCTTTACTAAGGGGGCGAGAATCAACAAACTCTTTGAAGGCGGGTTGGACTGACGCATCGGAGTTGAATTTTTTTCCTTGTAAGAAGTTGTCCATATTTCGGAAAAAATGGTAATGTGTTGAAGCAAGAGCCGAAGAGTACAGTGGATGTCGCAGACATTTTAACTCAAGCTCTACAACGCTCAACTTAGTGGTTGCTTGTTGTGCTGTGTATGGTCTTGCGTGTGAAGCAGCAGTGGCCTCAAGGCCACTAAATCGCTAAATCGCTCTAGCGATTGACCAATATCGGTTGTTTAGTAGCTAGTTCTTCCTTCATGGTTTACAGTTGCTGACAATAGATATCTGCCGTAATCGCTTGGCCAGATTTTAGAAAGCTGTAGTGAACGACACCGGCGCTAGTCCAACAAACACTCAAAAGTAACTTTTTCTGAGTCGATTTTTTTGTTTAGGGCAGGATTTGGCTGGGTCTCCAGGATTCAGCCATTACGACGAGCGCTTCCGATTATCGTACAGTATCCATTATTCATTAAAAGTAATGATTCAATTGAAAATCCCTCGACTCCTGTTTGCAAGTTCGATTCACTTAATTCATGAGGTACCCATCGATTTTCTTCAAGTGGATTAATACAGTTTTGGAACCGCTTCCACAATAGCCTTTAATTCTTCATTTTCCACTTTGGTCTCCGGCCGTCCACGGGGTTTGTTTTGAAGGTCGAAATTTCCAGAACGACGTTGAAACCAAAAACGTACCGTGCTTTCTTTTTCGACACTAGCGCCGTCACACATCATTAATCTTTCGAGCTATTTCTGCAGCACTGGTGCCATGGTAGAACTCGTACTCGTAGAAATACCGATATTTAATGTTTTCCATTGTGCGGTAATACACAACGCCAAAGAAAAAATATTGAGGAAAAAACAAATGAATGACTGTTTTCAAAACTCAAATGTACTAGCTAAATTAATTTATGGTTTATGGTTGAGTACATTTATAACTCCGTTGACGGTACTCGTACTAACTAGTATAGTAGCACAAAGTATTATATAAGTTCTCTCGCAATAAAAACAATTAGGTCAAACAGAGATAGGTCACTAGATAGACGTATGTATAAGAGGCAGTGCAGCACAACTTAAAAAGAAAAGGATTATAAAAGGTGAAACTATAACTTTAGTTTGCCATTTAAATAACCTTTGGCATATAACCAGTGTATTTTAAAACGTTATTATATATTTTAAGACCTAACACATTATAATGGATTATTTATTTACCATCTGGAAAAAATAGGGTGTAATAGGTGAACAAAATAGAAGCATATGGCACCGATATTTTACAATTTTTTTACATTAACATATTATTGAATTGATTTTTCAATAAATACTACTAATTGGGTGCATAATATGATTTTAATTTCAATAGTTTTAATCTACTATTGATCGAAGGTTTTAATTGAGTTATTCAGTTAGTTCAAATTTTTGTTTTTATTTTTTTTAGTAACGAAAGTTTATTTCAAATTAGTATTAATTGTCAAAGTAGTATTTATTGATAAATTAATTTCATAATATGTTAATGTAAAAGAAAAAATATTGTAAGATATCTTTGCCATAGGCTTTTATTCCATGCACCTGTTACACTATTCATTATCATCATCATCATCATTATATCACTTCACAAGTCCACTGCTGAACATAGCACAAAGCACGCTCCTAAGCCACCCGCATCCTTTGACTTCCTGCATGTCTTACCAGGTCGTCAATCCATATAGTGAGGGAACGTATTACAGTTCGCCTATCACTACGCGGCTGCCACTCGATAACCTTTTTTCCCCAACAGTTGAATTATGAATGAAATAACTATAGCTACTTAAAAGAATATTTGAGTTCCTGAAAACAAAATTAGCATTCAAATAATGAAGTTAACGTTAAAGTTTTGTTATCTATTTTAATTAGATAACAATTAACGAACGACTAAAAATTCAAAAATATACATGTACATATTCAATACTTAAGTGCCATTATTCCAAGACCAAAGTTATTAGTAATATTTTCCATCAACAATTATAAAATACCCTCAAGTTTTAAAATTTTTCAACGCGTAAGACTACAAATGCACATTCGAAGTAAACTTAGCAAATATAACGCAACAAAATAAGATTATTCCGCAAAGTCTAAGCAAGACGAAACACTTAACGCGCATTCAAGTCTAGCAGGATTATAATTGACATAAATTAATTACTTGCAATTATAAGAAAATAGATTGGAATAGCAAAGTCTTTCTTAGAAATTGAACTTGATATTATCTTAATAAGGAACGCACTGTATAAAAATAGAAATCCATAGGTACCCGGATCATATGGAACAGAAATTATGTTCCGGCTTGAATGCTTTACAAAGTGTTTCGTGGGTGATCTTGGAAACCAGAGAACAACCAGACCAAGGCCTGGCTAAGCTGATGATTCCAACCGGAATGTATACGAAAATAGCTTTAGAACTTGATGATAAGGCAAGGATACTCACAAGACTGTAGCGCTCCTCGTGATTATGGTGAAGTTTAAATATTTATGATGAAATTCTAGTGTAAACACAGATACCACTATGCACTTAGAATGTATATGGACACTTTGTTTATTGAGAATTTTTGAACAAGGTAACAAGGTAACGAATACGGTTTATGCGTACATGACCATTTTGATTTTTCTTTTTTCTGCGATAGGTGACGCGCCATTCTTGAGTAGTGCGTGTGTTGGACAGGCGGAAGGATAGAAAATACTTAAGAAAAGGATATTATATCCGGACTGTTCCGAAGCCACAACAATACCATTACTATTACAACCCGTCAAAAGTCCACTCCAGACACCCCCTCATATTGCCTCAAAGAGAAGATATTTTTCATCATACTTGTTACGTTTAGCTAGCGGATCGGAGCGGCACGAATCTGGTCGAGTCGAGACTGTATTGAAATTGATACCAGTTTGCGATCCCTATCGAAGAGTCTTTATTTTAAAATGGTGTTTCCTTGCAGCTTTTGATACTGTTATGTTTGTCTGTAATTGCTAACCTGTGTAAGTTTCAATAATGAACTAGTGTACATAAAGACTTTTTTATTTTATATAAATATATATTATAAGGATAAATTGTAACTGTTGAGAGAAAAATATTCTACTTCTGAATTTCTTGTTTCTTTGTTCTCCAAATGTCTCCCCGCACTACTGCATTGTTGAAGCGATGGCGTAGCAATTGACTTTGAAAAAGTGCTTTGTAAATGTCAATTTTTAATATAAATATTTAAGTTAGACTATATCAATTGAGTTGATATAATACTTGTAAAATTATGAGAATATAGTCTTAAGATTTTGAAAGTTGTGGAGTCATGCTACTGCTATATTATTGTAGTAGCAGGAATGGGTCAGCTCAACCGGGGTAGGATCCTGTTCTCACAGTATACCAGCGTAAAATAGCAGGTTAATGTTGCTAGGTTTTGTATGATAAGTGTAGAGAATCGGAGACCACTTTTACTGGAAATGAGGCATTCCATCTTAGTCCCCTGGGGTGACGACGCATTTTCATTTTGATTCATAAACTAGAATGTATGTAGATTTCTAAGGGCCACAGCTTTCACTTACCTTCGGGTGGACTGTGTCATCCTTTGTCACCCTAATTCTATAAAAAAGCCAGTGAATCAAAGATGGCTGCGTGACTTAGTTTACTATCAATAAGTTGCGGCGCTGAGGGTCACGAGTTTTAATCCCAAACAGAATACGTTATTGAAACCCAGATCAAATAATTGTATGAACTCCATACGGGAGAAATTCATAACGTGGGGGAGTTTTGAAACAGAAAAGTTTTTATCATATATTTTATATTCCACATTTTATTTAATTAAATTAGTTTTCAATCAAAAATACATACATATAACATTATTTACATACGTAATAAATTATTTATTTAATATTTGGCTCGAAAAAGCACTCAGAAATGAGGGGAGGCCTGTGCCTAGCAGTGGGAGGTATATAGGCTGTAACTTTCATCCGGCTCGAAGGATCAAAAATCTATTATGTTTTTCTTAACTCATTATTACAAAAAAAATACTTATTGATATGGATGATAAATTTTATAATTTCAAACAAATCCGAAGTCGATGCCATTTTTGAAAAAGTGACTTAAGATCAGCATATTAGTATTTAATAGTTACCACATAGCCAAGGAATTGAGTTTGTTCACAAAACAGTTTTGACACATTTGAAATAATCTGGCTATACAAACAAGCTCGATATTTGGGTACCACTCGAGCTCACTAAAAGAAACCTAATGAATCGTTTACTCACTTGCAGAATAAGAGCTGAAAAAGAAAGGTTAAATATTTACTTGTGATAGCCATGAATACTCGTATTTATACTCTATGAGAACAGATAGTTAGCACACTGAAACCACAAGATAATGAACCAGAACCTGAAACGTGAGATCTTGGAATTGAATTTCCGTGAATAAAATGCATGAAATGTTGTTTCTTGCACATTATTAAGCTATATCAATTTTATACTACTATATAATTGTATAAAATAATTTGATTTAAGAATAGGCAACAATATTTTAATTGCGCTGAACAAAATAATACCTTAAAATTATCAATTAAACTTAGTTATCAGCTTAGTTGTACTGGTTAAGTATAAATATGTTTAACTAGGACAAATTGTCCGAATAAATCTGTCTGGAGAAAGTTGATAAGAAGCAGAGTTCATAAATTTATTACAAATTGCGGCCCGCTAATTATTTTTGCTGATAGATTACCGCCGGTCGCCGCTCGCCCGGCCTTGCGCTCGACAACAGCTGCGAGTCTCGTATCCCAAAACCCGGTGCTTGCAGCGATAAGGGACGTAACTAATATAGATTGCGATACTAAAGTGACTGTTAAATATGTGTGAAGATTTAGCGAAATATTTATTGACTGTTAATTTAAAAAGCAGTCCAAATTTATCAATCACCACTTAGTGGAAACCTTATTTAAAGTACAAATCTTTATTTCAATATCGGTACACATTCAATTACTTATCAAATCTTTTAACTTCTATTCAGTTTTTTGAGGTTTAAAAATGTAAATATAACCCATCTATTTTTGTTTTTATCGGAGTATATAAGTAAAACCAATTTTTAGAATAATTAAATATTTCAAAAACCGTAATGCGATTGCTTTATGGGGCTTATTTTCAATTAAAATTAATTAAAACCAATCCCTCACTAAATCTTGAAATAAAAAATTTAGGATGTTGTTATAGAGGATTTCCGCTGGAAGGACGCGCGAGACTGACGATAGGTGAGTCCAGCTTCGACTGAGAGGTCTGTAGTTAGATCCAACTCGGTTGGGCAGCATTTGGGGACGTTTTAAAACAAGAGTGTACGATAACCATAACGTGTTGCCAGTGACTACTTATGGATTTGAGACGTGATTCTTTATTGCCGGCCGTATGAGAAAGCTCAAGGTCCCTTAGCGGGTTAAGGTTAGCGGGCTATGCTCGAAGTTTGTCATCGTGATAGACTTCGAAATAAGGATATCTATATTTTTCATGTTTATATTTTATTCTGCCAGATATTAGAAATTACAATGATTTTACAGAGCTTTATGCGGCGGCCATTAAAAAGTTGGGAAGAAGACGTATATATACACATTTATAGTATAATAGTAAATATAATAAAAATATTTTTTTATAATTAATAAGTGACAAAGGAGCCCAGCCTACCTGATGTTAAGTGGTTGCTGTAACCAATAGACATCTAAATCTATTCTCGATAACGAATTAAAATGCAGATGTGTTGTCATCCGTGAGGACTAAGATAGAATGCCTCATTTCCAGTAAAAAGGGTCTCAGATTCTCTACACTCACTAAACAAAACAGCAGCGTCAAGCTGCTACTTGACGTTGGTATTGTGTGAGAACATGGTTCTTCCCCGTCTAGCCGACCTATTTCCACTACAACTATACTAGTAATATAGCTGCCGCATTGCTCTAACACGTGAAGATCGACAGACAGAAAATCGATTGAAATAGAGTGTATAATATGGTACAAATAAATTAAAATTTGAAGAAGTATCAGTAATCTACTTTAATTTACTATTCAACATGTATAAAATTTACTTTTTTTTTAAATTTATTTAGGACAACCAACAAGAAGCAAACGAACACAATGTAAATACTAAAAATTATAGGAAGGCTTATATCTAAGTGTCGTCTTAATTAAAGGTTGCCGCAGCATGCAATGTGGACAACGAATATGTTTCTTAAAACTTTCAACTACAAATTTAAAACTAGGTCCAAATGTTAGTTAACAGGAAAGGACTACATAATTTTCGCTTGAATTTTTGAGGCTTATCAGCAAAAATATCAACGTCACATGTCTTGCAGAGCTGGTTATATTGACTTTGTAACCTGTTTATGGTGGCGTGGTAACCCAAATTAGTTTAACTGCCTTCAACTGAAAAGAGGACGTATCAGCTGATACGCAGTAGCTTAAAAGGTACATTGAAATTTATTGCACTTAGTAGATGTGGAAAATCTACAGTTCCGTTGAAGATTTCGTGTAGCAACATGAAATTCAGCAAAAGCCACCGTTGTTGCAGGCTACTTAATTTAAAATACATCAGTCGGTCTTCATATGAGGGTAGATGCTTTATTTTGTAAGTTTGGTACGAAAGATGCCATAAAAAACGCTTCTGGATACGCTCTATGCGTTTCACGTAAATGACATGTCAGTCTGCAAGTAGGTTTAATCAAGGCAGCGGCCAAAGTTTCAATAAAAGACCTTACAATAACTTTTACAATAGAAGCAACAATAATTACAATACGGGTAATAAAACTTATACTAAAAATAATAATTATGTGCATGCGGTGCAACAGCAGTACCAAAAGTCTCCTTATTGTCCTAGGTGTCGTAATAACACCCACAACCTTCGTCAATGCAAAGCAAATAGGGATAGAATATTTTGTTTTGTTTGTGGCCAGGAAGGCGTCAAGTCACCAGACTGTCCGAAGTGTGGCAAGGATAAACCGAGCACTTCAAAAAAACTGATAGACCAGCAGAATTGTACTGAAGTCCTGCCACCCAAGTTTGACCAAGAGGATTGGCAGAGCTGGCTTAACACTGTTAATGTTTTCTTCAATTCTTATAAAGTTGATACAATTCTGCTGGACAAACCATTGCATGATCCTAGACCTTACGCTTGTGTACAAATCAATGATTTTAAGCTATTTGGCCTCTTAGATTCAGGCTCAGCTGTGTCCATTTTAGGTGATAAAGCTTATAGGAAGCTAGAGGAACGGGGTTTACAGCTGCATGGGGACAACTTAATTACAGTCACGGCTGCTGGGGGTCAATCTATGACCAGCATTGGCTATATGTTTCTCCCTATAAACTTTGAGAATGAGTACCATATAATTAAGTCACTTGTTGTGCCAGACATCAATATTGATCTCGTGTTGGGGATCGATTTTTGGCGCGAGTTTAACATTTTTCCTAGACATTTCTCAAGCATTACATTTTCTAATGCCCCAGTATTGAATGCTAGCCTTAGTACCGATTCTACCACTTTCATACAAGCGTATGACCACTTAACTGTTTCGGAGAGATCAGTGGCGGATGACATCATTTCTCAATTTAGCGACATTTCCGCCGAACGTCGGGGTTTGGGCGAGACGAGTTTGGTCACTCACCGTATTGATACGGGAGATGCTGAGCCAGTTCGTCAAAGGTACTATAGGTTGTCTCCAGAGAAGCAGCGGATCCTTGCCGAGCAGGTCGACGAGATGCTGGCTCTGGACGTAATTGAGCAGTGCGAAAGTGCTTGGTCATCACCAGTTCTCATTGTTACGAAAAAAAACGGTCAGCCTCGGTTTTGCCTCGACAGCCGCAAGCTCAATTCCATCACGAAGCGCGACGCCTATAGTCTACCCTACATTTCCGAGATCTTGGATAATCTTCGCGATGCTCGCTACTTATCTAGTATCGATTTATCCAAAGCCTTTTGGCAGATACCTATAGCACAGGAGGACCGGGACAAGACTGCTTTTTATGTGCCTAATCGCGGTACCTATCGTTTTAAGCGCACTGATTTTGGTTTAACTAACGCCCCGGCTACACAGCAAAGGTTGGTTGATCTGTTATTTAGGGAATTTGACCTCAAAGTCTTTGCATACCTAGACGACATTATTATCGTCTCAAACGACTTCAATTCCCATGTTTCCCTGTTACTTCGGGTTCTTAATAAGCTGAAACAGGCCAACCTCACTGTAAACCTAGAGAAATGTCAATTCTTCCGCAGTCAGCTCAAATACCTGGGTTACGTCGTTGATAGTAGTGGTTTACGTACCGATCCTGAGAAGGTGGAAGCAATCCTCAATTACCCGACACCTACATGTCGTAAGGACGTTAAGCGCTTCCTCGGGACTGCTACTTGGTATCGTCGTTTCGTCCCCAATTTTAGTACCATTGCAGGCCCCTTAAACAAGTTAACTTCGAGTAAGAAGGGTGGACCACCTTTTGCCTGGTCTGCCGAAGCTGATGCTGCCTTCAAGAAACTTAAGGAGTGTTTAGTTTCCGCTCCTGTTCTTTCCTGCCCTGACTACGATAAGCCATTCGAAGTACACACCGATGCCAGCAAATAAAATGGAGACTAGACCTAGCTACAATATTCGAGGCTGGAACGGACTAGAGACTTGTACAAGGAAATTTTTGTAGAGGTCCCCTTAAATTCTTTAGAATTACGCATACGAACCCCCAACATTTGAAGACCCCTTGTAACAATTCCATCAACGTGCTTATGAAACCGCAACTTTTAGTCCAGAACCACACCCAGATCTCGAGCAGAGTCTACTTCTGCCAAAGGATAACCATCAATATTATGAGGTTGGAATGTTTACACATCTTGAGAATCTTATAATTTTACATTTATGGAGGTTCAAAAATAGTCTGTTTTTAACAAACCACAAAGACATTCGGTCCAAATCCTCTTGCAATAGGAGTGAGTCACTGTAGTCTTTGATTTTCAAGGACAGTTTCATGTCATCTGCATAAATAAAGCAGGTCGCGTGTTTAAAAACAGACGCTAGGTCATTTATAAAAATATTGAAAAGAATCGGACAGAGATGGGAACCCTGGGGAATACCAGATGTAGGTAGAAATGGTTCTGAGGAGTAACCATTTACCACAACTCTCGATTTCCTCTGCCTGAGGTATGAAGAGAACCATTTGAGAAGATTGCCAGTGATGCCCAAAATTGAGAGTTTGTGAAGTAAGATGTTATGATCTACAATGTCAAACGCCTTATTGAAATCTGTGTAGATGGTGTCCACAGACAAAGAGAGACTTGGAGACCTAGCCCACAAACGAAACGAGATTTGTAGCTGTAGAGCGAGATGTTAAAAGCCCGATTGTTGGGGTGAGATTATTTGTTTTATGTGCCAAGCCAAAACAGGACAAACATAATTCAAAAACTTTAGTGAATACAGACAATATGATTATTGGTCTTTAAATTCTGACTGATCCTACGTCTCCTGATTTATAAATTGGGACAATACGTGCCTATTTCCAGATCGACGGGAAAGTACCCGTTTTTAAAGACATATTGAAAAAAGTTGGCAAAGGTAAGGATAACGCTTCACGGCAATTGATTACAAACAAAGGGGTTATATCGTCAGGTCCAGCTCCCTTGACCTTAGACTAGTAAGAGTTTTGAGTACTTGATCTTGTGAGAAGTGCAGATTAGCAAGGTAATTTGAGGTACAAATCTGGTCATTAGTGGTCGCAGACAGTACGGAGCTAGTGTTATACACCGATGTGAAAAATGAGGCAAAGAGATTGCATATGCCGTCACCATTATCTGCTTTGTCATCTCCGAAGGTCATGGATGAAGGGTAAGCATCGCTATTACGTTTTTTATTTTTTATGAACCTCCAGAATAACTTTGGATTTTTGGAAAGTGCGCATCTTTTGCTAAGTGTTTGTAATGCAAGATCGTTGAGTGGATTTTTGTATTTACGGTACCTCAAACGAAGTTTGTATTTTTCCTTGAGGAGAGTGTTCCTTTGTGTACCATACTTGAAACTATTTTGTGGAGGGTTTACATTTTCGAACGTACTTAGTAATCGTGTCTGTTAAATTAGCATAAAATTCTCTTACCGTAATATCCACCGAACATGAAGATTGTATATGGTCCCATGAAACTGAAATTAAAATGTGTTATGATTTTATCGTAGTCCGCCTTATGAAAGTTATATCTTTGGCTTTGAGCGTTAAGCAGTAAACTTGGCGGATCACAACACGAAAATGTTAGAACTAAGGGAGGGTGGTGAGAGTCGGGGTTACTCGAAAGAGAGTCCCTACGCACCACACCATTGACCTTCAGCGTGCTGGAGAGAACGAGATCAAGAATACTATCTTTATCGGTTATCTTTATAGTTTTGGTTGTAAATGTTTAACGTATTGTATTTTCAGCCTTATTAATTGTACGTTTAGTTTGAGAAAATTTAAATTAACTTATGATAACCGTTTCAAGGTTGTTGAGTTTCACGCAAGTATGTATTCCGATGTATCTGTCTTTCGCATGTAAATGCGATCGCCTCGATCTCATACGTGCTTATACTGTAGCTTCCTATCTCGAGGGCGCGCTGACGCAAGGAGATACTTATTTTCAGGCGACAGATGTCTTTTTTTCTGTTCCGAAGCCAAAATGCCCCGTGTTCAAACTATCTTGCGGATGATGTTTATTGTATTTTAAAGTTGCGACCGAAAACGTATCTCGCGAGCAAGGGCTGTTTAACTTAATTAAAATTGAGCGGGGACGTGGACTCTCAGGATTCCTTTTCGCAATACGTGAACGGTAAAATATATGAATGTATCCGCTTCATTTACAGGACAAGATACGGTTTTACCAAGTTGCTTAACAATGGACAATAGTTTTTCAGACTTCCTTTCTGGAACGCATTGAATTTCCAAGTTTGAGTTGCGGGAGATTCGTTCGAGTTGGTTAAAACGACCGGTGATAGAGTTTAATTCATTCCGGAGGCATTCCTTTTCCTTTTAGATGGTGTCAATGTTGCTTTTAATTAAAATATTTAAATAGAATTGGCTAATAGATTAAGAGTCGGAAACGTATAAACGCTATATTGAATAATTACTTGAAAAGCCGTTGGCTATTGTTAATACTTAAAGTGAAACGTAACCTATACGTAAAATAGAATAATTGTAACAAAATTGTATCTATTTAAACAATATACTTATACCGTGAAGGAGATGAGGCGCATTTCTTTGAAATTTAATAGTTATATCTTATAAAGATAAATAACGATTTTATTTCAGATTTAGTGCAGCCTATCACATGTCCTTTACTGAACATAGGCCTCCCCTATACATTAGCACAAAATACGCCCTAGAGCCACCTGCCATCGACTACGTGTTTCATCAGGTCTTCACTACATCTAGCAGTAGTTGTCGTTATAACCTATTGTTGCGCGCCATAATTAATGCCTGGCATATGTCGAGTTACTACTAGTGCCATCTAGTATCGAGTAGCAGAACTAGGAGTGTCAAGATCATTCTAGAAAATTCCATATAAAAACTTTCTACACCTAGTCAGCAGGGACCGGTATGTACTCGAACATTCCAGATTTTTCAGAAGATGAGGCCCTGCCACGGCTGAAGCCGTTCTGAATTGGCGATTCAAGCGAATACTTTGAAGCGATATAAATGCGAATTAAAGTGATCAGTAGTACACTTGTGTTTTATTATTAGTTTGTTCTAAGTTGTAAGTGGTGTTCTGTAATTAAAGTGTCAATTTTGATAAATCAATCGGCAGTTTTTATTGTCACAAACTCCCAGCAGCCGGTTTTACTTAAGAACAACACGGAGGGTATGCGTATCCAAAGTCTTTTAACAGTAGTTACGCGGCAGCTTTTGCTGTTGCATGTATGAGCCGGCTCGAACCGGGGTACGTACTACGACCTCACAGAAGACCAGTGTGAAGTAGAGGATCTGCTTCTGCCTTTCGTATGGTGAGTGCAGTTGGCCTGAGTCCCAATTCCAAAACCTTCTTCCATCAAAATGCCCATCTTATAGCTGCGCGTAGACAGCGACGACCATCCTCGCGTCTACGGGTGCCTCTATAGAACCCATAGCGGTTATGCCGACACATATAGACTCATAGACTACTTCCACATGGGTGCAGACTCCGAACTACAACAGGTCTCATCCGCAGAAATCGTGATGCTTGGTGATTTTAACGCCCACCACGCTGAACGGCTAGGTTCTCGTTTAACCGATCATGCGGGGAGTTCTGTTTAAAACTTTACTTTGGAATATGGTCTGATATAACTGGTCACCTCGCCTACGCAGATTCCAGATGTAGAAGATCATGTACCATCCCTGTTGAACCTTCTGCTGACCTCTCATCCGGATGGATATCAGGTCTCGGTCAATGCACCTCTTGGTTCCTCAAACCATTGTCTGATCCGGAGTATGGTGCCATTCACGCTCCCATCGCGGTTGAGTACTGCAGGTTAACGCCGTGTTTGGCATTGTAGGTCAGCTGATTGGGACGGGATACGATATTTTTTTGCATCCTACTCTTGGAGGCGAGTTTGCTTCTCGCCGGATGATCCCAGCGTTGTTGGTGATTCTGTTCTGATGTAGTGATACAGGGAACGGATCTTTTTATTCCATTATCTGTGGTACCTATCGGAGCCAGAACCCATCCATGCTTTGGTGGCTCCTGAAAAATTGCTTTACATCATAAGCAAGAGTGACACCAGGCCCGGGCTCATGTATCAACGTCTCAAGATGCAAATACCAGGGCTCTTTCTTCAGCGAAGTGTAATTTTATCTGCAGGTCCTTCAAAAGTATCATTGTCAAGGCAAAGTCAAAGCAAATCAGCAGAATTGGCGAGAAACTTGTTCGTCTTCCTTCGGGTACACGTGCATTCTGGTCTCTCGCCAAGGTTATCCAAGAGAACTTCTGTCAGCCATCTCTCCAATCTCTGCACACGGAGACTCACTGGCCCATGCCGCAAAGGACAAAGCCAATCTGCTAGGCTCTCTCTTTGCATCCAACTTGACTCTTGATGACGGTGAGAATACACCGCCGATCATCCCGCGGTGTAAGTGCTCCATGCAGGATGTACTGTTTACCCTACGCTCGGTATACGGTTTCCGTCATGGTCGCTCGGCTAGTGATCTTCTGGATTACCTAACTCATAAATGGGTGGAAGTAGTTGAGTCCAAGGGGAAGGCGTTGGCTGTTTTGGACATAGCGAGACCTTCAATCGATTTTGGCACAAAGCGCTTCTTACCAAGCGTCCTTTTTATGGGCTTCCAGAGAAATTGTGCAATTGGATCACCAGTTTTTCTGCTGATCGGATAATCTAGGTCGTAGTAGACGGTGCTTGCTCCGATTACAAGCTCATTAACGCTAGTGTTTCACAAGGCTGCGTGCAATCATCAACACTTTTTCTTTTGCATATCAGTGAGATGTCTCGGACTGGGGGCGACTATATCCAGTTCAGTTTAATCCCCAAAAGACACAAGTTTTCATGTTTACCTCTAAAGAGAAGCCTTTCGTCGTATCTCCTCAGTTTCAAGGCATTCCCCTTGTTGCTTCAGCTAATATTGGAATCCTTGGCGTCGATATATCGAGTGAAGTGCATTTTTGTAGCTTGGCGTGCTCAGTAGAGCGGGACAGTATTTCACGCCAACTCACCGCCTGCAACTTTACAAGGCGCAGGTTTGGCCGCATATGGAATACTGTTCCCATCTCTAGGTTGGGGCTCCCCAGTGCCAGCTCCTTCTATTTGATCGCATCTAGCGCAGAGCTGTTCGAATCTTCAGCGACCGAGTTCTTTCCTATCGGCTTAAATCACTTGCACTGCGAAGAGATATTGCATCGCTTTGCGTATTTTATCGCATCTACCACGGGAAGTTCTCTGAGGAATTATTCAGACTAATTAGAGTCCTACAGTTTCACCACTGCACATCGTGACAAAACTTGCTGACAAAACCATCCATACCGTCTGGATGATAGACGGACTACCACAGTACAATTCAGAAGTAGTTTTAATCCTTGCACGACTTTCTTGTGGAATCGAATATCACCAATACAACTAAGGCTACTTCAAGAAAAGAGCCTACCTTTTTCATTCCATGGTGTTGATGTTGATCATGGGCAGCAGTAGTCACTTATTATCAGATTAGCCGCATCTTTTTTTGCCCCTCTCCTATTTAAAAAAAATGTTTAAATTTTACATAAAGATATAACATTGTTATTTAGACACTGAAAAAAATCTTTCATCAAATTACATAAAAATATTAAGTTCTCCGCTCCCAAATTTTAAAAGCCGCTTCTGAAAGCAACGTTAGTAATGTTTTTTTTATCCTGAACGAACACTAATTTAAACTAATTTAAATATAACAATGATTTATGGGAGAAAGTTTATAAGAGAGATAATAACCACTGCTATCGCTAAACGAAGAAAACTGATTTTCAGAGAGGTAATGTAATTTCAAAATGAAGTTTCTTTTTAAAACTGAAATGGCAAATAAACTTACACTCCGTAGTTTTACATCAATAGCTTAACACAATAAAGGGACTTTCTAGATAAAGATTCTGTTCATTTCTAAAAGGCCGGCATTACACCTGCAATTCCCACGGAGATTTTACTCGTAATAGGTGACGGTGACCACTTACCGTCAAGTAAGACGTAGGCTTGTTTCTTTCTTCCTGCACAATAAAAAGTTCGCCTGATTTATACATGGTAAAGGCACGATGCAGCTATGTTAGTTGTACCACAAATTTGTCGGCTCGATCATGGTCTCGGCACCCTTTCACAGAATGCCAGTGTAAAATATCAGCTTAAGGCTGCTGTGGTTGCGTGGTGAGACAACCGGAGACTCTTTTTACTGGAAACGAGGCATTTGATCTTTGTCCTTAGGGGTGACAACGCTTCTGTGTTTTGATTTTTAATAAAGCATATATTATGTAGTGTAACATGTGTAAATTATTAATTATAAAAAATTAACACTGAAATACTGGACCGCACCAGCCTTGGTGTTTTGTCCGATCAGTGTGTAAGAGCTGTTTAATAACGCGTGCGAAAGGTAAATGAGAGAAGACCTTCTTCCATCAAAATGAGAGAAGACAAGCACAGCGCTAAACGAGAACCAGGCATGAGAACGTCATATCCAGAAGGCAAAGCTACGAGTGACATCGACGTCTCACCTCACCCACCATTGACGAGTATTTGCGCTTACTTAGATATTTAACACAGCTTTGTGAACTTATAGTCACTTCTAAATATTTAACTCTAAAAATATTTATATTAACGTGGTTCACGTATTTGGTAAGTTGTACAATATTTTTACACATAATATTTTAAGTAAGATACGTACGTAATAGACACTTACTCTTTGCATTTTCTTAGAAATAATTTCTTTAGTTGTAATCTATAGGTACATATAATAAATCTGTAAAAAGTCGTGTCTGTAATTCTAATACTTTCTGGAAAAAACAAGTCATAGGGACTAAAGAAAGAGCACTGAAACCAAATTAGTGGTTTTAAAATGAAATCTTTCTGTCTGTCTGTCTGTGTATTCAAGACTCACGCAAAAACTACTGAACAGATTTCCATGAAACGTTCTTTGCTAGTTTTTTTATCCGATTACGAAACTTCAAAAGAGGAGGGTTAAGTATTTTCCTTCTTTAGATGTTAATTTCTATTTTATACGATTGATGTGTTTTATTAAAATAAATAGAAATTTTAAAAATGAAGCCCAAAAAAGTATAAACTATTGCGTAATAAATTGAACTACGCCAACAATCTACGATATTATTATTGTATTCACTTTTTCAAGAGAGTGCCGTCTAACTTAAAATACAAGAGGTTGTGAAATTTTGACTCCAGTTACTAATAAATTAAATAATATAAATAACTTGCTTTTTAATTGATTTGAAAATTCTAATGTTATTTTTTCATTTTTGTTGTTTTATTTTAGTATATATAAAATTTTATAGTTATTAATTACTACGTAAATAGATATGACGACAGATGTTGGTGACATCTACCGAAAATCATAAAATTAATTATTGTTTTAATTTTATTTTCTAATCTATAAAAGTTTAAGTAGGTATTAGTTTTTTTATCTATAAATAAACTGATAAAAATTGCAATAGTACAAAACTCTTATTATCCTTAAAGTTTAAATAAAAATATTTTTATATATGTACTAATCAAATCTTAAAATTTATAATATCATAAATTAGTCGATTATTGTGTGATAATAAGTGAATTGGCGGTATTTCATAAAATTTAACAGTGTTTGTTGACTATATCATAATATAGCTTGACTAAATCAATGAATAGAGATTTTTTGGCGATATTACAACTAATACGACAACTAAACACGACATTGCTATTTCTAGATGTTATTTTTATATCGTTAAATGATTTTATCACACACCGCTAGCGGCGCTGATTACGTATATTTGATAAAAACAGAATTTTTAATTGATTTTCCATCACTTTATGCCAAATTTATGTATTATATAAATGTTAGCGTCTTTCTTGTGCGATAGAGCCACCCCAGTCGCACCTTAACTTATTTTGTCTGATTACCAGAGGGTAAAGTTTTGGTTTCACAGTTTAAATGTTAGCGCCATCTACTTAAAGCAAATAAATTAATAATAAGCACATAACTGTTCAAATTAAATACAATTCCATTAAATATATGCTTATATTTAATATAATTGTTTTTATGATCCATCATAATAGTCAATTTTAGCAAAATTACTAATAAAACTGTGTACAAAAAACTTTAAGTAAGAGAGAAGGTTTTTAGTTGAATATGTTAAGTGTTGCATTGCAATATTTCACCAATTTATTTTGTATCAAGTCTGATATAAATAATTGAAAATTAAATACACTGTGAGATTTTTATCCATAATTGTGTAATAGTTCGTGATACCGTTGAAGCAGCCTTTTTTACTTCTAATGAGATTTTTTTAAAACGGTTTGTCATATATTATGATAACTTTCGTATTTTCAGACATAACTGTTAAAATTTTTGTGACAGTCCTGATTTCATAGCTCATATGAGTAAATGGACAGGATCTTGTGAAAAAGTACTATAAATATCAAAGAAAACAAATTTTAAACACAGGTTTATTTCAATTTTAACTATGAGTACAACAGCATTGAAAGAATTTTGAAAGGCATCTATATAAGCTGGTAATAAAGCCTATCTATACGTGAATTTCGTACTAGGTATGTAAGCAACTCAAATTAGATCCGCACTAACTTCACTCATATTTTAATTGCAATATGAAGTTTCGACTTACCACGTTCTCGATGGAGAAGGAAAACATCGCAAAGAAACCTCCACATATGATGAACAAAAAAAATATTTCGAGAATCATTTTTAGATGCGCGTGGAGTCAACTTAATCAAATCATTTTTTACCTAAAACTCGCTGTGGTCTGTGCCCAGTAGTGGGATGTATTGAGGCTGCTGCTTTTGACATTTAATATATATGTGCTATTCACTTCTGATCATAACCTTCCCCCATTGTTTGTCAAATAGACTGGGTATTTGCAGCAGTATTTACGCTTACCATGCGGGTTGGCAACTGCAGTTCTTTATCGCTTAATTATTTTTTACGTAAAGGAGCGACTGCTTCATTATGGCTGTAGCTCAACCAGGAAAGGACCACGGTCAAACGGACTAGCAGCGTGAAACAGTTATGCTGTTGATATGTTTCTTTTGGTAACACTTTTTACTGAAAACGAGGCATTGCATTTTTAATCGTTCCATCGCGTTTAGACGGAGTTTTGGCACGGTGGCTTAGCACTAAGTTGCGACTCTATTTTTAGAGGTTCGAATCCCGCACCTAAGAAGTATTTGCATGGGCTACAAATAGTTGTCTGTATCTGGGCCGGAGTGTATTAGAATATTCTAGAGTGAATAAAATTAAATAATTCTTACTCGGGACTAGATCACAAGCTTATGTTTCTTCTTAGTGTTTATAGTACGAACATCTTTATTCTTATGAAAGCTATTTATGTTTTCATGTACATGCATTATTAAATTTTCATAAATATATTGCGATGCCAAAGTTCATATATTTATTTCTTTAAAATTTTCACCAAGAGACTATCTACAATTTAAGTTATACATCGCTTGTACGATTCTCATTATTATATAGCAAGATCACTATATAGCAAGATTCCATAAGAAATTACGCTATAAAAGTAACTAAAATAAGCTAATCTAGCTGACTCAACATTGGCGAGACTTCTAATCTTACTTACAGCATACGCTGCAGAACTAAGTCAGCCTGTTAGTTTAGATATATGAGAGCCCCATTAAAGCTTCGCGTCAATAGTAATATCAAGAAAAACAGTGGTATCCACAAGACTCAACTTTAAACCTTAAATTTAACACATGTTATCTTATTGCAGTTTAAGAGCAAATTATTGGTGTAAATTATTATTTACATTGTCCAAATAAATTGACTGTCAATTGAGTTTGAAAATTAAATAGGTAATCATCATCAAATAATACTATATCGTGATTGTGTCCTACAGGATAGAGTAAGTCATTAATATAAAGTAAAAACGGGAACAGGTCAAGTATCGAGCCCTGAGGAATGTCCATTGTCCGTTGATACTAGTCTTCTGGAGGAACCTTTACCATTGATAACATTTTGAGTTTTGTTATTTAATAATGAAATAATAAGTCTAAGCGCAATATTTTTGACGCCGTAATGTTGCAGTTTTCTGATTAATATCCTATGGTGAATACAATTGAAAGCCTTGGAAAGATCACAATATATATTTAAGGCATCTTGTGAACTCTCCCATGTATTAAATATATATTTCATAAGCTATACACCTGCGTCAGTCATCGACGGAGGAAGGTATTACTTTACTATGTTTAATTAAATCAGGAAACACACCAGATTCCATAAAAGTATTAAAAATAATAGCAAGATGAGATAAAATTAAATCTATTGAGATAATATAATATATGGACGCAATAAATGCAACGGAAATCAAGAGGTTAGAAATAGAATCAAGGGTTAAGAAATATTTTACAATATCTTGCATACTAGTAATACTTTTTCAAACCTTAATTATTTTAAACAGGTATTCACATTCTGTTTGAGTAATGACTCGGCGACAGTTAGAGAACTATTGAATGAATTTTTTGTCAAAATAGGAATATAAGTAAAATATTTTTCAAACGCCGCTGTGACTTCTTGATTTGATCTATTAATTCATTATTAATTTATAATTTTTATTTTTTAACTTTTAACTTTTATTAAAACAAGCACATTAATAAAATTTAAAAAACAAAGTTATTTATTTCGAAAATTTTCCATTTTATTTTTCCATAACGGTGTTCAGACCAAGATGACTCAGCAAAATATTCCATATCTTAAGTCGTAAAGTTTCGAACTGCTAATAGTAAGTTCTGACCAAGTTGTAAATTCTTGTATAACTGAAATAAAACAAGAACGAGACGAGCTAAACTTTGTTTATCTAGTCTTCCGTAACAAAATCGTGTATTAGCTGCCTTTTAATTACCATTGGGTCAAACCCTGACTTGCGAATCCCAGATTCAAAAGATAATTGGAGGCAATGTTTAGATCGAATTTGTTTTGAATGTATGAATACTTCCTCCAAATGCTAGAGGTACAAACCAGCGTTCAAATCACGTAATGGTCAGTGCCAAATGCAAAGTATGCCTGTAGCTAAATTCTAACTAAGAAAGCTACAGATTTATGCTGCAAGCTCGGAAAGCCATGGGTTCGAATATAGCATTCGACTACTGTGTGAACCAGTAATAACACCATCATTTTATGCTTAATTGGGGTAGTTAACAGGACTTTACTTATTTTGGGCGTTATGAGTATTACTTTTTAATAAAAAGCAAAAATCAGATTGTGGTTTGCAACGCTTTGCCATTTCTTTTACAACTAAATTTCCATGTTTTACAAGGTAGAGATATAATGTTCTATTTACCTTATTTCATTTATTGTGTTTGTTTAATACTCCGGGTTTAACAATGACATCGGGACGTCAGTCATCTCAGTCCCCCCGTGACCATGGGTGCTGGAAAGCACCTGAAACGTCGGGAATTAAAAATAAAAGTAAATAAAAAGTAAAAATAAACGCGATAAAATCCGTAAAAGTAGTTTTAATCATGTATAGTGTTCGCGTAAATATAAGAAATCATTAGGTACTTAATTTAAGATAAGCATTAGATTGTAGTTTTCATTTCAAATATTTTTAATATTAATGACAATATGTTGTCTCATACCATAGTACCAATAATTGGTGTTGGATATTGCTCATTTAGGGTAATCTCTTAGCTCTTGTATAGAAACCAAGTGTTGACTAGAGAAAATCAGTAACAAATTGTGGATCACGTTATTGCGATCATTTTGTTGTTTATGGCTCTATCTGAAAAATAATGAAAAATAAAACTTAACTCAACCGAAAACCTTTTGACCTTCAAATAATATGTCTATACTGGTGGTGACATCATTTCAGACTGGCAGACAATGCCGGTAGGCATTAAGTCCGCCCTCTGTTTCCCTATTTTCTAAATGTATTAACAACAAAGGTTTAAAATAAAAAAAGCAGTTAAACATGTTCTTTATTATGAGTGCAATAGTAGTGTACTGTGCAATGGTAGTGTACATCTCTGGGTAGATTTTTAGTGTGAATAAATGGAATACCCCGTACAGGCTTCATAAAACTAGCAATTAGCAGACAAAGTTTATTTAAGCGTAAAATATTAACAGTTGATAAAAATTAAAAGCCAACTTCAAAGAACTAAAAAGAATAAAATTTTAACATATTCTACAAATAATGCTAGCTAGATATTTTATCATGGCATCTGCTTGAATCCCATTTACTAGGTGAAAGGATTCCTTTTCTACCTGCTGCTGCTATGTTTTGTGTGGTAAATGTAGAGAACTGGAGACCATTTTAGCTGGAAATGAAGCATTCCTACCTAGTCCTCACTTGTTACAATGCATATGCATTTTGATCCGTACTTGTGGATAGATACATTATACATCTTAATAAGCTACAGCAACTACTTACCATCAGGTGGACTGTGTGCTCGTTTGTCACCCTTATCCTATAAAAAAAGCAAAGGCAACATTCCAGAGGTAATATCGCATTTCTATCCTCTTCGTTTGAAGTTGTCTGTAGATGTCTATGGGCTGCAGTAGTACTTTCAGGTAGACTGTAACTCATAAAGTAGAGTAATATATACAGAAATAGAGAGCCATCTCCTTAGATTTTTTGTCACCCAATATGAATAGTGTCGCCGTCTGGTATCATATCCCTTGAACTAATCTCAGTATCATGTTGACTATAGATAACTGTATGTAGTTATGTATATACAGCTATCTATACTATAGGCGGTTATATTTGTATTTAGAGGTATTAGGGTTTAATTAAAGACGTATTATAGATTTCAGTAATACTAACATTAATTTTTTTATATATATTTAACATATACGATGTAAAAGCGTCTATTCCGCTAAATATAACACTAAATCAAATTAAATATGTCCACTGGGTTACCGGAATGACAAATGAAAGCGTCTATTTCGCACAACACTATACAAACATACAATGTAGTTCCAGCATGAAAATCTAAACAGACAACAACAAACAGAGGGCTAATCCCAACTCAACTAGGCTTATTGTAGCAACAATTGAAAATCACTTATAAACTATAATAAAACAACAACTTGCTCAGACCCCGGTAGCCATTATTTCATATAAAGTTGCTACTTGCTAGTTCGAGAATAACCACAATTGGTGTAGTCGCTATTTAGCGCACTTTTTAGAATTTAATGTTCGAAAGTTTATGCGTATATTGTACACGATGGCACTAGTGTCTTTGCAAATTATTGAACCCCAACCCCCCAACCTAAATTATGGAAATGTACCCCTCCCCCCGGTATAACTTCATTAACTTACTGTTCGGTCGTCACTTCATTACAACGCTCTTGTTTAAATTAAATTTATTAAATATTTTCTGATTGGGGAAAGATTTCTTTTTAGATCTTCTGATTAAATAAAAATATAAAACCACTGACATTATAGAAATAAACGTTTATTATTTGTTAATGGCCTGCGGCGTCACCCTGGTGAAAGTAAAACAAGCGTGGGGTTGTTTTAAAATTTACCTAAAGCAATTTTTTTTAGGTTGAAAATGTCTGTTACGTTTCTGGTATTGAGGATGAAATCACTATTAACAAGTAGAGGGCTGCTGTCGATTTTTTTAAAGAAAACGCAGCCGTTTTTCCGAAGACGAAATCTAGTCGCCCAAACGGTTGTCGATTCCACACTGACTTCAACAGTCAAAAGGACGAAAACGAATGAAACGGAAAACGTACCAACTGAAAATTATTCATTTCATCGAGTGAAATGATTGTTTTTTCTTCATTTATTAGTATCGTCCTAAAAAATTAGCAACAGTTTAATCATGTTTGGAATAACAAATGCAAATGTGCTTGCTTATAGCGTACTCAGTAACAAGTTTACACAAAATAAAAAGAAATAAATAGAATGATTTTTTATTCAATATAGATTATTACATAATACTTATTGATAGTCATTTTTTATTTACTACTTCGTTTCGGAAATTACCTTTTTATTGGGAAGAACTTACCTCTTTATTGAAAAGAAGAGCAAGAAACCCAGCGGGACTTTTAAGCAAGCCCTGATAACAGAAAATAATACAATTTTAAAGGGGTATGAAAGTTATTCATCATATTTGTATTTAACATCGTACCCAGTCCGCACGCCATTCTAACTACATTAGTGGTAATTAATTTAGATAAGGGTCTCTACAAGGGGTATGTATATTGCATGATTACCGATTACGTTACACGATGTAAAACTAAAACTTCCAACCCATTTCAGTTTAATAGTTTAATAACCGTTTCCATTATAAAATGTTTCCTCTATAACATTAGAACTTTAATTCATTAAAGTTAGCAACCAAACAGTAATTTGTTTATTTTTTACAAATCTTTTTAATAAATATTAGTTAGATAAATAAATACTGGTTAGTTATCTTAAATAAATATTAGTTATTCTTTTATAGAAAATACGTTATTAATACAGAATATAGGCCTCCCCTAAAGCGGGGAATTCACTAGACCGTCTTGCCCACGGGCATGTCTGCAGACTTGCCTGCCAGATTACGCTACTGTTTTATTTATTTTTATTTATTTTAATTATACATAAAACATATTACCAGAGTAAATAGTTACTATGCACCACCATTAAACCGCAAATCGGTTTGTATTGTTGCTGGCAGGCGTCTACACGCATAAATATTTTATTTTTATAACTACCTACTATCATAAAATTGGGAAAATTAAGTATGATAACAACTAAATACATATATCTTACTTTACATACATATTCTTATAATATTCAACATTTAATTAGTCATTCTAAATTGAATTAGCTACATAACAAGCAATTACTAAAATATTGATGTATAACAAATTACCAAATAGTTTAACCTGCCTACACTATAGCAAATTTAAACGGATATTTTTTTGAGGACAACCCATTTTACAAATTAAGCGAATACATGTCAATGCAACTCATGGAATCATCATTCTTATTTAACGTACAAACAAAATAAATTACCTAATTCTATAACGTAAAGCGTCAATGTAACTAAATTAAGATACAATAATATAATTTAATCTTATAAATTTATAAAAACTTTTGTAACAAATGACTTGTCTGTAACGATTGTTATATTACGGTCAATAAATATTTCTGATTTTTGATTTAATTTATGAAAATCAATTTATTTATTTTTAATAATAGTTAATAAATTAATTTTGTCTTTTTTTAAGTTTTTACTGAGGTAATTGGAAAATTCGAAGACTTAATTCAGGCTATCTAGTATATAATGTTTAAATTTATATTTTAAGTTTTTTTCAGTCAATTCGTTCTTAATTGTTTCTGGAAGATCTTTAAGAATAGAAGCTAATATATTAAGAGTGCGCCAGTCTCCATAAAAGTTGTTAGATTTTATTTTTATGCAACTGTTTTTTATTACGTTGTTGATCAAAGTAACAGAGCAGTCGACACGTGTATGCAAGTTCGATTCACTCAATTCATGAGATACCCATCTCTCAAGTTTTTTTACTTTCCCGATTTGCTTCAAGTGGATTAATACAGTTTTATTACTTACCCCAAAGCCTGCAGCTATCTTTGAAGTGCTTTGTGATGGATCCGCTTCCACAATAGCCTTTAATACTTCGTTTTTCACTTTGGTCTCCTGTCGTCCAGGGGGTTGGTTCTGAAGGTCGAAATTTCTAGAACGAAAACGTTGAAAGAAAAAACGTATCATGCTTTCTTTTGCGACACCAGCGCCGTACACATCATTAATCCTTCGAGCTGTTTCTGCAGCAATGGTGCCGCGGTAGAACTCCGATATTTCATGTTTTCCATTGTGCGGTAATAAGCGACTCCAAAGAAAAAAAAAATAATGAGGAAAAATCAAATGAATGACTGTTTTCAAGACTCAAATGTTCCAGCTAAATAAATTTATAAATTTGAATTTGGAATTCTTTAACAAAGAGGAGATATTTCAGATCAAAGGGACACTACGACAAAACGCTAATTTTATGTGTAAGGACCCAATATAATAAAGTATATACGCATGAATGCTATAATTAAAATTCCTTATAAACTTGGTCTGAATTGCTTTAATCCGTTGTTTATGCGTAATATAAT
Source organism: Parnassius apollo (assembly GCA_907164705.1). NCBI lineage: Eukaryota > Metazoa > Arthropoda > Insecta > Lepidoptera > Papilionidae > Parnassius > Parnassius apollo. The sequence goes on along the minus strand of CAJQZP010001507.1, from coordinate 392,512 downwards.
AGGGAGAACAAATACTACTAGGTTTGCAAGTACGTAGAACAAACCTTTAACTTTTAAGCTTTTAGTACTATTGTATTTACATTTTTTGTCACAGCTAGCTTCTTGTAAAGGGTACCAATTAGTATTTTATTTAAACATCTTATAATAAGGGATATAAAATGCCAACTTATGGCATTCTCTACCAGCTAACCCTGGATTATTTGAGAAACTGTGGCAGGTACAAAGATTTTACTAAATTAAATGAGTAATATAGATATAATATACAATAAATAATTTAAAATTTATTTCAATACAGTTAAATTGGTTTTATTTTCTTTGTAAAGGACAAATAAATATTTTGTTTGGATTTTTACTTTGTGTTATTTTGATCACACCTAATGTAAATCTGATGAAAAGCGTTACCAAATTTGGCGAACAGAATTTTTCTTAGTGGGTTGATATAAGCAAAATTGATTCTAAATTAAACGTTTTTCAGTTCTATTGCTGGACACTTCGTCCGTAACAGTTCTTGCCTTAGTTGGCATCCTAAATAAATATATATTGAAAACGTTAAGCAACATTATTAAAAAGCTACTACGGAACTATATATATATATATATATATTTATATATTTATATATATATTTATATATATATGTATATACTTATGTATATTTATCATTTCCTTTTATATATTTATTCAGCCCAACCAGATGAGAAAACTATATTGATATATAATGAGGATATATTCATTTACTTGAATATAGAATGCAAAATTTTGGTTTTGTACATTAATACTTGCTATTAATAAAGTCCACAAAGTACTCGTAAATTGTCTAATACATGTTGTAAAATATATATGGTTCATCTATCCATTCATCCATAACAGCCTATAAAAGTTCACTGCTGAACATAGGCCTCGACATAGATTTCCTCATAGGGGGATTTTGCTATAATTGCCACGATTGGCAAGCATATTGGCAAATGCAGTATTCATTAATGTAAGTTGTTAAAATAAAAATGTTGCAGCCGATCTCCTGTCTTAGTTTCCCTCTATCAGCTCTTAAGACACCCACGGGTCGATATGGTGTAATCAGTAGGTTTTGAGTTATCCTTAATAAAGCGTATTATTGAATTCGATTACATTGATGATGTTCTCATTTTATTTTTCTTGAAGTCGGTTGCACATAATTTTTAATTTTACCACTAAACTGCTCCTGAGTTACTGAGTTAACGCAAGGTTAATTCTGCTGAGGTACCGATGTCTATTTTATAGCTGTCGATGATTGACGTTATAATATTCTCATTAATGCATCCTTAAATTATAGTTTATTGATGTCGTTGTTGGATGCAAAAACAGCAATATTTTTTTCAATATTATATTTTTCAAAAAAAAATTATCAACTTTTTTTGAATATTTCATGTTTCATTCATTTAAAAATTATAAAAAACAAGCTTTAAAACTGTAATAAAATTTTGGAAAAAAATTTTGTTAATTAACAGTGGTATAACTTTTTGAAAAATCTACATTTTTTTCCAATGGAGATTTATTTATTCAAGTATTTTCATGACACCATGATTTTTTCAAAATTTTAAATTTATGTTATAAAAAATATTTTATGTAATATACTATCTTCAGCGGCGATACGCTTATCGCGCTGAATCCTATTTTCGGCTTTACATATTGATATAATATAGTATTCCAGAAGTCGGGACTTTGTAAAAGAAATTTTTCTCATCTTTAAGGATCTTTTTTAAAAAAAATCTAAAATATTAAAAGTTTACGAGACATTCACGAAAAACTAAATATCTTTTTTAATGTTACTTTGTTACATAACAGTTGCAATTTATATGTGCTAATAAATCATCGAGATATATTTCGGATGAGCTATCGCACATATTTTTAGGAGCGCTAAAATGATTAACACGTTTTTGAACTTGTTGACTAGACTATTATTTAGATTTAAAACATAATATGGCGATTATTTTAAGGAAACAATAGGGCCCTATTAAAACCTTCGGCATGAAATCCACACCACACGCTCACTTTTTGTGTGTGCAATCATTTTGTCTCCTAAAGTACATATGGGTTTGTTGCTGTCCGAACACGCATATTCTGCTTATAGATAAAGTCATTTGGTCAAAAATAAGCTTCATCGCTAAAGATAATTTTCGATGCAATTTAGGATTTTCTCCAAACTTTTGCAGAATAAAATCGGGTAAAATTCGTCATTTTAAATGATCCGCATTTTATATGAGCGGTTTCAGTTCCTGCGTTAATTCGATCTTATAGTAAAATTCGTCATAATGTGAACTGAGAAATTGCCAATTCTAGCGTACGGCGTGGAATCGACTTGTTGGGTTCATTTTGAACTGAAGCTTTTATGGCTACAATATTTTCAGTATTTCGAGATATGAATAGTTAATATTATATATTTAATATTATAGATTTAAATTTATTCACGCACAGCTTGTCTGGTGATCTTTGATGGTTGCGACCAAAGATTGGTACTTTTTTTGACTCAAAATTTCGGTAGTAAGTTTTAACGACATTTGCTTGAACCCAAACATTGCTTGTTCGTGAAATTTACCGTGATAAAAATCAAAGCCTTGACTGGCGTTTTGACACATCATACAAAAGTAGGTGGGTAATAATCAGTGTTACAAAATGGTGTGTCCCTATTGAAAAACCTCGTATATATTTTTATATTTTACGCGTATGTATATACGCGTTAATGGTAATCGCAAATATCTCTATAGTTGAAGTGTGTGAGAATAGTACCAAAGTTTTTACACGTATTTTACGTACTGGAGCAATGTTGCAGATGCATTATGTCTGCAGCAGGAATCTGACGGCTCAACAGCGGCGAGATCGTCCTCGTATAGATAATCATCGTGAAACAGCAGAATAATGCTGTTTTTCATATGAAAGTGAACTTGACACCATTTTTGCTAATAACGAAGCATTCCATCTAAGTCCTGAGGGATGGCAACGCATCTGCATTTCGTTTCTCAGTCAAGGATCAGTTGTGTGCTCACTTCGCTCTTATTCTGTTAAGAACGTCCAAGCAACTTGGCTGCTGTACATTGAGATACGAAGTAGATCAGCAGAAGTCCTGGTATGTAGCTCATTCTTTACATTTTTTCCAAATCCTTATTTTGTCATAATCATCACCATCATTACAATCTATCAAAAGTCAAAAATTCAAGTTGGTAGTTTTTATTTTTATTTTTAAGATGTTATTAGGAAGACGCTGGTAGTTTGGCTCTGTGGAGTCTAACGACACCAACAGGACGCGTAGTGAATATTTTTACACCAGTACATGATTTCATAGAGGATTATTTAGTTATATTTCAAAAGTTTAGTGATTTTTTATTTAAATAAACAGTATTTAAATAAATGTACTTCAAAACCTAAGGTCTCCGTTTTTATGAAACTAGCATTTTTAAAATTAAATGTGAACACAGTCGTTACTAAGTTAACAGTAATTATAGTTTTGATTTGAAGAATCGAGTTAATTAAAGTCCCGGGGAAATAGCAACCGCAAATTTTAAACGAATATGGGACTATATTCGAATAGAACTTGTTTTTTTTTCACTTCTTGTGTTCACCAAAAATATTTTGGAGTTTCACCGCATTTATTTTTATTTACTAATTCTGATTTTTATACCGTATAATAAATCTAGATTACGAGCATCCGCTATAAATATAGAATTTCACTGCTTGTTATTTCTTTCTTTCTTTCATTTCTTAAACATGTAGGTCGAAGTTTTCTTTTACCTACGAAGACTTGGTAAATCAAAATTATTACTTATCATCATCATCATCATTACAGTCCTTCACAAGTCCAATGCTGACATAGACCTCCCCCAAGGAATGCCACAAAGCACGGTCCCGAGCCACCTGCATACATCGACTTCCTGCATGTCTTCCCAGGTCGTCACTTCATCTAGTGGGGATACCCTACACTTCGCCTACCGGTACAAGGCTGCCAATCGAGAATCTTTTTTCCCCATCGAGTGTCGGTTCTTCAAGCATACTAATCCGTTGGGCTGTGTCGGTCACTCTGGTTCTATTGCAGATATCCACACTTCTTAGTTAATCACGTAGAGAAACCCCGAGCATAGGCATAGCTTGCTGAGCGACCTTGAGTGTCCTCATATGGCCAGCAGTGAATAACCATGTCTCAGTTACAAAAGTTATCACTGGCAAGGCATTGGTTGTACAGTCTCGTTTTCAGGTTTTGAGGTCTGACGAGAAGATGTGTCGTAATTTCTGAACACTGAAAGTGTTCAGAAATTACGACACTCGTCAGACGACGTCAACTTTCTGAGTTGAGTCCGTCGATTGACCTCTCGCTTGAAGTTGGAATTACCTTTTCGGACCTTTTGTCCCAGATAAACATTCTTGTCAACAAATTTGAGCTTAGCTCACAGCAACTACCGCCATAGGCGTGACATGGACGTAATACATGATTTTCGTTTTGTCCATGTTCATCTTAGGACCTATCCGTTGCGAGGCACTATTGAGGTAATAGAGCATAGTGCTTAGGTCCTCCATCGATTCTGCCATGAGGATTATATCGTCAGCAAATTGAAGGTGAGTGATGTACTCGCCATCGATGTTAATACCGTATCCTTTCCAGTCCAATAGCTTGAAAACGTCTTCCAATGCAGCGGTGAAGAGTTTCGGGGATGTAACGTCACTCTGTCTTATAGCTCTCCGCAATTGTATAGGTTTCGTACTCTGGTTCAGTATTCGGATAGCCATTGTAGCCCTACTGTACAAACACTCCAGCACTTCGATATACCGACATTCAACTTGGTACCTCTGAAGGGACTGTAGCACCGCCCAAATTTCGACGTAATCAAAGGCTTCGTTGACATGCGTTGAAAGCGTTGACTTCACTAAACGAGACCTCTCCAACTTAATGTTTAGCTTCAGTGTGCCTATAACCATTCAGTGACCGCTGCCAGTTTTCACCATCGCCATCACTGAGATGTCACTGAACAGTTTGCATCTAGTCGTCATATTGAAATCAATCTCATTATTGTCGAACCGTCGGATCTCTATCAGGTCCACTTCCTGTGAGACCGCTTCTGGAAGAAAGAGTTTATCATAAAGAGTCTCACTTTCTCCATAAAGTCGGCCAGCTGCTGGCCGCTTGGGTTTCGTTACCCTATTCCAAATTTTCCTACATTCAGCTCACCGCTTTCTCTTGTATCATATGTATTGTTTTGCGTTGAAGTCCTATTAACACCGTATTGAAACCGTATAGTGGGTTTTGGTGGAATAAATGAATATAAAAAAAACCTCTTACATTTCCTCTAACTCCTAATCTGGATGTGTCAAAGTTGGTGTGTAAGCCTGTATGACCTTCAGCAAATACCGTTTGATGATAATGAGTATAAGGTTCAACAATGTTGGAAGTGTGTCGACAAGAGTTGCATCCTCGTCGACACACTCCTAACGTTGTTAACGAGAGACTTGTGGACGATATCTGACACCTTTTTGGGACAGATAGTCGCCCTCCCGGTGATATAAAAAAGTTGCCGGATTCGGGGATTACCACGTCCCCCCCTCTTCGGACCTCGGTAATACGCCAACGCAATTTGTCTTCCTCTTATTCCAGCTCCGTGATTTTCACTTCAGGCCTCAGGATGCGTGAGTTATGTGTTGCCAGGTCGAGTCGTCCTTGGTGGCAACCGAACCTCCACCGGTTATTCTTAGCACCCCCATGTATCACGCACAACCAGTCGTTACCGTGGTCGCCGCAGTAGGCAAGAATAGTAGGGACCGGGGGCCATTTTTTGTGTCGTTGCTCATGGGAGATGAGGGGGGGGGGTTTGCCATAGTTGCCACGCTTGAAGAGCGGGTTGACAACTGCAGTTTTTTGTTGTAAATTTACTGTTATCAGGAAGATGTTGCTGCCGATATCCTGCCTGTTTCCCTCTGTCGCTTTTTATGAAACCCACTGGATGATGGTAGAGGATATTCGCAACTACACGGCAGTTAAAATAAGAATGATTTCTTATACACCGGCCTCCAAAAACAGTGAGTAACAAAAGTTGTTATCTTAAGTATGCATTGACATATTTGTATGTTTTTGCTTTTGTGTTGTAAATTAACATCTGAATACCCACTTGGAATTGTTTTAGAGGAATACAAGTGCTTTTGTGGGTATTTGTAACATTTAAAGCGTCCTGATAAAATTGTCGACTTGTGCATAGAGTGAAAGGTTAGTTCATTTCGAACTTTTGACGCGTAATATTCTTGGTTCCGAGCATCGTAGTGACTTAATCTTTTAATTCTTTGTTGGTGCAGACATATCGTTACTTTTAACTATAAAATATCGATACCACTGAAGCAAAAGCCGCTCAAGTGGTAGCTCTCGTTTGTGAACAGCTAAGTCAGCGAAATGTGGCAAGGATATTAAATTTGAGTAGATCAGCAGTGCGTAGAGTTTAAATACGATACTAAGAGACGGGATGCTTTCTGCTGTTATTCAGGGTAGGCGGAGGGAAACTCGGGATGGGGATGACGGAGTCTATTTGCTCGCTTCGCTCGCTCTCTCGACTCCATCAATTCCTTCTCACCTAACCTCTCCGAGTCGGGGTGCCCCACATCGAAAGCTCGCTTCGCTCACAATTAATATTACACCAACATATTAACTTTTATAATTACTTTAATTTATAAACATAATTTATGGCTCCTACCATTTGTAAGAAAGGATCTTTGCGACATTTAACATTTAATCCGCCGCCACAAATATTCCACTGTGGTATGGCATCACCAAAATTCTGAAACTCGGAAGCAACTGAAGACGCAAAGTATGTCTGTCACTGTCAACAAAATGGCCGGCCTAGCGATTCATATTTCTAAATCGATTTAAATCGAAATCAAATGAATCGATTCACAAAAAAAACGAAGCCGATAAATAATGATCTTTTTATAATTTGCGGTAAGAGTTTATTATTTTCAATATCAAAAGATATCACAAACTACAGATAACATTGAATGATTGAATTGAAAAACTGTCATTCTTTACGAGTTGGGGTACATTCAACTAATTGTATATAATTTTATAGTTCTTAATAAAACAAAAAAAGATTCTATCTCGATTCTCTAAAGAAATATCGATTTACTAGATCGAATCAGTACTCTACATCGATATGAAATTGACAGATGCAACGTCAAAAACGTGAGAATATATATTTAATTAGTCATTTACCAATATTTAAAAAAAAATTAAAAATACTTCGACGCTGCTCCGGCAGCAAAAATCACGCGGGGGTGCTTCAGATAAACACCCTTGACCCCCCCCCCACACAGTGCAGAATTCTCAGATTCAGGCAACCTATTTGTAAACCCAACCCGTTTTTAAAACCCCATAATTGCATTATTACAATATCAAGATAAAAAAATATATATCGATTGTAGTAAAAACCCGTCACCGTTTTTGCGAAAAAACGTAGGTGGGTCGATTTTTTTGGAGGCCAGTGTAGTAATACTAATACTAGATATTGAATTAAA
>CAJQZP010001507.1:305000-380000 GCA_907164705.1 Parnassius apollo | reverse complement strand
CTACAGTGGAAACTCGGACGTATCATACAGTTTTACCCCGGACCAGATGGAATAAACCGTGTAGCAGACGTTCTGACGTCCACCGGAGTCCTCAAACATGGTATTAAATACCTGTGTTCTCTACTGGATCCCCAATACGAAGAATGAAAGCTGAAGCTTCCAGGGGGGCGGAGTATGTCCGTGGAGTTTTTATATGTTTTGTTTTTATTTTAATTTTCTAAATAATTGTAAAGAATAAAAAAGACAGATGTCACAAATATTGGATAAACAAGAGAATGTTTTTCTGTAAATGTATATATAGCGTTTTTTCCTTAAATTGTATCACTTCATTTAATTTGATTATCCCAGTACGATATTATAATTTATATTATTATTTATTTAAAAATTGCATCCTAACTACCACGCATTCTGCGCGTGACCACGCAGTCTCCAACTAGCTTCGACTTCACTAAGTTTGACCTCAGCGCTAGCAGTACTGCTTTACTATCAGAGTTTATATTAATTATATGGTTGACGTAGTATTTTTGCAGATTAATTTCCGCACACTGAAGCATGGCGAAAATTTCTGCTTGGAAGATAGAGGAGAATCTACCCAAATCCATACTATGTTTGAATTTGGGCAGTTCCCCGTAAATTCCAAAGCCTACGTCGAGGCCCATTTTAGACTTATCAATATACCATATGGGGCTACCGACCTCACAGATAACCTGGCCATTCAGCCAGTCTTCTATGGAGGGTAATTCCACTATATACTTTTTATCAAAAGTGTGTAGTGGACGTATGATATCTGAGATTATGCATAAGACCGGTGTTTCCTTGATTGAGTCGAGCATGGATCTCAATCTGTAGGAGAGCAAGCTCAGATCGCCCTGGGCGTTAATCATATACAAAATAGCCCTCGCTTCCTTGTCTAGATAAAGATCAAGGGGCGTTAGGCATAGAAGTGCATTAAGAGCCGTTCCAGGCGATGATCCAATCCATAGCTCCAATTGCCATTAAGCAGGCAGTCTTTGTAGACTATTTAGTCTGTCCACAGTCGTTTTTTGGTTGGCTTTGTTGCACCAGACAATAGAAGCGTAGATTCGGCCTCACTATGCTACTGTACAGCCATAGGACCATAATGGGACGCAAGTCCAGGTTGTTCCCGACCAAACGACTGCACATACCTAAAGCAATTTTTGCCGTATGGCATACTCTGCTAAGATGAGAGTTCCACATTACTTTTTGGTCGATTGTTACGCCCAAGTACTTAACTTCAGTGGAAAATGGTACTTCTTTACCATTAAGTTGTGGTTGGACTAATTTGTCCAATAGTTTCTTTTTGGTAAAGGGTATTTTAACAGTTTTATCAGCATTAATTGATTGAGACTTGCACTGGGGATCAACATGACCTGCGCTCTCCCCCAGAGCCGCACGCAAAACTGCTCGCCGGACAGGAGAGCAGAATAGGTGTTAATCTAGGCCCATTGATAATATCAAAAGGTTCTGAGTAGACTAACATCCGCCCAAGCGAAACACTTACCGAATTTTCAGATTCCTCGGCCTGGCGAATTTTTGAAGTACTACACAGCAGGCAGCTTCAATAGCACATATTCACAGAATGCGGTATAAAATATACGCGAGGTGGTGGGCGGCGGGCAGAAGCGACCACTTATTACTGCGTCTCCGTAGATGTGTGCATAGATTAACTCATTTTTTATGCGTGGCGCGTGCACAGACCGAATCATAGTAAATTTCGGAAGCGAATGCATCAATCATCACACGTCCATAAAGCAATTCCACAGACATTATTATTTTATTACGAGTAAATTGTTATTTATTATAGACCCAAACACTATTTTTAATAAAACAATAAATTAGTTTATGTGTGCACAGATTAGATTTTTGTAAATATAACAAAGTAGACCAAAATTGATATACGTGAATGTAAGATATTATCCAAAAAGAGCCACTTTCACATGCATCTCTCGTCTCAGAACATCGAGTGAATACAACATTGACTCAAGAACTTTGAATCATACGTGCTTACATATAAAATTCTTTCGTTATTTCTTTCTTCATAAGCGTTTCTTCAGCAATTTTTATCTTGGTAATGTCTTTTATCGTATCTTATGAGCTAATATTGCCACATTTCTGAAAAAATATAGAAGTAAATGCTGTTATATATTTAAAATTGTTATATTGTGTTCTCAAAACGTTTATTTAATAATAATAATAATAATAATAACAATAATAACCTTTTTTACATATTTTCATTGATTCCCTGGTCCCTGAGCTAGTGTAACTGTGTTTCAGGAACCAGTTCCTCCCCTTAAAGTTAGCCTTGTCAAAAGGTCAATTTCTGTATAATAATAATAATTTAGTTATTTAGTAAGTTAAACAAGTACAGAAATATAAATAAGAAATAAAAAGAATGTTATGTTAAGCGCTTGTTTTGTGTGTGTGTATGTGTGAGTGTGTGTGTGTGTGCGCTGTGTGTGTTCGTGTGTTGGTGTGTGTAAGTGTGTGAGTGGGTGTGTGTGCTTTGGAATATATGTGTGTGAGTATTGCTTGTGGTAAACCTACGGCATAAGTGCTTCTGTGCTGTCATAATCATGATTCTCTAACCACACTCTGATCCTTGCCTTTATTTGGTGTTTGCTGTAATTATTTAAGTTTAATTTAAATTCCTTGTATAACATATTGTACAAATGCGGGGCAATGTAACTATAGTGTCTTTTCGCAAAAAATACTTCTTGTTCTAGGGGCCGGATATTTGAATGTCCTTTTCTTTGCAATTTGATACATGTTTATCGCTAGGCATATATGACGAACAAGATAGTAAGCATGTAATTAAAATAAAACCTTTTCTTCAAAATTTATTTTTGATTTTACTTCTACTTTGTCAGCTACAAAAATTATATATAATACTAAAATAATAATAAACATTAATTAGCTTAATGCCGTCTATAAAATATAATAAAATGATGTGTCTTACTCAGTTTAAAGAAAACCTCCCGCTCTTTCAATTGCGTGCACTATCCCTGTCACCACTAATCAACACCACTACTTCCAACCTACACGCTAACATTGATAATGAGATACCTGTTTCACCTCTAAACGAGGCATTATCAGGTAAAATATACTTAACAATGGCAGCACTCACGGACGGATAATTACTTATCTTTTCACGCAAAATACGTGCTTAGAAGTGGAGTTGCGGAAAACAGCTCGTCGTTAACTAAACTAACTACTTATTTTAGCAATTTTTTACATCTTCAATATAATGGATTTCCGCGAAGTAACTCCAGATATTTTTAATAAATGTACCGTACTTTTATCAAAGCTAAATATAATAAAGCTTTGTAGGTATATAATTGATAAAAGCAATAAGGATAAACAAATTAACGTGGAGGATATTTCTGCCTTTAAAGGATGGATAGGATGGAACTTGTGAGTTAATTAAAACCAAATTAGTTATGACTCAGGAATGTTGGCGTCACGTAATAAATTACGAATACCTTATTAACGTAATAACTTCCGGGCATTTGTAATAATGTTAGTATTCAATACAATAACATTATTTTGAGTATCAAGACTAAAAAAAAAGGATAATGGCGTGTAGATGTAACTTAAAACATTACAAAAAAAACAAGATCTTTTTTTTATTTTTCATATCTCTGTATCGGCTGTAAACTACACCTAGCAGAAATCGGGAACAAGAAATGTCTCTTTGTACGCAGAAGTACATAGGATTTCAAATTGATTGACCTATAGAACTTAAAACGATGTAAATGTAAAAAGATATGATCCACTACACGAAACCGGCACAAGACGTCTTTTTCTGACGTACCTCTGTCTAAACGGGTATGTAGAGCAATATAGTGGGTTTCACAACGCGTAAATCTACTATAAGCCCCATAATAGATATGTTTCACGTAAACTTAATTTAAAAAACAAACCATCGTCACTTAGTACAATATCGTAAACGATCAAACAGGATGTGTGATGCTCTTTATGAAGTCTGCTGATAGTGAAAGAAAAAATAAGAAAGAAAAAATATTTATTTTTGGCACACACAAGGTACTAGAATACAGAAACAAAATCAAAACAAAAAAAGTAACAATTTATGAACAAACAAACAGCCATAATGATTTCTTAAATTTACGCGAACACTACACATTGAATAAAACTAAATTTACGTATTTTATCGCGTTTATTTCACTACTTTTACTTATTTTTAATTCCCGACGTTTCGGGTGCTTTACAGCAACCATGGTCACGGGGGGGACTGAGATGTTTGACGTCCCAATGTCATAGTAGAGCGTCGGTGCTTCACGTCAGCTATATGTTCTATATGTTTAATGTATGTGAAGCACCGACGCTCCGGGAAGTCTGCAGTCTGCGAACATGTTCAAGATCGTCCCCACCATTACATTCGTTTTGATAAACCACAAATTCTCGCAAAAGAACACCGATTCCTACCAAGGATGATACGCGAGGCTATTGAAATTAAAAAACATCCAAATTTCAATAGAGAAGATGGATGGGTGCTGCCACCTGCTTGGGATCCTATAATTAACAAAATTAAACCCAAACCTAAGCATACCACTGCAAGACTTCATGATACTATAAGCTCGTTTTGCGTAAATCGGACCAAAAATTAATATTCAAAAACTGAAGGTAGCCGGACTAACTATGACATTGGGACGTCAAACATCTCAGTCCCCCCCGTGACCATGGTTGCTGTAAAGCACCCGAAACGTCGGGAATTAAAAATAAGTAAAAGTAGTGAAATAAACGCGATAAAATCCGTAAATTTAGTTTTATTCAAACAAACAGCCAGTTAAAATTAGGAAAAAAAATTATACACAATATATATAGTCTTAAAACGAGTGCCTCAGGGTGATGCCAAAAGATAGGAACCAATTCAGCATGATGTCAAGTTGGAAACCTAACACTGATTTTCTATTGGCCCCCTGGATTGCATTCCTCTTTACCTCTAAAACCAGTTATCGTGTACTTCCGCAAGAACAATCAGTATACGTGAACTCTATGAAAAAACATATATAATTACTTATATAATAAATGATTAATAAAATATGTATACATATAATATATGGCAGGCTACTAATTAAATACTTTATTATTAGCAAGATACTGCGCGTGAAACTGTAACAACATAATATCATCAGTAAAAAATAAAAAATAAAATAAATTAAAATAAAATATAGAACATAAAATCTACCTCTCAAATAACCATCAGATATAGAACATGTTAGCATTAGTGTTAACCATGCCTAGGTCTTTTTGTGCATTTAACAAGTACTGTTTTAGGTAACTATTAAAGTTAGTTATAGAGCTTAGCTGCCTTAGAGGTGGTGGTATGTTATTCCATATTTTCGAGGCTGCATAGCGAAATACTCCATTGAAAGATGCCGATTTGACCGAAAGTTGCTGCGAGCACTGTCTTCTATCACATTGCCTCCTTGTAGCAACCCAGCCAAGTTTGTTATACAAGTAAGATGGTTCTTGATGTTTTATGATGCCAAAAAGTAAGCACGCCAGATGCAATTTCCGTCTTGACTTCATTTTAAGCATTGCGTGATCATTAAAAAACGGAGTGACGTGCCCCCGAAAAGGAACTGTGAAACAAAAACGGGCGCAAGCGTTTTGAACGCGCTGAACAAGCCGCTCCGTTCTGGCTTTTTTAAGCTTGGATAAGACTAAGGACTCGACCAGCTGTAAATGCAATTTCTCCGACAAATACGGCCTAATTTTATATAGCAATTTGAGCCGGTAGAAGCAATTTTTGACAGCTTCGGCAACATGTTCCTCAAACCGTAAGCCCTCATCAAGCTTTAAACCTAAGTTCCGTGCTATGTTTACCCTTTTTACTTTCTTTCCCTTCAGTACAATGCCTAAATCTTCCGGTAATTTATTTAATTGATTCTTTGTCCCAAACATCATATAATTAGTTTTATCAGAGTTTAATAGTAAACAGTTATGCTCAGCCCACACAGTGACACGTTTTAAATTGTCATTTAGATCCTTAACTGCTGTTTCCCATTGACTGGGTTTGAACAAGATTTAAAGTTGTGTGTCGTCTGCATACACATGATACTGACATTTTACAATACCTTTTGGTAAGTCCGCACAATATAAGTTAAAAAGAATAGGGCCTAGAATGGAACCCTGTGTCACTCCTCTGTTCACAGGTGCTAGGTTAGAATCACAGAGGTGTCATTCCCACGACACAAACTGACCAATTGCTTTCGATTGGATAAATAACTATTAAACGAGCGAGTAATCTAATAACACCAGTAGGGTGCACATGCCCTCGTCTTGGGCTGACAAGATATTATCCACTACATCAATCAGAGCTATAGTAGTACTACGTCTCTTACCAGACTGCAATTGAGGAAGAATGTTCTTTTTCTCAAGATATTCCGTAAGCTGCTGGCAGACAATCTTTTCTAATACTTTTGATAGACGTGGTAAAATGCTAATAGGGCGTATATATTTTAAGCTCAAAAGGTTATTGTTCTTAGGGAGCGGTAGAACAATAGCTATTTTCCAAAGGTCAGGGAACGCAGAGGTTAAGATTGACTTATTAATGATTGTATGTATGATCTCTAAAGAGTTAGGTAATGTCATGATTATCATTTTTAATAATAAATTGTCAATTCCTATTGCATCTGATTTCAAACTGAGAATGACGCGTAAAATATCGTTCTGACTGAAGCTTGTGGTTCTCCTCGCAGGTCCAAAAAGTAATTGTTAATTTCATTTGCGTCATTAAAGTGTGAAGGCAATTCTACGATCTGCTTTGGTTACCTCCAAAGCAGACCGTAGAATTGCCTTTCTAATACTGTCCTTTTCAGATTATTTCCAAAGCGATTTTGGATTATTAATTTTGTTATTAATGCTGTGGCAAAAGTATGCGGCTTATTGATTATGTAATGATTTTATCACTAGAGATTTAAGCTGCTTGTAGTACTCTCTACTGGATACCGACTTATTTTTACGGTACTTAGCCAAGGCATCATCACGAATTTTCATCATAAACCTAATATTATCTGTAAACCACGGAGGGGAAGGCTCCTTGAAAACACTCTTCCTAATGTGTGTAAATGTCGCGGTTAAAGATGTCAACTATTTCATATACAGAACAAGAAAACAAATTTTTGAAGGTCAAGTTAGATATATCAAAATTATACTTATCTAAACATATATTATCTAGCGGTCTATATTGCACCAATTGAGGCGTAGGCTTGTCCTTTATGATATGAAATTCATAAACAATGATTGCATGTCCATATAAATTACCAGGCGTAAATACAGACATACGCTTTGATTTTAAGTCGGAGCAAACTAGATATATCAATGTTTCGGATATGCTAGTGAAATGAGTAGGAGAAGTAACCAGCTGATTTAGTCCCAAAAAGTCTGTTTTTACTTCAGATTCATTTAGAAAATTGACGTTAAAGTCACCCATAAGTATAAACTGGTCATTATCCCCCAAGGTACCTATTGAGCTGGCTACGGCATCCAGGAACAAATCCAGGTCTTGCCACGGAGGCCGATAGGCTATAG
This sequence comes from Parnassius apollo, assembly GCA_907164705.1. Lineage (NCBI taxonomy): Eukaryota > Metazoa > Arthropoda > Insecta > Lepidoptera > Papilionidae > Parnassius > Parnassius apollo. The sequence continues at coordinate 372,425 of CAJQZP010001507.1, read as the reverse complement.
CAATCTTTTCCCTCGGATGTTAAGTATTAGCCACATTTGTTCAATATTTTTAGGTTTAAGATCCACAGTCAAAACACACGTACGTGCATTTAGTCCTCTTCGCACGTAAAAACCCACTCCTCCACCACAACCCGAACGTACAGTTAACGGGCGCGGCGTGTAACGTAACCGGTACCCAGGCACCGCGAACGCACGGCCCTCCTCACTCCGCCGCAGCCAAGTCTCATTAACGGCCATGATATCAATGTTGTGCATGGAAAACAGTGATATAAAATCGTCATGATTGGTACCCAGTGACCTAGCGTTATGAAAAGCCAATTTTAACTGTTTAAAACTACTTTTACGGATTTTATCACGTTTATTTTACTACTATTTTTAATTCCCGACGATTGTGAATGTGGTCTCTCTTATATAGGACAAACAAAAAGATCAATTAGAACCCGCGTAAAAGAACATATAGCTGATGTGAAGCATCAACGTTCCGAGAAGTGCGCAGTTTGCCATCATACCCTAGACGGCCCCAACCATTACGACAGATTTGATAGACGACAAATCCTCGCGAAAGAACACCGATTACTACCAATGATGTTACGTGAGGCTATTGAATTTAAAAACATCCTAATTTCAATAGAGAATGAGGCTGGGTACTACCACCTGCTTGGGATCTTATAATCAATAAAATTAAAACTAAACCCAAGCATACCACTGCAAGACCTCAGAACATAGTCAGTTCATTTTGCATAGATCGGACCATAAACAATAATTAAAAAAAAGCTGAAGGTACTCAGGGTTTAACAATGACATCGGGACGTCAGTCATCTCAGTCTCCCGTGACCATGGGTGCTGGAAAGCGCCCGAAACGTCGGGAATTAAAAATAATAGTAAAATAAACGGGATAAAATCCGTAAAAGTAGTTTTAATCAATGTGTAGTGTTCGCGTAAATATAAGAAATCATTAGCCAATTTTAATGTTAAATTGTTTTTACGAGCCATGGAGCAAAATAATAAGCCTACAAATAAAATCATGGTAAAACACTAGCTTAGAATACCCTGATACGGTATGGTGCGGAAAACATTTTTTGATTACGTTTATATTATTGCAATAAATTAAAATTGTAAACATTATGAGATACGAGTAATGACTTAATATTTTGAAATATAAATTAAGTACATTAAATAACATATTTATAATATGGTATATAGATATAACAAAATATATATTAATAGAATTCACGGACACTCTTAAACTGAAGATTGCTCCTGCAGTGCACAGACGTTCATAACCAAAGGCTATTTTTATAAATATAACATAAGTTACCATAAGATGACCTATAGGCATATCTAAAAATAAAAATTTATTTGCTTTACAGTGAGGTATATAAATTGTCATATACAAGGTAAGATAATATTCTTGAAAGAAATTAGAGACACTGATAAATAAGGTACCAGTAAAAATACATGTTTGTATACAGAATAAAGAAAAAGATAGGGTACGATCGAGACAAACTATGATCGACAAAAAATTTTTGGAAAGGTCCTTTTCACTACGGATATGAAACGCCCTCTCACCACCGTCTTTACGAACCAATATTCTTTCCATCTTTCGATCAGACATATTTCCGATCGCGTTTTTTGCCCTCTTGACGTGCAAGGAAAAAGAGGTGTCGATTAGCTCGATCTCTTCTGTAATGTTCTCTAATTTCGATAGGCGGTCACCATAAATCATGTTTTGCGAGTGTACATTTTTAAGTTCTCCACAAATCTTATCATATTTACAGGATAAAAACTCGATGGACTTCGCGATTACCGAGTTAGACGCCAGTAGGTCCAAGCTGAGTTGTTTTATTTCATTTATTGACTCCATAATACCCGACAATTTGATATCCGTTTCATGTTTCCAGGACGTTAGTGAATTTATAAAAACGTCTAACTTAGACTCTGGTATAGATGCACAATCGCATTCGCAACGGCGTCTTTTTGTAGATCGTAATGTGCTATTATCGGGTGTATTACAGCCGTCATTATTTTGGAGTAGGGTTGGAGCCGATCCATAAGTATTGTTTTGTTTATCTGCGAGTGATCTTAACATTTTGCCGTTTATAAAAGATATTGTAGGCCTAAAATAATGTGTTCTAGGCCTAAATGTTCCGACGGCAATTTACAGCGGTAAGTACGTGAATCACTTGTGAAGGGCGTGACGATCCCCGTGAGAATCCAGCTCCTGCGCAGAGGGTGGGGCGAGCCAATCGACGCTAAGCAGTGCGGAGGGACGCTGAGCAGTGGGATGGGTCAAATACAAGGACGGCACTTAGATAGTTTTGTATGTCACACTCACTTTAAGGATGTCCTTGTCCCGTCCGAGACGTAAGCTCTTTTCGGTCAATGCGGCCCTAGTACTTCACAGTATTTTTGAAAGATTATTTTATTAAAAATTCAAGAAATAATTTTTTGCAGAGTTTTCGTAATCACGTCTGACTGACCAGACATCCAGCGGGAGAGCAATATGTGCCCGCCAAGGTAGATATGATCAACAGGGACCTATAACATATTAACAGCTGATCCGACAAGTTTGGTTTAACTTTAAATCCATCCAAGTGCCAGGCAATAATAATAGGCAGCCGTCGCAAAATTAAAAAATTTGATACTTCAGCTCTACCTACAACCTTTTTAATGGCTCTATTTCCAACCGACTAAAAAACGGAGGAGATTCTCAAGTCGACGCGTATATTTTTTATGTGTGACCACGCATAACTTTTTTTCAGAGTAGTCCGATTTCGATAATTACGTTTTTAATTGGATAGAGTATAACTAGAAATTGGCCCCATATAAATTTGGAAAGAAATTAGGATATCCGCAGTAGAACCAGAGTGACCGACATAGCCCAAAGATTAGTAGGCTGAAGTGGCAATGGGCCAGCCATACAGTTCGAAGAACTGTCAACCGAAGGGGAAAAGAGGTTCTCGAGTGGCAGCCTCGTACCGGTAGGCGAAGTTTAGGGTTACCCCTCACTAGATAGAGTGACGACTTAGTAAGACATGCAGGAAGTCAATGGATGCAAGTGGCTCAGAGCCGTGTTTTGTGGAATTCCGTGGGGAGGTTTATGCTCAGCAGTTGACTTGTGAAGGGCTGTAATGATGATGATGATTCAACAGCTGGTAGTCTCCAAGGTAAGGTACCTTGCGGCTGGCAGTTTATAATGAATGCCATTATTTTGGAAAACAAAGAGACTATGGCGGTAAGCCTTTAGTTCGACGAACTTGAATGATCACCATTTTAGGGATCGGCTGCACTAATGGTCGGCGTTGTGTACCCCCATCATCTGTAGTAGATCATCATCATCATCATCATTACAGCCCTTCACAAGTCCACTGCTGAACATAGGCCTCCCCCAAGTAATGCAACAAAGCACGGTCCTGAGCCACCTTCATCCATCGAATTCCTGCATATCTTACTAGGTCGTCACTCGGTCTAGTGGGGGGTCATCCTAGACTACGCCTCCCGTTACGTGGCTGCCACTCGAGAACTTTTCTTTCCCATCGGTTATCGGTTTGTCAAGCTATATGGCCGGTCCATTGCCACTTCAGCTTACTAATCCGTTGGGCTATATCGGTCACCCTGGTTTTACTGCGGATATCCTCATTTCTGAGTCTATCACGCAGAGAAACTCCGAGCATAGCCCTCTCCACAGCTCGCTGAGCAACCTTGAGCGTCCTCATACGGCCAGCAGTGAAGGACCACGTCTCAGATCCGTAAGTCATCACTGGCAACACGCACTGGTTCTACAATCTAGTTTTCAGAGTTGGAGGTACCTGGCGAGAAGATGTATCGTAATTTCCAGAACGCTGCCCAGCCGAGTTGAATCCATCGATTGACCTCTCGGTCGAAGTTGGACTTACCTAGTCGGACTATTTGTCCCAGGTAAACGTACTCGTCAACAAATTCGAGCATAGTGCTCCCAACAACTATACCAGCATTGGTGTGACATGGACATTAAACATGATCTTTGTTTTGTCCATGTTCATCTTAAGACCTATCCGTTGGGAGACACCATTGATATCATTGAGCATAGTGCTTAGGTCCTCCAGCGATTCTGCCATAAGGACTATATCGTCGGCAAATCGAAGGTGAGTGATGTACTCGCCATTGATGTTAATACCGCATCCTTTCCAGTCCAGTAGCTTGAAAACGTCTTCCAATGCAACGGTGAAGAGTTTCGGGGATATAACGTCACCCTGTCTTATACCTCTCTGCAGTTGGATAGATTTCGAACTCTGGTTCTGTACTCGGATAGCCATCGTAGCCCTACTGTACAAACACTTCAGCACTTCGGTATACCGACAGTCAACTTGGCACCGCTGAAGGGACTGTAGCACCGCCCAAGTTTCTACGGAATCGAAGGCTTTCTCATAGTCCACATACGCCAGGCAAAGTGGCAGATTGTACTCTTCGGTCTGCTGTACAATCTGCCGCAGGGTGTGTATGTGGTCTATGGTACTGAAGCCTTTTCGGAAACCGGCTGGTTAGGGAGGCTGGAAGTCGTCGAGTCTGCGTGCGAGACGATTCGTAATGACTTTTGAAAACAGCACGTAGACGCGGCTCAGAAGGGAAATCGGTTTGTAGTTCTTCAAGAGAGCATTGTCGCCTTTCTTAAAGAACAAGACCACCACACTTCCACGCCTCCAGAGTAGTGCCACCATGGGGGACTGAATTGAAGAGCTTCTGAAGGACTTCATGTACCGGTGTGACACCCGCTTTCAGAAGCTCCGCTGTAATTACAATCTCGCCTGGGCCCTGCCGTTTTTAAGATGCTGAAGAGCCATTTTAATCTCGCTCCGACTGACGTTCGGGATATCATCGGAATAGTGTCGGATAAGACTTGCTCTTGGATCGTTACTCACACTTGCGTGTGGCTCCAACGATGATGTGTACAGCTGCCCATAGAACCTCTCAATCTCACTCAAAATCTCAGGTGTCCCGGAAACGATGCTGCCACACTCAGTCTTCAGCTTTGACAGTTGGCTCTTTTTGGCAGACAGAACTCTGGCAAAGACTTTGGAGCCCTGGTTCCGCTTGATCGCTTCTTTAATACGAGCAGTATTAAAGTTGCGTAAGTCTCGCCGCATGCATTTGGAGATCTGTCTGGTCAGTTTCCTGTACGCTGTCAAATCTTTTGACAATTGCAGCCTCATCTCCCGTCTAACAGCCATGAGATTAATAGTGTTATCGGAGAGTTTTTGTGTTCTTCTGCGACGGGTCTTGCAGAACTTAGCTCCGACCGCATGGACAGTTTCCACGAGCTTGTCATAATAATATATATAAACATTAACATTTCAAAAAACACGCGCTCTGCACGAGCCCGCCCTCACGTGTGTTCTTCCGAGTTGCTGTATCGCTGACATTAACTTAGTGAAATATCGACATTTTCCGGTGAAGGGAAGTGTCGTGCCGCGCATCACGCTTTACGTAATTAATTAATTTGCTTGTTTGCGTTATGAAGCCTGCTTTAACAATGATAATAACTTTCGTAAAGTAGGTACATATTTTGAAAACAATTCAACAATATTGACTATCGTAAAACTTATGAGTCTAAGATATGATTGAAGTTATATAAATTTGCAGTGTTGTAAATTTGAATTTGTAAATAGACAGAATTCATCACCATTACTGAATTGGATTGGTTTGCATCTTATCTTCGCGGTCGATAGCAGTCAGTCAGTGTGGGGCAACTGTCCTCAGCTTGGGCTGATGTGGATGCTGGCGTGCCGCAAGGCGGTATTCTTTCTCCTATAATGTTTTAAATTTTTATAAACTTTATTACCTCCATCATCGACTGCTCGTACAATTTGTATGCCGATGACCTTCATCTTTATGTGCAAACTGAGATTGGGGATATCCATAATGGGATCAAAAACCTTAACGGCAACTTAGTAGCTATCAAGGATTGGTCTACTAGTTATGGAGTTTTGGTCAATCCTTTGAAATGCCAAGCTATACTTGTGGGTAGCTCAAGTATGCTGGCTAAGATTAATCTGACAGACTTACCTCCTATTTACTATGATAATACTACAATTCCATTCAGTAACTCTGTTAGAAATCTTGGCCTTCACATCGAAAGCACGCTGAATTGGAGAACTCAGGTTTCAGATGTGAGTCGTAAAGTCACTGCCCCGTAATGCTCTCTGTATTGTTTAAAAAAATTTCTTCCCACAAAATCTAAGATAATGCTTGTCCATTCACTTATATTACCCATAATTGATTATGCAGATGTGTGTTACCCAGACCTGTCCCAAGATCTTCTGAACAAGCCGGAATGCCTCCTCAATAACTGTATAAGGTTTATCTTTGGGTTTCGTAAGTATGATCATATTTCGCAATACAGATCCAAGCTAAATTTGCTTACAATCCGGCAGAGGCGAAAATCCAGAATATTACTTGTACCTTTCCATTTTAAATGATCCATCTTCGCCTTCTTATATTAAGAGTAAATTTCATTATCTTTCCTCACCTCATGATACCCTCACCTACGCTCTTCTTCTAACAACAAAATCTGTACTCCAGTTCACTTCACCGATTTCTATGGTAACTCCTTCGCAGTTCAGGCTACATGCCTTTGGAACTCCTTGCCCAAGGATTTCAGAAAAGCTCCCAATAACTTACGCTTTTAAAAAGTTGGTCCGTGATCATTTGTTAAAGACAACGAATTTTACATGACTCATCTATTTAATATGTATTGCCAAACAGACGTATATATTCATAGTCATTTGTATATACTAATTATGTATGTATTTAAATATGTATACTTGTATGTATATCCATTTATTTAAATATTTGTATATATGTAAGGATAGATTTAGATAGAGATTTAGAAGGTAGTTTGTATATATATTATGTAGTTAATTATCATTTGTATTGTGTTCTCTTATTCTACAATGCCACACCAACGTCTAATTCTCACCACTCCATGGGTTGACTGGTAGAGAATGCCTCAAGGCATTAAGTCCGCCCTTTGTATTCTTTTGTTTAAGGATGCAATAAAGAATAAAATAAATAAATAAATAAACTCCCAGATGGCCTCCTGAACAATCATTATGGTACAGCTGTAGAACATCCGGTACTTTAGCTTTAGGGACAACCATTTGCAAATGACAGCTGTCTCACCGAACATTTTCCCACTTACGGCACAGAACTCCATCCTGAAGCATTAAGCTGTCCCATTGGACCCAGTAGCTTTTAGTGGTCGAACTTATCGCTGAGACGTCGCTCCATTTGGGCTTGGGAGCACTGGCCTTCATCCATTTCAGAATCGGCTTGATGTCCGGATCTTCCTGCTGTGCAAGTTGTAGGCCGTTCTTCCAGTCGTTGCTGAGGTGGTCTGTCCTGAGCATCCTCACCGATACCACCTCCTTACTCTCTTGCCTAGTACCATGTTTGCAATCTTTAGGACAAGGTCTTTTTGACAATGTATCTGCGTTGCCATGAGATTCCCCCGCTGCGATGTTCGATCTCAAAGTCGTATTCCTGCAGTAGTTTAATCCACCTCGCAACTTGTCCTTCTGGGTTTTTAAACTGCAATAGCCATTTTAGTGCAGCATGGTCAGTTCGTAAGTGATATTTTCGTCCCAGAAGATATTTGCTAAAATGTTGCAACGACTTTACCACAGCTAGCAATTCGCGTTTTGTGACACAGTAGTTCCTTTCCGGTTTTGACAACGACTTGTTGAAGTACGCTATCACGACCTCTTGGTCACCATTACGTTGAGACAACACACCGCCAAGTCCTATATCACTTGCGTCTGTGTCAACTATAAATTCTTTGCTTGCATCAGGGTATCCCAAAATAGGTGTTTTGCACAGACGGTCCTTGAGGTCCTGGAATGCGATGTTACAACTTTCATCCCAGCAGAAATGTCGCTTCTCCTCGGTTAGCTTATGCAGAGGTTTGGCTATATCTGCAAAGTTCTTCACAAAACGTCGGTAATAGGAGCACAAACCCAAAAATGCTCTAACCTGCGTCTTGTCTTTTGGAACCGGCCAAACCTTTACAGCTGCGATTTTCTCTGGATCCGTGCGGATACCTTCTTCCGACACTACATACCCCAAAAAGTTGACTTGCCGTATGAATAGTGAACATTTCTTCGGACTCAACTTCAGAATGGCACTCTGAATCTTCATGAGCACGCGTTCCAGGTTTTGAAGATGTTCCTCAAATGTATGGCCTACGATGGTGATGTCATCCAAGTAGACCAGACAGGCATCGCTAATTAGCCCGGTAAGTACAAGTTCCATCAACCTTTCAAACGTTGCTGGAGCATTGCACAACCCAAACGGCATTACTTTAAATTGCAACAGACCCTTTCCCGTCGAGAACGCAGTTTTCTCCTTGTCCTTAGGGTCAATTTCAACTTGCCAGTAGCCACTTTTTAGATCCAGCGTGCTAAACCACTTCACTCCAGTAAGCATGTTCAGCGTGTCATCAATTCTTGGAAAGGGATAGCTGTCCTTCGTCGTAACGTCGTTCAGACGGCGGTAGTCAACACAAAATCGCATGCTGCCATCCTTTTCCTTTACCAACACCACGGGTGAACACCATGGAGGTTCAATAACACCATCCTTCACCATTCCTTCAATCATGGTTTCCACTTCCTTTTCACGTGCTACCGGCAATCTTCTCCTGTGTTTATTTTGTGTTGATCTAAGCCAGTTTTTCCTATGTCAGCATCGTTTATAAGAATACATCAGCATACTTGAGTAACATCTTCTTCACCTTGACCATTTCGTTCGGAGAGAGAACGCTGCGACAGTTTTCCAAAAGTGTGGTCACTCTCGTTTGTGCATCCTTGCTGGGGGTCTCACTCGATAGATATTGGCACCAACGTAACCAATCCACTTCCTCACAAGTACCCACCAGCGTGCCTTTTTCTATAATCTGTTCCCGGTCACAAAGGTTCAGCACACGTACTCCTGAGATGTCAGTGTTTCTGACCAAGATTCGAGCTACTTTCCATGGAAGGTCATTGTTTATCCTTTCCACAAGTACACAACGGTGAGCTTGCCCAGGGTTTCGAGGAAATCTAACCAGCACAATCGTTTCCAATTTCGGCGGAAGCACCTTCCATAAAAAGTTCTTCCTGTCCACATTTCAAAACACCTTGCTTAACGTCGATCTCACAACAATTATTCCTCATAAAGTCTAGGCCCAGGATGCAGTCGTCCATTATATCAGCCACGACGACATTATGCAGGTAGATCACGTTGCCTAGCTTCAACTCCATCTCCTTCTCTCCACGGACGGGTATACGTTGAGCGGTGGCTGTTACCAAATTAATGCGTTCTCGGTTGTATGTGGAGTCCCCAAGGAACTGACTTATAAGTTGATAACTAACAACCGTACGAGAGGCTCCAGTGTCTATGGTCAGTTTATACGGCATTCCGTTGACCTCGCCCTTGATGATTAGTCTGTTCCCATCATGGGTTTGTGAGATCGAGATCCTTGAGGCTCTTTTAACATCAGCCAGCACCCGCCCCACAGTTCTGGCTTTTACTCGTTTCCCTGCTGCTGCTGGGCGGTGCTGTTGGCCGCACTACCCTCCTGAGATCGTTCACCTTCCATTTCTAGGGTTCACTTAGGGCAGCTGGATCGAAGATGGCCCCTTTCCCCACAGCCATAGCACCTAGAGCTGTATCCTTTGTTGCGGTCGCGAACTGTAGCTGCTGCAACCTCCCTGACGTGATGGGAACGATGATCCTGCCGCACGGTTTCCACCTCCAGTGCATGGGCCAAGAAGTCCTTAAGCGTCTCATGGTACCAGAGCCTCACAGCAGCTCTGACTTCCAGGTCGCGGATGCCGTCGATGAATGTCTGCACCAGGTTCCCTTCAATGAGCGCAGGTACAGATCGGTATGCTTTTCGCACCAGCTTCTCCATCTCTAAAGCCCAATGTTGCAGGTTTTCGTTGATGCGCTGCACGCGATCTTTAAGCTGCGCACGAAAGACGTGTTCCAGGTGAACGTCGCCATATCTCGCCTCCATTGTCTCAAGGAGTTGCTCATAAGTCACGTCCTCACCGAGAGCTTCCAGAACTGTTAAGGCCTGGTCGCACAGGCCTAGTGTGAGAACAGTCATGGCCTGACTTTTATTCCAGCCGTTCGCCTTCATAACAGCCTCGAACTGTATTTTGTAGGCTGACCAGGAAGAAGTCCCGTCGAACGGTGGCACCTTGAACCCACGTAGCGAAGGTGTAGTAGCTACTACAGGAGCTGTAATTCCATCCCCCAGTTTGAGGTCGTCCAGCGTTTTTTTCATGTCAGCCATTACGTTGTCAACCCGATTGTTTACTTGGTCGATTCGGGTTTCAGATTCCGACAGGCGGTTGTCCTGTTGAACAACCTTATCCATCACCTCCCGTATCTCTTTTCCGGTGGTAGCGTGAAGGTCTTTCATGAGGAGCATATGCTCTTCCAACCGACGGGCCTGTTCCTCTTGTCGGCGGGCCTGTTCATCCTATCCGCCCCGCAGCTGCTATTCTAACCGACGGACCTGTTTCTTTTGTCAGTGGGCCTGTTCATCTTGTCCGCCCCGCAGCTTCTCTTCCAACCGACGGACCTGTTCCTCCTGTCGGCGAGCCTTTTCCTGCAGCATCACCATCAGAGCACCTAAGTCGGGTGCTGCAGATGTAGGAGCTACTGACAGGCCTGCAGCCGTTGGCTGGTCTTCCGAAGTTTGCGGCGTTGCACCACCAAATCTTCTTTGGTCCGTCTCCTGCTGGCGTTGACTTCGGGTACGAACACCCTCCGTTTCCTCCTTAGGTAAAATCGGCATGATTTTATCCCACTTCTGACACCAATTGTTACGAGCTTGAGGTTCGTGACAATAAAAACTGCCGATTGAATCACCAAAATTTACACTTTTATTCCCGAACACCAATTAAAACTTAAAACACTAATAATTAATCACATTGATTCACTTTATTTCGCTCCGAAGCTTCGCTTGTCTCGCCAAATTCAATACTGCCCCGACCACATCTTGGAGCGCCCTTAAATACATCTTTTTCACCGAAACGTCCAGAATATTCAAGTAAATACGCGCGCCAACCGACTAGGCGCAGAAAGTTCAAGTATGGGGCTTCGAGAAAACTTAATTCTTCTGTTCGATACTAGATGGCGCTGTTGGTCGAAAGTCAAGATTGACATTTTCTAGGAAGCCCTTCTCGCTCTGGTCCCCGACACTAGATGGCGCCAGCTCCAGGCACCTGACGTCAACTTAGGCGCGCAACAATATATTAATCAACTTAGTAACTTATACTATAACTAGTTTTTTACGTGGTAGAGACATGATGTTACTATATTATGGTTGCAGCACAAATGAGTCGGCTCGAGAGCATCTCAATGCTGCTGTGTTTCATATGGTAAGTGTTAAGAACTAGAGACCTTTTCTCTTTCATCTTAGTCCTCAGGGGTGATAACGCATCCGATTTTGATCCTTATTCAAGGATAAGTGAAGATGACTATGAGCCTCAGCGTCCACTTACCATCATGTGGACTGTGTGCTCGTTTGTTGCTCTTATTCTATAAAAATATATTTCTGGTAATGCGATCATCGATGCACCCAAGCGTGATGATGAAGGTAAACTTTTTGCAATGGGAGAGGACCAAGTCCAGTAGTAGACTTTTAAAATTCAATACAACAAATGAGATTAGTTAATGTTCTGAAATTGTATTCACGGAAAGGAATAAACTAACGAAGTTTTAAAAAGTAGTAGTAGCTTCTCACAATAGAAGTTGAATTGGCTAACTCGTTTATCTACGAGTTAGCGAAACTTGGAGCCTTTCAAATTAATGAAATGAGTGTATCTCAGGGTAATATGATATGTCTTTATCCTCACATATTATTATATATCACAACATTATAATACCTGTTAAGGAATCAGCCATTCGGCTACTTTCGTGAACCATTCCAGCATTCAGCATAGTAGAAGTGGTTAACGGGAGCATTTTGCTCTAAGTATTATGAACAGCACAGCTGGTTTTTTCAGACTTAACCCTGTGTATGTGTAAAAAGGTTTCAGTAAAGAAGATTTTTTTATATAAAAAACGGTAGCGTAAACCGAACATATCGTTGCATTGGTTCAACAAGTATGTATTTAAATGGTTCACAAAAAAAATTTCTGAGTTTGGCCGATTTTCCTTACGAAATTACTGTAAAACGCCTCTACGATACAGTAGGAAGTCCTAGTCCTAGTAAGTGTAGGGTAACATTTTTTTTATAGGTTAGGGTGACAAACGAGCACAAAGTCCACCTGATGGTAAGTGGTTACTGTGGCCCATAGACATCAACATCTATCCCTAATTACGAATCAAAATGCAGATGCGTTGTCACCCGTGAGGACTAAGATGGAATGCCTCATTTCCAGTAAAAAGGGTCTCTGGTTCTCTACACTCACTATACGAAACACAGCATCATTAAGCTACCATTTTACGCTGATAATCTGTGAGAGCGTGGCACTTCCCCAGTCGAGCCGACCTATTCGTGCTACAGCTATACTTCTAATATAACTGCATGGTTCTACCACGTATAAGCGACGTGCTTCATTTTTTTTTCATTTTGAAATTGTTTTCGTAATAGTCTGATTGTAAATAAATGTTCATTATTTTGTTTTGTTGATAAATAGCTTATCGATTAAAACAAATGTTTAAAAATAATTAAATTAATAGGAATGTTTAAAGTTGAAATTGGCACTAAAAGGCTGGTAATTGGGGCATCCACCCTACAAAGCGTGAATATAAAATTTAAATCAGATGTTTTAATCACTCTGGGAGCTTGTAGCAAACTAAACGCGCGCCAAACGTGTGGACGCGGCGACGGCAGGCATACATTTTCGCCACGTCGTAGAAAGAGAGGGGGATACTTCCTCTCCTACGCCGCGCCGGCTGTCTCTCTCCCCATCCGTCTTTTTTTATGAATTTTCGATCAGGGTCACGTGTACTGACGCGAGTTTAACATTTTTTACCCATTACAAAAAAGTGTACAAAGCCGCTAAAAGAAGTTTTCACTTCAAAAAATATTTCGACGACATGTTAAATTCGCCAAAACGCATTGGGACTGCGCAGTAGACACTCCCTTGCAAAAAAAAAACCTTCTCAGAAATGAGAGGAGGCCTGTGCCCAGGAGTGCAACGTAGGTATATAGGTTGTAATTTTTACTGGAAGGTAGATATAGAATAATAACATACATTTGGAAATAGTTCATCACTTGTAATATGCACCGGTTTAACAATAATCTATTAAAGAAAATGTGTTTGTTAAAGACTAGAATATTCGAATGGATATACTAATTTCATAGCATTTGTAATCACTGCAAGACACCTTTATTTGATAGCAATATGAACCATTAAACATTATATATATATATATATATATATATATATATATATATATATATATATTTTTTTTTTAAACATGAATAATTTATAAATAACCATCTTAAATTAATTATTCCTTCAACCAACTACTCCTTATTCGACACCAATATTTAGATTTTAGATAGATAGATAGATAATTCTTTATTGTAAACCAATTCAATACATAAACGAAAGAAGAAGAAAAAAAAATAGTGTCACAATGGGCGGTCTTATCGCTAAAAGCGATTTTTTCCAGACAACCTTTGGATGGACAGGAGCGCAAAAAGTAGTAAATTTTGTGGTTTGGTGATGTAGAAACAATATTTATAAATATATCCATATTTTATATAATATAATTAGAAATAAACAACAAATAAATACAAAAAATACAAATGTATACTACAAAAATAGATGGCACGAACTCAACGATTAAGATAGTGACTGTGTACAAGTTTCTGAAAAACAGGTAAAGACTGGGCGCGTCTCACTGACAGAGGTAGGGTATTCCATAGACCGACTGCTTGGATACTAAACGACCTGTCCATAAATTTGCTATTATGAGCAGGCATTTTTAATGTAAAATTCTCTGATCATCTCAAAACTTTCGAATGGGAATAGTGAAGGAATTCAAAACGATCCTTAAGATAAGAAGGATAGGAAGGATTAAAGAGATCATTGTAAAGAAATGACAGAATATGAGCATATTCTGTCACTTCTTTACAATCTTTGTTATTAAACACATAAAGTAAGCATTTATAAATGCTTTAAAACAATGATCGATTTTCTATAACTTTCTAGATTCACAGATAACAAAACACAGAAATGGAATACACAATACCAATATCAATAATTTGTACGTGGTAGAGCCACGTAGCAGCTATATTACGGCTGTAGCACGAATGGGTCGGCTCGACCGGGGAAGGGCCACCCTCACACAGAATAGCAGCGTAAAATAGCAACTGAATACTGCTGTTTCCTTTGGTGAGTGTAGAGATCTGGAGACCCTTTTTTACTGGAAACGGTGCATACCATTTTAGTCCTCAGTATAGATCGTTTTTAGTAGGAAAATAAATAAATATTAAAATAAAATTTAATGTTTTTTTTTACAAGAAGAGGCCAATAAGCATGCGGCTCACCTGATGGTAAGTGGCTACAGGCATCCATGCACAACAGCAACACGAATGAATTGTCAACTTTAAAAAAAGAGAAGGCATATTTCCTGAGGGTTTCTAAATCGTAACATTCCACCATAGCTCCATAGCAGTTCCGCGAACGTTTTCCCGTTCCTTTAACATAAACGGACACCCATTAACATCTCAACTCTTTTTATCGGTGAAGTTAACAACCCCAAGCAGCATTTGTACTGCAATTGACCCTTTTACATTTTGTTTTTAATGGGATACCTTTTTTCCCTTTTTTGTTTTGTATTTAAACTACTCAACTTTGTCAACTGTAAACTGAATTAATGGTACATTTTTATTAAACAGGTTATACTTACATCGAATCTTCCATATAAATTTAAAGGAAAAATTCACGATTAAGGGTGGATAGATAGAATATGAAGTTTTTATGTAACATTTTTAGTATAATTTAGACGGCATACTAATATTTATCGCGTGCTTGTGCTAGATCCCTTAGCTAGTTCCCTCAATATGATCAAAAACTTAAACTTTAAAAAGTGAAAGCTGAAAAAAATATATAAATTAAGCATAATATAAGTAAGCAATAATCGACGATTATAAGTAAAACCGATGGGGAAGAAAAGTTCTCTAGTGGCAGCCTCGTACCGGTAGGCGTAGTGTAGGGCGACCCCCCACTAGATGGAGTGATGACCTGATAAGACATGCTGGAAGTCGGGGTATGCAGGTGGCTCAGGACCGTGCTTTGTGGCATTACTTGGGGGAGGCCTATGTTCACCAGTTGACTTGTGAAGGGCTGTAATGACGATAATGATGATGATGATAAGTAAGGCTGGGTGTCTTAAAGTTGATACTAATTTTTAAGATAATTTATTCATATTCATATTATTTATTGCATCCATAATGTTACAGTTAAGGTGTTGAGAACATTTTAAGTTTTAACTTAAAATTATGAGATCATAGGCAATTAATAGAGTGGAGATTGATATTATGTATTCATATCTTAACTACAACTTTTATAACATATTACATATTTCTTACTTTTTTCTTAATCATTTACACAATAATTATGATTATAAAACTTGGACAGTCGAAATGGTAATCTGCAAATTTTGGTTACGGAATTGCTCTCAATCCGGCTAAATATCAAGCGATAATTCTCGGTAGCCTCCGTCATCTAGCTAAATTAGATTTTAATTCATTATAGACTATCGTTTACAATAGCACAAATATTCCTCTTAGACATGTAGATAAATGCCTTGGGCTAATGGTTGATGCTAATTTAAGTTGGCAATCTCAGGTGGCTGAAATAAACCGGAAAGTGACAATCACCCTGCGTGGCCATAATCGTAATGGTGATTATTGCTTTTTTTTAATCATTTACACAATAATTACGATTATAAAGCTTGTACAGTCGAAATGGTAATCTGCAAATTTTGGTTTATTAAAAAACACAATTTTAATAAAAGAAGGGAGTATATTGATTTCTTAACGATATAATGCAGTTAGTTTGAAATACTGACATAGATAAACAACTGTGGGAAAATACTTTAACTTAAACAAACCGATTAATCGAAATTCTTAACAAAGTAAACTGAGAAGCGTACCCTATAAAGAGCCGGCAAACAACGATATGAAGAAACGGAAGAAAATTGTTTGTACTGGTTACAATAGCCTTTGAACACCAGTAGCTCCAATATTTCTTGTAACTATGAGAAACTGTGAGAAACTTAAGCAGGTACCATAAAATACGTATATAATATATAATAATACGTAAATATAAAAATATACATAACGTACGAGAAAATACAAAAATACACACATATATATAGATAGTGCGTGCGTGTGTGTGCGTGTGTGTGCGTGTGCGTGCGTGTGCGTGCGTGTGTATGCGTGTGCGTGCGTGCGCGTGCGTGCTTGCGTGCGTGCGTGCGTGCGTGTGAGCTTGCGTGCGTGCGTGCGTGCGTGCATGCGTGCGTGTGTGCGTGCGTGCGTGCGTGCATCCATGTGTGCGTGCGTGAAGGCGTGCGTGCGTGTGTTTGTATGTTTGTGTGTGCGTGTGTGCATGTGTTCGTACAAGTTTGATTGTGAATGTGGTCTTTTTTACATACGACAAACGGCAATCGACAATCCGGGAAGACGTACAGGATCACCCTTGTCAATACATTAAAATTAGTAGACCACTAATCCTAGCCAAATAACACTATTTGCTTCCAATGATGATTCGCGAAGTTATTGAAATCAAAAAACGTCCTAATTTCAATTGAGAAGATGGCTGGGTGCTACCATTTGCTACGGATCCTATAAAATTAAATTTCCCCCTAAGCGTACATCTGCAAGATTTTAAGATGTTGTAAGTTCATACTGAGTTAATCGGATCAAAAATTAATAATTTATATCTTGAGGTAGCCCTGGTTAACTATGACATTATGACGTCGAATACCTAGGTAACGGGGTTACCATGAGTGCTGTAAAATGCTCGAAACTTCAGGAATATAAAATAAATTAATATAAGTGATAAAATCCGTAAAGAATAATTTTATTTAAATTTATAGTGTTCGCGTAAATATAATAAATCATTAGAAAAATAATTCACTCCACTAAGAGTCACTAAGAGTGGCAAAAATACTTACTTGTGGATTTATTTTTCTGTTAAAAATTATAACCATTACTCATAAATAGCCGCAGTCGGGTATACAATAATTTTCCAAAGTTTAATTGAAACCCAATGATTATATAAGAACGTATAGAACGAACGAATAAACCAACACATAAACCATCGCGAGTTTGCAAATATTTACCAAAATTATTATCTTCATAGGATGAATGGAACGCATTCGACACAGACAAATTGAAATATTTGTATAGATTGGTTTTGAAATTACATTTTGAAATTACAATTACATAAACTAGCGATCTGCCCCGTCTCCGCATGGGCTATTTCTGGATATTGGCAAAGCGCTCTCTACTATATCTAAATGTGAATTTAGAGCACCAATTTAAGCCAATTCAAAACCTTTCAGGGGCCCAAACAAATATACACAATCTCTTTTTAAAATCGGTCCTGCCGTTTAGGAGAAATTTTATGACAAACACACGTGCAGATGTACTATTTTTTATAAAGGTAAAGATGAATTTTTTGTATAGATTAAACAAATATATTTTTACAGTGACGTATTCAAATTAAAGAGACAGCTATAATAGTATTATAATAGGATGTGGAATAAAAGAAATTTTTTGACAAATTATTTTAATGTGATGATTTCGTTTATTGCATACCATTTAAAACATTGAAAGATTTCTTAGTCTTTAGGTTGAAGTTGTTCCATTTCATGTGAATCAAAAAGTTTTTTAAGTAAATTATGTTACTTGAAGCGCCTTATTATTGGGTAAAATAAAGTTGTGCGAAGAAAACTTAGCAGGATTAGAAATGTTACTTAATTATACATACATACATACATATATATATATATATATATATATATATATATATATATATATATATTATATATATATATATATATATATATATATATATATATATATATATAAAAAAATAAGTGTCTGTCTGTAATATAAAAAAACTGTATTTTATTGATCTTGGGGCATTATTTGCACGCCTTTTAGGAATAAATAACTTTTTTAAACATTTTGGCTGTCGATCTGTCTGTCTGCTCGGGATAATCTTTGAAATGGCTTAACTTACTGTGTTGAAACTTCACAAATAGATAGAGACCATAATAATATATTGTAGCCTACACCCGCAAAGTTGGAGTTTTTTTGGTACTACTATCTAAAATCTACATATACGATGTAAAATATTCAGGACAAGAACAGCATTAAAGGTGCAAGGCCTCTGGTGCTGCAATCACTATTTTTTTAAATAATATTAACAATGCTATAAATATTATTAATATTCCCCTTAACCACTCGTGGTAAGCTTAAATTGCTTATGTTACGAGTGGTTCACGCACTCAAACTAATAAAAAAACTGCGGTTCACCTGCGTGCCATGTTTAGCAACTAAGACTAACCTTATTCCCTCATACAGCAGTCTATGAAGAGGCCTTTGTACAGCGGTGGACTTTTAGGCTGTAATGAAAGTTAAAAATGAATGATGATGAACTATCTCGTTTGCTCGTAAGCCAGACAGTAAATGCCTGGACCGAGCAGCGTCAAAATTACGAGACGTATGGTACCGCTATTGCCGATAGACAACTTAGGGATCTTCAAGAAAAGAGCTTGCTCTTTTTTATGGACCTGCACAATTTTCTGATGAAGCAGCCACTTACTATCAGGTAAGCCGCATTCTCTTCCCCCCCCCCCCCCGTTCTATATAAAAACATCAACCTTCTGCTCGTATGAAAATTTGATAGCGTAATATAATTTATGAAAATTTCACATTTTATGAGTGAACAAGTTTACTGTGATCCATGGCACTTGACATTGTTCTTGAGAGCGTTTATCATCTTGACTTTATTACCTCGTATTATATTAAACATTATTCAAAAAGTTTCCAGAAGACTTCGCCCTTTCTTTTGAATTATATACGCTCCATTAGTGTCTCTTGTTACTAGTTTCATGAATTCAATTTTCTGCTTGTTAATTGAAAAAGAGTAAATAAAGGTTAAGGTATGAAATATTGTCGCTTTTATGGAGTGAATCTGAAGTAATTTTTTATTATATAAAATAAGGATTACAAGGGCACACAGTAAACGCGATGGTAAGTGGATGCTGTGATCCATGAACATCTAACTTCATTTAAGAATCAAAATCCAGATATGTTGTGTTAAAATGGAATACCTTATTTCCAATAAAAAGGATTAAGTTATCTTTTTTTTTTTTAATTTATTTATATCATTATAGTAAATACATGAGTTAAATGTAATTAACTTGCAAAAACCGTGAGGTTTGTCCGCAAGTTACAGTCTCACACAATTAAAGGTATAGTACAATCACATACATTATACAAACTATTAATACAATCATCTAATTGATGGCTGCTTATAAACAGTAACAATAATATTAAGTATATACGTACATATTTTTAAGTGATAAATTTCAAATCACCGTAATTGCAAATCACCGGCGTTCTGGACGGGCCGTATTGACAGAAAAACCGGTTTCTGTGAGCCCACGAATGTGAGCGTGACAATTTGATCGTTCTTATCGGGCGATCGGATTATTTAGTTGCAGAAGCAGTATACAGGTTGGTGCAAAAACT
The DNA here is from genome assembly GCA_907164705.1 of Parnassius apollo. Taxonomy (NCBI): domain Eukaryota; kingdom Metazoa; phylum Arthropoda; class Insecta; order Lepidoptera; family Papilionidae; genus Parnassius; species Parnassius apollo. Next base: position 352,666 of record CAJQZP010001507.1, on the reverse strand, counting down.
GTGAATTGATCTTTTTTTTTTATCATTATTTATAGTTTTTCATTTTTGATTTGTTTTTATTTCAGTTGCAAGTATACATATTTAATCTATAAATATAAGAGATATATGTACATATATTTATAAAAATTAGAACAATTAATTGATGATTTTATAAGTATATTATATAATTTTGTATTTAATATTTATTTACTCCCGTTGTAGCTGTTCATAGAAATATTTTTTGAATTTGTTTTTGTAGTTATCTTCATTGATATCTGAGAGTATCGTGGGGGGTATTTGGTTCATTAAAGTAGGAATTAAATATCTATGTGTACGTTTACCATAGTAGTTATATATTTTAGGTGTTACGAGTTTATTTTGTATAACTTTTCTTGTAATAGTTTTATGGTTAGTTTTAACTTGCACTTTTGTATTGTGAAATTGTTCTATTAGTATTAGCATCTGAAATTTTGTGTGTATAGGTAATACTTTGCAAAATTTAAATATTCCATTAATATTGTTTTCACTGTAAATTTTTGTTTTTACTTTCTTAGGTATAATTATTTTAAATATTCTGATTTGTAGGTTATATATTTTATCTAAGTAAGTTTTAAATGTTTTTCCATAACTTGTAATGCCATAAGAAATAAGAGACTCAGCAGGAGCGTTATACAGATTTATAAGGATGGGAAATGGCATTTTGTATTTTAGTATTGCACACTTTGCTAGCATAGCCCGTAGCTTGTTACATACATGCTCAACGTGTTTACCCCAATTGAATCTTTCATCCACAATCAGACCTAGGTATTTATAAGTGTTAACTTGTTCTAGAGGATTACAATTACAGTTAGTATTTAATTTAGACGAACTATGAAGGCAGTCGTGGCTGTGTGCTAGTATTTTTATTGGTCTTTCGTATTTGTTAGAGTGCATCGAGCGTACATGTATAATTTTAGTTTTAGCAGAATTTAATACGAGTCCCGCGTCGTGTGACCACATACAGAGGTTAGTAAAGTCATGTTGTAACATTTTTTCTGCTTTTGCTATGTCTTTATTGGCTATTACTAGGCAAGTATCGTCTGCATATTGATACACTGAACTATGTTTAATCACATTCCCCATATCATTTACAAAGGCCAGATAGTGTAAAGGGCCAAGAACCGATCCCTGAGCGGTTCCCGTAGTTACAGGTATTTCATCACTGTAATCATTTTCAATTCTCACCCGGTATTTTCTATCTTTGAGGTAATTTTCACACCACCTGAGTAAAGGCCCGCGTATGCCTGTATTTTCCAGTTTTTGTATTAATAAATCGTGTTTCAGAGTATCAAATGCTTTGCTGTAGTCAATAAATAAAAGAATTATGTGTTGTTTGTTGTCTAAATAAGTATTAATTTCATCGGTAAATTTTGATAACAAAGAAGTAGTTGAATTATTTTTTTGAAAGCCAAACTGGGTGCTGGACAGAACGTCATTCGATATATAATATTTATGTATCTGACTACATATATATTTTTCAACTATTTTATCTATTACAGGAAGTATTGTAATTGGCCTATAATTGTCATAATCACAGTGCGACCCCTTTTTGTAGATGGGTCTCACTATTCCTACCTTTAATTCTGAGGGATAAATACCAGAATGAACACTAGTATTAATCAACTTTGCAATTGCTGTTGTGATTTTTTCACATAAGGATTTTATGTCTATACAGCGAATCTGGTCTGTTCCAGCGGATTTGTTTGTGTTCAATTTCTGGATTATTTTATTTATGCTCTTGCCATCTGCTGCTTTAAACCGCATTGAACTATTCTGAGGATATATGTACTCTGCTTGATCTAAAAGGTTTTGTTTACAGTTGGGTAGTATTTTTTCAACATTTTTAACAAAATCTTTACCAAAATTATTTGCCAATTGTTTAGCTGTTAATTTGTTTTTTCGAAAAGCCTTTAATATCGCCGCATCTAATGATTTATTTACTCTGCCTGTGATGGAATTCAGAATATTCCATAGCTTCCTTGGGTTATTTCTGTTATTATTTATTTCGTGATAATAGTGTTTGTTTCGAGACATTTCAATAAGTTTATGTGTTTTATTCCTAATTTTATTAAACTCTAGTCTTAGTATTTTATCAGTTGTATCTTTTTTCCACTTGTTATATAGGTAGTCTCTCTTTTCGCAGTAAAATTTTATCTTATTATTTATCCATCTTTCCTTATTTCTTTTACTATTTATGCTATTCTTTGTAGTATATTTAGAATTATTATAACAGTATTCAAAGCTATTTTGAATAAAGTTATATATCTCTATCGGACACTGCATATTATCAATCTTATTCCACTCGACGTTTTCGAGAAGTGATATTAATTTTTTGTTATTAATTAATTGTTTGAGTTTTGACTCAGCCTGTACGCTGCTGCTGGTAGCCTCAGTTCCGGCGCACGATAGCACGCACATACGGTGATCTGCCAGTACTGTTCCAAGCACAGCCGAGTAGATGTCAGACGTGCGCGATCTCGCGAATATGTGGTCAATACAACTCCGCGTGATTTTTTCATTTCGAATCTCTATTCTTGTAAAATCAGAAATCGCTCTCGTCAGACCACACTCGGCCAAGCAGCTTAAGTAGTAATCATGAATGTTATTTTTTAATTCCAGGTCAATATTTATGTCTCCGATTATGTACAAGTCAGAGTGTTTGATTAAATTGTGACATAGTAGTACTTTAAGTTCATTAATAAAGAGATGCTTGCTTTCATTAGGCGGTCGATATAATGCGCAAATGTGAGTCGTGTAGTGGTGGCAAGATTGGATGTTTACAATTAATGATTCACAGTGGGTTAATTTTAAGTTGTTTACTACTTCAAAACTGTGGCAATTTTTAATGTACATTATAATACCTAGCTATGGAGAGGGCTATGCTCGGAGTTTCTCTGCGTGATAGACTCAGAAATGAGGATATCCGCAGTAAAACCAGATTGACCGACATAGCCCAACGGATTAGTAAGCTGAAGTGGCAATGGGCCGGCCATATAGCTCGAAGAACCGATAACCGATGGGGAAGAAAGGTTCTCGAGTGGCAGCCTCGTACCGGTAGGCGTAGTGTAGGGCGACCCCCACTAGATGGAGTGACGACCTGGTAAGATATGCAGGAAGTCGATGGATGCAGGTGGCTCAGGACCGTGCTTTGTGGCATTACTTGGGGGAGGCCTATGTTCAGCAGTGGACTTGTGAAGGGCTGTGATGATGATGATGATGATTATAATACCACCACCACGTCGCTGCTCACGAAGCTTGCTGCACATGTCATAACCGTTTATAGAAAATAATTGAGAGAGATTACTACTTATTGAAATTCCTACTTCAGTTAGTACAATGACGTCTATAGCTATTGGTGATTGGTTTATTGTTTGCAGTAATGCACTAAAGTTTTTGATAATAGATCTAATATTTATATGTACAATATTAAAAAGATTAGTATGTTTAGGTAGATAGGTACTAAATTCACATAAATTTGCCGAATCATAAATTTCAGTTACTTCCAAAGTAGTGCCTAGTGCGTAAAGTTTCTACTATCGACTTACAATATGCTCCACCGCCATTTTGTCAATGTCACTTAGGTTTCGGATGATCACAGGCTTATCATTATCATTCTTACGAACTAAAATTCTACCGCCCTGGAACCATATATATTTATAAGTAACCTTAAGTTTTTGCTTAGCTTGCCACAGAAGGGTTTTATTTGCACTGGATAGGGCACGTCGTATCATTATCTTTGTTCTTGCTATAGCAGGATCTGGACAGGAAACGATGTCCTCTGCAAGTATAGTTACTTTTCTTGCTGCTTTTATCCACTGGTCCACTTGTTCCTCCTGTTTCAAAGATACCTGGATTACGCCCTCCTTTCCATTTTTCCCCTTCAATCTTTTAACTGTGGTTATTTCTTTTTTTACAATATTTAACTTCGTTGCTAGTGTATTTAGGATAATTTCCGTATTTTCGTCTTTTATTTCGGGTACTCCTGCGACTTCAAATGTGTTATTAAGCTGTTTTTGCTCAAGGTTTCCAATGTATTGTTCCATAGCATCGATTTTCAGCTCTAGATGTTTATTTTGGTTTGTTAAATATGTATTCTTGTTTTCCAGTTCTTTTATTTTTCCGCTAATTGTCGCTAAAGTGTCCATTATTCCATCCATTTTTTGACAACAAGAGCTGAGCGCTTCATTTACTGAGCCTATTTCTTTCTTTACTGCTTTTTTAACCTCGAATGATATGTCGCTTAGTAACTTTTTCATCGCGTTGGATCCGCTGTCAGTTCCCTGTGTTAATAATAGTTCTTCGTCGTCTTCCTCTTCCTCCTCTTGTATGACTAATGACCTTTGCCTTGGAGTTTCACGGCGACAAACTTCGCAGGTCCATTCCAGATTCTCAGTGTTGCGCTAATTGCTTAGATGTTAGTCTGGTGCAGGCCTGGGTAGCATGCACAGTTTTTGAGCATGTGTTGCACTCGAGAATAGTGGATTTCTTGGCTATTAGTTTGTCACAGTTGTCACACTTGGGCATTTTTGCGTGTTTTTACTATAATTTCAAACTAAGGGTAGAAAAAAAAAACTTTGTAAACGTAAACACAAGTCAGCTGTTTCGTACAACGTCACGAGCGAGACTGAATACTACACTGCCATTAACACAGCAGCATTGAGCGATGTTATTCTTTGAAAACCTGGCCCTTACCCGGTCGAGACGACCAATTTGTGCTACAAACATAATATAGCTGCAGCGTGGCTCGTGGCTTTAACGCGTCTATAATGAATCAAGATTCTTGATTAAACTTTTTTTAAATAAATAATTTATAGGATTTAAATTTTTTAAAAGTATAAAACATTCAATTGTTTTTACATTCAGTATTTGAGTTGAAAATGAATTCCTCTAAAATTCGCTACTCTAAGAAGTTCTTTCCCGTAAACACGTAGATCTATATATATATATATATATATATATATATATATATATATATATATATATATATTGGTGTTCGGGGTACCAAATTTTCAAAGCTTACTCTTGAATTAGATAGATAATTGATTAAATAGATATTGACCTACATAGTACTATTGTAACATAAAATGATAGTGATATTTTCAGCTGGTATTGGTTTCCCGGTGCTGAGATTTATTTTGAGTAAAAATTCCCGGTTCGCGAAAAGCAATTTTCTTCAGAGAAAGTATGACTAAACATCTCTAGAGTAATTTTTCCTCTCGAATTCCTTTTTAATAAAAATTGTGCTCGTTTGAGTAGAAATATAGCTTTTTAAATATTCTTTAATAAAAAATAAATCCTCCAATTAATGAAAAACTACACCATACGTTTTAATTAACATTCTCTATTATTAACTAACTAATAATCGAATATCGAAATTATAACTATCTTAATTTCTTACAAATATATGATTATCTATCAATGATACTCATCAAATTAATATAATTTATTTGATTAAAATCATGGGTACATCTCTTTAGGAGAAATTAAGTCACCATTAACTAATTTAATTATTAAACTTCAAGTTCTTAAAAATGTTTAGTTTTGTGTATTTAGTTTACTATCCCATAATTCTATATTTATTAAGAAGCTGCTAAATAATGAACTCAAATTATTATATCTTCTATTCATTCTAAGGAACACGCGTTTCTAAAAATGTGATATTGTATAATTTCCTGTAATAATTAATATGGAAATAATAGTGTACGCACTTTTTAAAAGCTGACAATTATAGATATAAAAAACTTTTTACTCTAAAGTCTCAAAATGCCGTATATTAAAAAGCAGAACCTATTGCCGATTCAGCCAATCTATACATAAAACGACATTACTATTACGTCTTTATCGAAATCTGGAGTATTTATTGGAAAAATCTTTCATTTGGGACATTCTATTTTGTCTTTTGTGGCTATTGCTTCTTTAAAGGACATGATCCTTATGGACATTTACACTTAATGTAACGCAACATAATGACGCGAGGAAACGAAGTCGAGCAGTGAGCTGTAGATTAACTTTGACTAGATATACTCGGTTAATCAAAGAGTGCACCGCATTGGGGTGAATTCGGTACTTGTGAAAATTATGACTACTTGCACTAGTATAGTGCTTGCCCCTTTTTTTATAGAAAAAGATCTAAGAAGAAGAAGAAGAAGATACCGTATAGAAGCGGCGTAAGAAAATACACCATGCAATATCACTGACTGATTCTAAAAGTTCTCTACAGCATTTGGCTCATTGTGCCTTTCAAGTGAAAGGTGAACTGTTTGCCGATGATATAATAAAATCGATCTTAAAATTGAAATCTCAAAATAAAAAGATTATTATTCAATGTTTGCCATCTCATATACAGATAAGAGGAAATGAGGTTGTTGACCTGTTAGCAAAACAGGCAGACATTACCACATCACCCCTGAGTGCCGTATAAAGTGACAGAAATAAATAAAAAGTAAAAAGACAGCATTAGTTTCGTGAAAACAACTCAAGCTAAAATAAACTGGGCTCGCTGACCCGCCCGCCGAGCATAGCGAAAATGGGCATGGTAAATATTACCCATGCTGCTGTCTATTTGGAGGCGCATTCATGAGCTGACATTTGATAGGCTTTTTACAATTTATTTTGACAATTTAAGTCAAAATGAATAATATTTTATATATCGTATACTCGTAATACAGACCTAGAATAGAATAAAACGGAACAGAATAGAACATAATAGAACGGCACGGTCAGGACACCGTTTTTAAGTGCGCTTACCATCATCACTTTTATTGCAATTTCAAGTATGGGTTTACCGTGTGCTCGGTGGTGAAGGAAAATTTCGTGAGAAAACCTGCATCTTGAAGCAATTTAAAAAGATATGCTACAAAAGCCCTGTGGTACACGTTAATTGCTTTATCGAAATCAGTGTTCGAACGTATCGAAATAACTTTACTTCAGAAAACACGGCCAGAAAAAAATTAAATTAAATTTAAATAGATTTTATTTACAAATTGTACGTGATTTTACTCTTTTTTTTTCATATTTTTCATATTTTTTTATTGCCTCTGCATATTCGACAGAGTAAAAGTATTGTCAAGAACCACCTTTTCTTAGGAAAAGTATTTAGACTACATTCCAAATAAAACCATCTATATTTTGTGAAATATAAGATTTTCTTAAATTAGATCAGTGTAGTCTTGCTCGATGTTTTAAAATAGTAAATTCCACTCCACTGCTGAACATAGATGTCCCTCATAGATTGCTTTATAGAGGGGGTATTTGCCGTAACTGCCAGTATTTTTTTATTAGGAAGACGCTCCTGCTCACCTCCTGGTTTGTCGTCCTGTGTTGCCTCTTTCGACACCCATTCTTACACCACCACTACACGGGAATATGTTATTAAAAAAATTAACATGATGGGTGCGTTTGGCAGAAAAAAGCGCTAGCAAGCGCTTTCAAGCGATGAAATAGTTTTCGGCCAGGACACGATTGCTATTGCGGTGACACAATCCGCCATTTTGCTTATTTATTTTGTTTGTTTTGAAGTAGAGTTTATAAGTTGTTCTGTGCAATATTGGTTTGAAGTAATATAATGACATGAATAAACATATACATGTTATTAAAAATTCATGATTAGTAAGTTTTTAATATGAATACTTTACAAACATATATTTAAATTAGGTTAGGTTCCCCGGTTAAAACTAACTTCGTGTCCTAGAGGAAAATAGCTACTTACGATTTGACAGCGCTTACCGCTTACAATCGCCATTTTGCTTACAAGTGCTTGCTAGCGCTTTTTTCTGCCAAACGCACCCAATATTACAATTTGAGGGGTTCGAGAGAAGTAAAAACTGCCGAGTGAATTACCAAAATTAATACTTTTTAATTACAGGACACTAATTATAACATAAAATCACATTAATAACAAAACACAATTGTACTACTTCGCAATTGTGTTGTTTAATTCGCAATTGTAACGTTTCTAACTATTTGTCGAATCGACAATTCAAAGTTTGAAGCAGTACTGACTCGGGTCACGGTCTATAGCAGCCTTATATATGGCCTCAGATAGTTTCAGAACCTTCTACTGTAGAAACATCTAGAATGTTCTAGTACATACCGGTCCCGACTGACTTTGTATCGATAGTTCTAGAAAGTTCTTTCATGGCAATTTCTAGAAGGATCTTGACTCTCCTAATTCTGCTACTCGATACTAGAAGGCGCTAGTGGTAACTAGTGTCGCCATGTACCAGGCATTAATTGTGTCTCGCGCCAATAATATATAAGTATTTTATTGAGCATGATGAGCGTTTTATTTTATATTTTGATTTTAGGGTTCAGTGAAAAGCGATAAAATCTGAAATACTATTATATATATATATATATATATATATATATATATATATATATATATATATATATATATATAATTTTTTTTTTTTTTTAGAGTCCTTGCAAAGATGCGGCGATACTTCACGCCAGGCAGCTGCTTACTTTATATAAAGCTCAAGTCCGGTCTTGTAAGGAGTATTGCTGCCATATATGGACTGGTGCTGCAAAATGGCACCTAGCAGCTTTAAAATCAATAGAAAGGCGTACTAAGAGGCTTATTGGTGACCCGAATTTGGTTAAAACCAATCTTACCAGTCTCGAACACAATCGCAAAGTAGCCAGCCTTTCGGTTTTCTACAGGATGCATTTCGAAGAGTGTGCGCAAAAATTGCATAATTTAATTCCTTCCTCTCCCTTCCACCATCGGACAACCAGACGTTCGGCTAGTCTCCACCATTTCGTTGTTGACTTACTACGCAATTAAACCGAATGGTTTGCTACGTCGTTCATCATGCATGCAAAGGAGTGGAATAAGTTGCCAGCATCCGCCTCTCAATCCGATTACAGTGCGGGTGGCTTCAAGGCAAGAATGAATAGGTTTTTGTTAAGTCAGTCAGTGCGCTTCACATTCATCAAGTGGGTTTGTAGTTAAGCGGTGGCTTAGAATATTTTAATAAAAGGCTTTATCTTACAAACATTTTCATTGCTTGTGAATTAAAAATGTAAATGGTGGAACATAAATCGCTTTATATTATATATGGGTAGAATAAAGTTGTCATTACCAGCCCTTTACAAGTCCACTGCTGAACATAGGCCTCCCCCAAGGTATGCCACAAAGCACGGTTCTGGTTACCAGGTCGTCACTCCATCTGGTGGGGGTCGTCCTACACTTTGCCTACCGGTACGAGGCTGCCACTCGAGAACCTTTTTTTCCCAACGGTTGTCGGTTCTTCGAGCTATATGGCCGGCCGGCTATGGTTTAATTGTTAGTGAGTCTAAAATAGATTCTCAGTGTGAAATATTTCTATAAATGGTATCAAGATGACTAATATTATCATCGTTATTTTCGATTAGACTTTTCAGACAGTTTTATAGAAAATTAAACTAAAAACTAAAAGAGAGTATAATTTCTACCATTTCCTTTAATTAATTAAACCTGTTTTTTATCTTTAGATATTTCTTATTTAAGTACATAATTTACTTGAATAGTTTCTAATAGCATTGTATTGATTGGATGTTATTTGTACTCCAAAAATTGCATGAATCAATCTGTGAATGTTACGTACACTTGCTATTGATATACATATCAGAGAGTAGAAATGTGTATGTTTTCGTGATTATGTCATATAATGTGTATTGTAAGTGTGATGGTTTAATAAAAATAAAATATAAGTTATGAATGATATTGGGTGTAATAATTGCACTTTATTTTGTCCTTAATGGTGACAACGCATCTGCATTTTGATTACTATGATCGATGACGATGTCTATATTCCACGGCATCCACTTACCACTGGGTGTATGGGTTTGTTTGTCACCCTTATTCTACTCGTATATATAAAAGTCTTTCTTTATTTTATCCTTTATAAACCCGTACAAGTTCACGGCTGGACGGAAACATGCACCTATAACCACGTTGTTGTTAATTGCAAATGATGTTATATACATAGATGTACGTGAGAGCGTGGTCTACAATAAGTTGATCATGGTTTACCTTCGTGTTTCTTTCTTAGTTGGTCTTAAATTTTTTTAAAGGTTATATATATATATATATATATATATATATATATATATATATATTTTTTTTTTTTTTTACCTTTAATATTAAAATAACCTTTAAAAATATGGCTGTCTGTCCATCATTTCGGGATAATCTTTGAAGTGGTTTAACTGACTGTGATGAAAAGTACAAAAAAGTAACAAAAACGTCGACACAAAATCCATTGTTGTTTACAAATGTACAAGGAATTATTTAATTTAATTTAATTTAAAAGAAATTAAAATTGTGATTGTAACAGAGCTTAAGATAACTAAGTAACAAGCCAACAACTGATGTATTCTGCCTTTGTCAATTTGCTGTTATTTTGTATTTGCTATGTTAATTGGACATAGTAACAAAAATATTCAATATAATATACATTTATATTAAAATAGAGATATATTCCTGCTATCCAAATTTTAGTCACGGTGGCCAAACTCTGCGAAGACGAAGACTAGCTATTTGCGCAGAACAATTTTAAAGTGCCCGATTGTGTGGGCAAGCACGGGTCCAATCTCTATTCCATCATTTTCATAGTCCGATGGGACGGCAATCTGACATAACCGAAAAGAGACCAGCCAACTTTCTGACTCCGGGCTGCTACTGAGAATTTCTTGACAGAAAAATAACAACGACAGATTTTGGCTCGACCGAGACTCGAACATTGAACCTCATAACTAGCAATTGCGTTTAGGACCACTAGATCATAGAGCAGTATAATGCGCTATATATTTCAAGTAAATATAAATTTGACTTTTGCCGTATCTTCGCGTATTTCGTGTACCTTCATTTATCAACAGTTATTGTTTTATAAATGAGCTATATATTATTAGCCTGCTTTATTTCAGTGAAGTTAGTTATTGCTTTCGTTAAAACACGAAACGTCTTGCGAGATCATAAACTATTTTATTTAATTATCTTTTTTAACATTAAGGTTTTTATATTATTTCTGTATAAAACTTTTATCATAAAATCTTAAGCAGAGAGCAAGAGTAGTGCTGAAAAGTAATTTTACTAAGAAATTGCTTTTAAAGTTCACTTTTAATGGTCTATTTTTATACTCTTATGAAATAATCAATGCGAAAATACTTATTTCGTAAGTCATATTTTTAAAGAATAAGGGTAAAAAGCCGTGATAGCTCAGATGGTTAGCACTCGCTGTAAATTTCACAATACGCGAGAAAACCGGGTTCGATCCCCGCCGGCACCAATGAAATTGTTAATTGCAATTTCAAGTTCTGATTTACCACGTGCTTGGCGGTGAAAGTAAACGGACTATACCTTGCCCTAAAACCCTCTCAGAAATGAGGGGAGGCCTGTGCCCAGGAGTGAGACGTATATATGTAGGCTGTAACTTTAAGGGTAAAAAATGAACACACATGTGGCCCTGATGGTAAGTGGATAAATAGACATCTATATCTATACTCAATTAAGAATCAAAATGCAGATACGTTGTCGCCTCTTAGGACTAAGATGGAATGCCTCTTTTCCAATACAAAGGCTCACCAACACACTGTAGCATTATGCTGCTATTTCAAGTTGGTAATCCGTGAGAGCGTAGTACTTGCCAGGTTGAGTTGACCCATTCGTGCTGCAATTATAATATAGGTTGTTGCTCTATTACTTAAAAGAAATCACCAGGTTTAATTTAGCCACAGACGGATAAGTCTTATTTAGTTAGATCAGACAAAACTAAATAACGTTTAGTAAATCCAAATGTGCATGCCTTAAATGCTAATGTTATACGTCAATTTTTAAAGTTATTTAAATACTAACAAGTTTTTGCTGATAGCCTCATCTTCGTAGTTCGGTTAGTTTTTTTTTCGTTTAAAACTTCCGCGCGCCCTTTTATAAACTTACGCTCCACGACACTGGCCTAGTTTGCCTTAAGGATAATCTGCCACTGTCCGGAGGTAAGGTCTCATCATAACTAACTAAACGAGCCCTAACCATTACTATTACTCAACACATCATTACTATTACTACTCTTCGAGGAGTTCCAGTTGCATTCACCGAAGTATATCTTCAGCTCATTCCATAAAGTCCAAGATGTATAAGTATATTTATATATAATATATATTGAAATAAGAATCTGTGATCTAAAATTAATTATATAATTTAATATGGACGAATTATGTCCGAAATAAAGTAAAGTATAAAGTAAATAAAGTAAAGTATAAAATAATAATACGAGTAATATCTTACCTTGGTCAAGTACGTATCAAATTTGGTTTTTGGAATATTTTGTATTTCTACAGTGATCGATATTTTTTATCACGAGCCGCTGTAAATAAACGATACAGTTATTCACTCACGACGGCGTCCGAGCCCGAAATGAGTCAAAGTGTATTTAGTAAAATATATTATAACAAGGCTACTCGAAACACCGAGAATTTCCGAATTTCTCAGCTGAAAAAAATTAATTATAACTAAACAAAAGCCCAGTCCCACGTGACCATGGGTGCTGGAAAGCACGTGACACGTCGGGAATTAAAAATCATATAAATTAAACGCGATAAAATCCGTAAAAGTAGTTTTAATCAATGTTTAGTGTAAACATAAGAAATCATTATGTAAACAAAACAAAATTAAACTGCCATTTACATTCCATGGCTTCTCGTATAAGAGATGAATAGATTAAATAATAGATTGAGTTGAACAATTGATATTTTCAAAAGTTATCTTGTTTACCCCTCCATACGGACTTGATAAATCCACACCATAAGCCACTAAATTCACTTTTTTAATGTAAAAATAGCAATTAATCGATTTGAAAATTATTAGTTCAACAATCATTTATCTTTCTAATAATGTGTTTTTATATCACTTATATGTTCAATATGAATCTTGGATACGATTTCATGCGACAAAACTTCGAATTCTTGAATTTTAGGCCCTAGTAGAACATACCTTCGCGCTTTGGGCTTAAGGCATGCATATTGGCGGCAATGTTTCACTTATATCGGTAGTTGTTGGGAGCACAACGTTATTAGTTATTGGCGATTATGTTTTACTTTGATTAGTTAAGTACAATTTGTACGAGAGGCCTGGAAGTGTTCGGGAAATAACACATCTTTTTGTCACTTTACCTCAAATTTTAAAAACTTGAGTGTACAGCCAATGAATGTTTCCAAGATCTGAGAAATGGGCCTTCCCTGCAAGCTTCAGGCTGTGAGGTATTCCACCGCAGACCTAAGGTGACTGGTGAGATGACTAAACATCTGTAGCCTTCTTCGCTTAAAATTAGTTGCAAGTGTCCATAGACTTACTTACAATCAGGTGGATCAACGTTATTTAATAAGCATCTCATTTCTAGTTTGAGTCAATATTTCTAATAAAACACAAAACTACTAATTTCTGGAAAAACTTTATTTGCAACGTTGAAAACCGCAGCTCACTCTGTACGCTGTACTCCTAGTTTCCGCAAGTGATCTTATTTCTAAACCCTTCCATTCGTTTCTATATCCATTGCATAAATTTTCATTCAATTCATTTCTTTTCACTTCATTTTTTCGACTTTATTTAATTGCACAGTATTCTATCCCGCCGTTATGAATTGAATATGTAAATCTCTTTGCCATTTATTAGATTGTAACCTTTGAAAATTTTCATTGCGAGAGTCGCACTTTAGTGAACCATATATATTTGTGAAACATTTTTTTCAAGGTAGCTAACCAAATTAGTTGAATGGGTTAATAAGAAAGATATCACAGCACTGGCAACGCTGTCCCTATTATTATTCCATCAAATTTCATTAATAAGATATGCGTATTAAAATCATTATTTCTTATTTTAAGCACATATTACCACACCAATCTTCTCTTCCGTAGTGTGGCCTTTTACTACATGGGGAAATGCTTATTCTATCTCTCCTTGCAGTGGCAAAGAAGGATTAAATCAGACTCACACTGGCTATAGCTGCTGTTTCGCCTTACCGTATATTGGTGTTGCCACGGAAACGCTTTGACACTCAAAGAAAGCTCCACCAGCACTGCCATGGGGCAGCCCCTCCTTGGGGAAGGATAACTCTTCCTTTTCTCCTTGTTAAAGAAGGCGCACTAAATCCTGTTAGTGATGCTTGAGTTAGCTATATGAAATACTTAAAAGACCAACTTACTATTTTTAAGATGGTTTCAAATTAAGAATATTTCCACCACGCTATCCCCTATGTGGGCTAGTGCACTTAACATGCCCTCAAAACTTGCATTTATGAGCTTCTTTTGCCGTTCTGTTTTACGTATAATACGTAAAACACACCTCTGTGTACCTACGTAACGAAAAGGTCCCAAAGCACCCCATTCACAGCGAATTATGCATCACAGCCTTCACTTTTTATATAGAATAAGGGATATAAACTTATTAATAAAAATTATACACGAGCGGACAGTCCACTTGATAGTAAATTGTTACTGTAGTCTATAGACATATACATCAATCCATGATTAAAAATGAAAATTCATATGCGTTGTTACCCGTAAGGTCTAAGATGGAATGCCTCCTTTCCAGTAAGAAGAGTCTCTGGTTCTTTACACTCAGCATACGAAACAAAGCAGTGTTAAGCTGCTTTTTTACGCTGGTATTTTGTGAGAGCGTGGTCCTTCACCGGTCGAGACGATCCATTGGTGCTACGACCATACTGTTAATATAGATGCGGCATGGATCAGCCATTGATTGGTGTATTTAAATTTTGAAATGTTGCTGCAACACCAAACTGTGTCCCGCAATTTTGTTTTCTCATCGAATGTTGGACAAAAGAGATCAAGCCACCGCCGTCTTTAGATAACGATCATATTTTCTACGCAAAAAATTAACTGAACCAAAATGATGATGTAATGGCGTATGTGCGCAGTGGTATTGTGGCCTCTGATAAAGAACCGGACTGTTCAGAATTTATCTAAATTCTCTAGAGCGGATTTTGAAAGACACACCTCAAAATACTATAATACTTACAGATCATATAAATAAAAATATATTGCCGGGGAACGTATCAATGAGTGGTGCAAGCTACATAAGTCTCTTGGCATACTGTGGCTTACTTCAGGGTATTGACAAACCCACACGCTTAGCATCATGT
This sequence comes from Parnassius apollo, assembly GCA_907164705.1. NCBI lineage: Eukaryota > Metazoa > Arthropoda > Insecta > Lepidoptera > Papilionidae > Parnassius > Parnassius apollo. The sequence continues at coordinate 337,511 of CAJQZP010001507.1, read as the reverse complement.
ATTAACCACTTTATGGTTAAAACGAAAAGTAATTGGCAAACCTTTGTATTCGATCCATTAACTGACCACTCACCCATATTATTAATTTTAAATAGTCCGAAAATTAACAAGTCTGTACCTATTATTAAGCGGCTCAAAATTGACTTTGATGCTATAAAAACTCAATTGGCTAATGAAAACTGGAATGAATACTACAAACTTACCTTAGTTAATAATACTGCCGAATATTTAGTCTCCAAATTACAATCTGTTATTAGCATTAATACCAAGGAAGTTTCCATACCTCATAGAAAACAAAGACTAAAGTAGTGGATTAAGCCAGGTATCCTTATCTCAATCCGTAAAAGGAATAAGTTTCAGAAACAACTTAAAATACACCAAATGATAACAATCTAAAAAAACATATACTGTAGCTACAGAAACATATGTAATAAGCTTGTTAAATTAAGTAAAACAAATTACTACCGCTCTAAATTCATTCAAAGTACAGGATGCGTTAAAAGGACTTGGAATTTAATTAAAGATATTTGTAATTTGACTAAAAAAACTGAAAATACATCTGATAAGCTTCTCAACTCTAAAACAATAACGACAGAGTCTCTTGATGAGGTGAACGGGTACTTTACTAATATTGGTCTGGAGTTGGCGAATAAAACTATTAACAAATTAGGACTTACACAAGAGCAATTGTCTATCAATGCAGCCAGGTCGAACTTGTTACCAAATTCTTTTTCCTTGTTTTTGACTGATTGCGCCGAAGTTCATAAATTTATATCAAGCCTGAAATCAAGTAATGCCTCTGGTTGCGATAGCAAAACATCACACATCATAAAATATGCATGTCTTTATATTTTTGAACCTTTAACTTACCTAATAAACCTTCGCTTAAAAACCCGTATCTTCCCAGATATCTTCCAAAAGGATTTAGCTACACCTATCTATAAAGATGATCAAAAAAATCTACCGTCGAATTACAGACCAATTACATTGTTGCCAACTCTTTCTAAAGTCCTAGAAAAAATTGTAAACAGTAGATTGGTTAGCTACCTCAAGAGATTTGACCTGTTTAGCCTTAACCAATACGGATTCAGGAAAAACAAATCCACTGAGGATGCTGTCCTCCATTTCACGACCTTAGCAAACTTTTCTTCTTAATAGTAATATACATTATAATACTTAGACAATAAATGGGGAAGTCTGAGGCCTGTAGCACAATTTTTACTAACGTAGGCTGCAGAGCTCAAAAATAATTGTTTCTTTAATGTAATGTATGTTAATAAATTTCATTTTATTTAATTTCCATTAATTATAACCCTCTTAGCCAGTATAAACAATTTTCTTCCGTTTTCTCGTATCATTGTTTAACGGTTCTTTACAAGGTACGCTTCTAAGTTTACTTTATAAGAAATTGGATTGATTGTTTTGTTTAAGGTTTTCTCACAGTTGTATATCTGCGTCAATATTTCAAACTAAACGTATTATATCGTCTTTTTTTTTATATAAAAAATACGTATCTCTTTTGAATACAGCATCATTTCGACTGCCAAACTTGTTTATGTTAAATATTTAAAATAAAAACAATTATTATTGTTTTTCTTTTAATAGAAATTTAAATTTAATAAAATAAATTTATTTTTATAGTAAAATTTTAATAAAAGAAAAACAATAATAATCGTTTTTCTTTTAAATATTTTATAGTGTGAAATATGAGTTGTTTCTAAGATATCAACACAAAATATAACTTTGTAATAATAATGTCCTCCAGTTCGAAGACCAGAGCAGCCAGCCTCAACGCAGGCATAGGACAGAATTACAGTGTCTAAACAAGCACAGAAACACTCTGTATGCTCTCACTCTCATAGTCCGATGGGACTCTAAACCAAAATGACCGGAGGGAGATCAGGCGCAGGACTGCTTTCCGCGGCGCCACGGGGATGAGACGCCGCCAACTGTTCAAGCTGCTGTAACAGTTGGCTGCGTCTCATTCCCTGAGAAATTTTTGACGGAAAAACTCAATAACTTAGTTTATAAATATTTGTCGACTCTAAGACATATGCCGTGTAGTGGCGGTTGAGAATATCCACTACCCCATATCTTCCCGTGGGTGTCGTGGCGACAAAAAGGAGATGGGCAGCAGCATCTTCCTAATAACAACAATAACATAATAAAAAACTGCGGTTGCCAACTCGCTCGCCAAGCTTGACAACTATGGCAAATATCCCCCCATGAGCAACGACGCAAACAAACGGCCCCTAGTCCCCGGCGGCCCCGCTATTCCTGGCTACGGTGGCGATCATGGTAACGGCGGAGGTTCGGTTGCCACCTACGACGACTCGACCTGGCAAGGTATAACGCACGCACCCTGAGGACTGACGAGAAGATACTGGAGCTAGAAGACGAGTTAGACAAGTTGCGCTGGCATATTATTGGATTATCTGAGGTCTGAAGAGAGGGGGAGGACACGGTAATCCTCGAGTCCGGCAACTTGTTTGAACTTGAAACAACAACAAGGCGTCGGATTTATCGTCCACAAGTCTCTCGTCAACAACGTTGTAGAGATTGGGAGTGTGTCGACGAGAGTCGCGTACCTGATACTTAGAATCACCAAACGGTATTCGCTGAAGGTCATTCAGGTCTACGCACCAACCTCGGCAAATCCCGATGAGGAGGTGGAGGAAATGTATGAGGATATTTCTAGAGCCATGCATTCCTCCAAAACCCACTACACGGTGTTGATGGCAGACTTCAACGCAAAACTAGGCACAAGAGAAGGCGGTGAGCTGAAGTTAGGGAAATTTGGAGTACGGCAACGGAACCGTAGGGGCCAGCAGCTGGCTGACTTTATGGAGAAAGAGGAACTCTTTATGATGAACTCTTTCTTCCAGAAGCGGCGCCACAGGAAGTGGACCTGGTTGAGCCCCGAAGGTTCGACAAAAAATGAGATTGACTTCATTATGACGACCAGACGCCAACTAATCAGTGATGTCTCAGTGATCGCAAGGGTGAAAACCGACAGCGATCACCGAATGGTTAGAGGCACACTGAACTTAAACTTTAAATTGGAGAGGTCTCGTCTAATGAAGTCAACGCTCCGTCCCCCCTCGTGCTCTAATCCAGAATCCCGAAACCTTTCTGCTTAAGTTACGTAACCGCTTTCAGTGCCTAGAAGATTGCAATGCAGTGGACGATATGAATGAAAAGCTCGTGGAAACTGTCCATGCGGTCGGAGCTAAGTTCTGTAAGACCCGCCGCAGAAGAACACAAAAACTCTCCGATCACGCTCTTAATCTCATGGCTGTTAGACGGGAGATGAGGCTGTAATCGTCAACAGATTTGACAGCATACAGGCAACTGAACAGACAGATCTCCAAATGCATGCGGCGACACTTACGCAACTTTAATTCTGCTCATATTAAAGAAGCGATCGAGCGAAACCAGGGCTGGAATGGAATTACAGCGGAGCTTCTGAAAGCGCGTGGAACACCGGTACTTGAAGTCCTTCAGAAGCTCTTCAATTCCGTCCTCCATGGTGGCACTACTACGGAGGCGTGGAGCAGAAGTGCGGTGGTCTTGTTCTTTAAAAAATGCGACAACGCTCTCTTGAAGAACTACAGACCGATTTCCCTTCTGAGCCGCGTCTACGTGCTGTTTTCGAGAGTCACTACGAATCGTCTCGCACGCAGACTCGACGACTTCCAGCCTCCCGAACAAGCCGGTTTCCGAAAAGGTTTCAGTACCATAAACCACATACATACCCTGCGGCAGATTGTACAGAAGATCGAAGAGTACAATCTGCCACTTTGCCTGGCGTAAGTGGACTATGAGGTATATCTCACGAGTTGATTCCGTCGAAATTTGGGAGGTGCTGCAGTCCCTTCAGCGGTGCCAAGTTGACAGTCGGTATATCGAAGTGCTGAAGTTCTTGTACAGTAGGGCTACGATGGCTATCCGAGTACAGAACCAGAGTTCGAAACCTATCCAACTGCAGAGCGGTATAAGACAGGGTGACGTTATATCCCCGAAACTCTTCACCGCTGCGTTGGAAGACGTTTTCAAGCTACTGGACTGGAAAGGATACGGTATTAACATCAATGGCGAGTACATCACTCACCTTTGATTTGCCGACGATATAGTCCTTATGGCAGAATCGCTGGAGGACCTTAGCACTATGTTCAATGACCTTAATAGTGTCTCCCAACGGATAGGTCTTAAGATGAACATGGACAAAACAAAGATCATGTTTAATGTCCATGTCACACCTATGTCGGTAGTTGTTGGGATCACTATGCTCGAAATTGTTGACGAGTACGTTTACCTGGGACGAATAGTCCGACTAGGTAAGTTCAACTTCGACCGAGAGGTCAATCGACGGATTCAACTCGGCTGAGCAGCGTTCGGGAAATTACGACACATCTTCTCGTCAGATATACCTCAATCTCTGAAAACTATAGTGTGCAACCAGTGCGTGTTGCCAGTGATGACTTACCGATCTGAGACGTGGTCTTTCACTGCTGGCCGTATGAGGACACTCAAGGTCGCTCAGCGAGCTATGGAGAGGGCTATGCTCGGAGTTTCTCTGCTTGATATACTCAGAAATGAGGATATCCGCAGTAAAACTAGAGTGACCGATATAGCCCAACGGATTAGTAAGCTGAAGTGGCAATGGGTCGGCCATATAGCTCGAAGAACCGATAACCGATGGGGAAGAAAGGTTCTCGAGTGGCAGCCTCGTACCGGTAGACGTAGTGTAGGGCGACCCCCTACTAGATGGAGTGACGACCTGGTAAGACATGCAGGAAGTCGATGGATGCAGGTTGCTTAGGACCGTGCTTTGTGGCGTTACTTGGGGGAGGCCTACGTTCAGCAGTGGACTTGTGAACGGCTGTAATGATGATAATACATACGGTCTTACTTTAAAACGTTGATTATTGCTTCCTTATATTATGTATAAGTTATCTCTATACCAGACTCTTTCTATTGTCATTTATTGAGTGAGAAAGTAAATTTAGAGGTTTCTAAAATTAACGCCGATATTATGAGTAAGGTCAACAATGTAAAGAACAATTACAGCCCTTTAGAAATTCATATTACTTTGAGGCATTCCATCTTAGTCCTTTTGGATGGCAACATGTCTGTAGTCTTCTTTTAGCCGCAAGTGTTATATACTGCATGATGTTTATATTGCTTGCTTGTACCATGACATGCTTCTACCAAAAACTATCCAGCTGTGGTATTGTGGATTTATAAAACATAGATTTTTTAATATACCATTGTTACTTTTCCTGTAATCGTATTCGACGTTATATCTCTGCCTGCAGGTTGACTAACTGACAAGGATAAAACATAAAGTTTATGTACTCTGTTTTAGACAATGTGAACAGTTTGCACTAAATTCAACTAATTACGCAAATACACTGTGTGAACCCTACATTGTGTGCGGCCCATCAAGCACCTGGCCAGCTTTTTTTTTACCCACGACTTAACGGGAATTTTTTGAGAGAGCATTATATTAGGTGACAGATTGTTTCTGTGTGCAAACGAATGTTTCACACAGACTCACATATTCATTTTACTGGAAATGAGGCATTACATCTTAGTTCTCACGGGTGACAACGCATCTGCATTTCGATTCATAATCGAGGATAGATGTAGATGTCTATGTGGGCCATAGCAACCATTTACACATCAGGTAGACTGTATGCTCGTTTGTCATCATTATTCTTTAGAAAAATACACTTATACAGTTTTTATTAAAGGGTACGGATTTATTTATTTATTTATTTATATTTGCTACTAACATCTACCATTACAGGGAAAACCTAAATCGATAAATGTAGCATCTCAATTCAAAAATTAACAATTCAAATGGTTAAAGATTATAATCAATTGTATAATACAATTTAAGAATAAAATATTGTAAATAATGTCACTTTTGCGAACTCACTCCGTGAACACGAAAATAAGTCCAACAACTCAGCTACCAAATTTAGTATGTGTATCGTTCGCGTGAGGGGGGTATTGCGAACCAGTTTAGTCCTTCCACGTGGCATCGTGAGCAAGCTCGGCCGCCGTCTCCGCTGTACAGACCTATCAGGTACGCATAAGCCTATCCACTGCAGCACACCTGAGTTGCTGATGTAACCACGGAACATCCTTAAAATGTAGGTTACCTGCGCTAGATCTCTTCTAGTTTATCTCTTTTAGTGTTCTGCATCAAATAAGGACCACGCTCTGACAGGATACCAGCGTAAAATTGCAGCTTAATGCTCCTTTATTTCTTATGGTTTCGTACCTAATGCACAAGAATATTTTAATACCTACTGAAATTTCTTTAATGAAGTATTTAGACTTATATGTAAAGGGTAACCTTCACCGTTATTGCCAATAAAACTCCACTGCTGAAAATAAGCCTCTCCGTAGATTTTCCTCATTGGGGGTATATTTATCATAGTGACCACGTTTAGCAAGCGGGTTCGCTTGTTATTACGAAGTCGCTGCTGCCTACCTCCTGATTTGTTTGACTATGTCGCCTCTTTTGTAACCCACAGGATGATATGGGGTGGCGAATATTCTTACACTGCCACTATACCGCAAATGTAAATATATAGATAACCTAGTATTAATATAACCATATATAGATAACCTAGTATCCAGAATTCTACACCAGGCGCTCGCTCTGAAATATGGTCTCGTGGACCGGAAATTGCCGTATTACAAGTACTTGCCGGAAGCCGTGCTCGAAAATGACCGCGCCAGGCTCTACTGGGACCGGGCCATCATCACAGACAGGACTATTCTTGCAAATAAGCCTGATATTGTGCTGATGGACCGGGCACAGTCAAGGATATTTTTGGTCGACATTACCATTCCGTATGACGAGAACCTCGTGAAAGCCGAAACAGATAAGCAAACAAAATATCTGGACCTGGCTCACGAGGTGACCGACATGTGGGGTGGTCTGCTGACCGAAATTATTCCTGTAGTCGTCTCTGCAAACGGGCTAATCCCAGTCAGCCTTTCGGGTCATCTGAGGCGGCTGGGACTCCGTGACGGACCGTTCCGGGCTCAAATGTAGAAGGCAGTGGTCCTCGATACCGCCCGCATCGTCCGTCGGTTTCTTTCCCTTTCCCCCTAACCCTCGGCCGTTTGGTCTTCCCTGCCGAGGGTTTCCATCTGGTTGGATCTTTATTTATTTGTGTATTTTTTGTATTTATTTTATTTTATTGATATTTATGTATATTTATCTTTTCATTTTAATTTATAATTATATATTTATAGAAACCAACCAGATGAGAAAACTATACAGATACCCCAAAAATAATAATAATTCCGTATGACGAGAACCTCGTGAAAGCCGAAACAGACAAGCAAACAAAATATCTGGACCTGGCTCACGAGGTGACCGACATGTGGGGTGGTCTGCCGACCGAAATTTTTCCTGTAGTCGTCTCTGCAAACGGGCTAATCCCAGTCAGCCTCTCGGGTCATCTGAGGCGGCTGGGACTACGTGGCGGACCGCTCCAGGTTCAAATGCAGAAGGCGGTGCTCCTCGATACCGCCCGCATCGTCCGCCGGTTTCTTTCCCTTTCCCCCTAACCCTCGGCCGTTTGGTCTCCCCTGCCGAGGGCCTCCATCTGGTTGGGCTTTTATTTATTTATGTACTTTTATATTTATTTTATGTTATTGATATTTATGTATATTTGTCTTTTCATTTTCATTTATAATTATATATTTATAGCAACCAACCAGATGAGAAAACTATATAGATACCCCAAAATAATAATAATAGGCGTAGGGAAGTGACGACCCCATCGCCCGCTGACGTGACGGTTATGTGACAAAACCGCTACGTCCGCGCAGTCAGTCAGCACCTTGCCAAGAGGTGTGAGCGCCGTGCCTTGGCAAAAATTGATGGTGCAAGGGCCCGCTTGTGCATATGGCCTCACCATGAAACGGCGCCGGGTCTGGGCGTCTCCCGTTAAATGACGCCCTGTATGGATGATGGAACAAAGAAGATTGCGCAAAGGGCCGCTGCCTGGAGGTCGCCAGGGCGCGTCTGGAGCTGGCGCTGGACGCGACAGCATGCGAACCGCCAGCCGAGCGCGAGGTGCTGCACGACCACCCAGCAGCCCCTCGCATCCATCATCCCCACCAGCTTGCTTGGTGTCGGCAGGGTCTTCGCAGACCCAGCAATCGGCACCCGCCACTGGTGGAGTACGCCGCATGCGATGGACCATCAATATGAATACAAACGCATTGCGGGCGTATTTTAGGGCGAAAGGGGGAGAAATTGGAGGTTTCGCGTATCGGGCTAGGATGCATCGTCTTTTTATTGAGCTGGAGCCATCTATTACTGTCACCGAGCAAAACCTGGCAGACCGAGTTCGGTATATCTTACGCTCAAATATATTTGATGGCGCCGAACTCGAACGACTACGACGTGAGGCTGTTCCCTCATCAAATGAAAACGCTACGACTGAGGGTGCGGCGCCGCAAGTTGCAGAACAACCCGCACATGTGGATGCCGCCGTGAATACCCCAGTGGTTGCTGATTCAAATGATGATGTAACATTCGCCCAGGAACTTGAAATAGAGCAAATGAGGAGTATATTGGAAGAGGCGATTATGGAAACGCGCAGTACGCCTCTCGAAAATCGACCGCGACTTCCCCCGCATAGCCCTAAGCAAGCGGAATCGGGCTGTCGTGAGGGCTCTGAACCCAATGCTGGTGACCTATTTGGAAGCCAGCCGGGACCTTTGCGAGACGGACTCAATTCTCTTTGGCGCCGCACTGGCAGTCTGCCGTATTATAGGCGCCAAACTTTCCACGGCTGGACGCACTACTGGACAAAGTAGTGCTATCCCAGCCTGGAGAACAAGAATTGAAGAACGTATCGCAAAGGCTAGGGCCCTCATCGGCAGACTGATATGCTTCAGGTCAGACAATACCAGGCCAAGGATTGTGCGCACCGTCAGGATGGCGTTTGCTGGGACAAATGTTAGTTTGTCCCAGCCGGATATAATGCAAAAACTGACGGAGCGCATAGACGACCTGAAGCAGAGAATCGCTGCTTGGGGAAAGCGAATTCGGCGATATACCGAGAGGTCGACACGGTTCAACCAGAATCGTCTCTTCCAGAGTGATCAGAAGAGGCTCTATAAATCATTGGAGCGACCAATGGTAAGTGGAACGGGCCCAGTACCGAATCAGGCCGACACGGTTGCATTCTGGCGCGGCCTGTGGTCAGAGCCCATAAACCACAACGAGGGCCCTTGGACGGAAGTTGTGGCGAGTCAGTGTGCGGGTATTACGCCCATGGATCCCGTCACCATAACGCCGGAGGACGTAGCTGAGGCGGTCCGTAGGGCCCCGAACTGGAAAAGTCCGGGACTCGACGGGCTGCATCACTACTGGCTAAAGGGGTTCGTGGTGTGTCACACTGTGCTCGACCGACAGTTTCAAGAGGTTCTCAACCAGAAGTCGCTCCAGAGCCTCTTCACTACTGGGATCACCCATTTGGTTCCTAAAGGCCAGGGTACCACAGACCCGAGCAAATACCGCCCCATAACGTGTCTACCGTCCATATACAAGACACTAACATCCATTTTTAACGCGAGAATCACTCGTCACCTGGACTCAAATCAGGTGATGTCGCGCGCTCAAAATGGATGTCGGGGCGGTGGTCGTGGAACCAAGGAACCACTCCTCATTGACGCGGTCATTGGCAAAGTGGTGAAACGCAACCGTCGGAAATTCTCCGCCGCCTGGATAGACTACAGAAAGGCATTCGACTCGGTGCCCCATACATGGCTAAAGAGAGTCCTCGAACTGTACAAGATAGACTGTACAGTTAGAGACTTCCTCGAGCAGTGTATGGGGCAGTGGAGTACGATCCTTTGTCATCTGGGCGAGCGGATGACGGCTGCGGAGAACCACATAAGGATAGGAAGGGGTATCTTCCAGGGCGATTGTCTGAGTCCAATATGGTTCTGCCTCTCTCTGAACCCTCTCAGTACCTTACTGGAGGGCTCCGGGAGGGGATTTCAGCTACGGAAAGGAGGGACAAAAGTGACCCACCTTTTCTATATGGATGACCTCAAGTTATTCGCCTCCAGTCGCTCCCATCTTATGGAATTGCTAAACATCACTTGTGAATTTAGCAATTCCATTGGAATGGAGCTGGGGACGGATAAGTGTGCGGTACTCCATGTTGAGAGGGGTAGGGTTGCTAACTCTGAGGGCATAGACTTATCTATGCCCGTCAACTTAAGGACCCTTTCCGAGGCTGAAACATACCGATACCTGGGTATGTCACAGAACATCGGTATCGATGATGCTGATATGAAACAGTCAGTTTGCGACGTGTTTTATGCACGCTTGACCAAAGTGCTTAACAGCCTTTTGTCCGGTGTGAATAAGACACAAGCATATAACGGCTGGGTCATGCCTGTCCTCATGTACACCTTTGGCATACTCAGATGGACTCAGACTGAACTTAACGCCCTGGATAGAAAAGTCCGCACTACCATGACGTCCCACAGGATGCATCATCCGAGATCGTCGGTATTGAGGCTGTACTTGCCGCGAAAGCATGGTGGGCGTGGCTTCTTGAGCGCGCTCACCATGCATAATCGCGAAGTGTACAGCCTCCGTAATTACTTCCTGGCGAGATCGGAAGATCCCTTCTATAAGGACGTCATTTCTTGTGATAAAGGACTTACCCCTCTATCCTTAGCCAACGAGCAATGGCAAGACCCGGCAGTGCAGACAGTTTCCGACCGGGAGACCGTATGGAAGGAGAAGGAGCTCCACGGGAGGTTCTACAAGTCTCTACATGGGCCTTTCGTAGACACAGTAACCTCCCTCCACTGGCTACGCTTTGGTGACCTCTTCGGGGAAACCGAGGGTTTTGTCTGTGCAATACAGGATCAGGTTATTAAGACCAACAACTATCGGAGATACATCCTAAAGGATGGCACCATCGACATCTGTCGAGCTTGTCGCCATCCCGGTGAGTCACTTAGGCATGTCATCTCCGGTTGTTCGGCGCTTTCTAACTCTGAGTACTTGATGAGTAGCACAGGCACAACCTAGTAGCCAGAATTCTACACCAGGAGCTCGCTCTGAAATACGGTTTCGTGGATCGGAAATTGCCGTATTACAAGTACTTGCCGGAAGCCGTGCTCGAAAATGATCGCGCCAGGCTCTATTGGGACCGGGCCATCATCACAGACAGGACTATTCTTGCGAATAAGCCTGATATTGTGCTGATGGACCGGGCACAGAACACATCAACCAGATGAGAAAACTATACAGATATCCCAAAAATAATAATAATAATTAATAGGATATTTTTGGTCGACATTACCATTCCGTGTGACGACAACCTCGTGAAAGTCGAAACAGATAAGCAAACAAAATATCTGGACCTGGCTCACGAGGTGACCGACATGTGGGGTGGTCTGCCGACCGAAATTATTCCTGTAGTCGTCTCTGCAAACGGGCTAATCCCAGTCAGCCTCTCGGGTCATCTGAGGCGGCTGGGACTACGTGGCGGACCGCTCCAGGCTCAAATGCAGAAGGCGGTGCTCCTCGATACCGCCCGCATCGTCCGCCGGTTTCTTTCCCTTTCCCCCTAACCCTCGGCCGTTTGGTCTCCCCTGCCGAGCGCCTCCATCTGGTTGGGCTTTTATTTATTTATGTATTTTAGTATTTATTTTATATTATTGATGTTTATGTATATTTATCTTTTCATTTCCATTTATAATTATATATTTATAGAACCCGACCAGATGAGAAGATTATATTGATACCCCCACAATAATAATAATAGTCTTTATTTGCATAAAACATGGTAATTATACAGATGTTTCAGAGTCTTATTATGCCCACATGTTTTGCTATTTTAATATAATATAGCATGCAAATTACATTTAAATCAAGATAACCTATATAGTATTAAAATTAACAAATTAAACATGTTTACTTAAATTATAATTATGTTTTACAATGTCAAAATCTAGTTTAAAATGTCAGAAATTCATTAGTGTCATAAATATTTTTGTTAATTAACCAATGGTACAATCTTTTTTTTAAATACGTTCATATTATGCAGTGTTTTAATTTCATCAGGTATTTTGTTGTATATACGTACACACATTGATAAACAGCATTTACTATATTTAGCTGACTTCGGAACTTCGCTTAGAACTAATCTATTTGGATGTCTTTTAAGTCTAGGATTAATATCAGATGACTTTTTAAATAAATATGTATGCTGTTTTACAAATTTACCTATCTCAAAAATATATAACGAGGGCATAGTTAGTAAAGACAGATTTTTGAATATTGGCTTACAGGATTCTCTAGTTGGTATACCACATATTGTCCTTATACACTTCTTTTGTGCGTTAAATGCCCTACGCCAATCTATGCTATTGCCCCACATTATTATACCATATCGAAGTATAGATTCAATATACGCCCGATAGCATAATAGGGCCGTTTTCTTATTAGTTACCTTTTTTTATGGTACGTAGTGCGTACACAAAACGATTAATTCTTTGCCATAAGTCATCTATATGTATTTTCCAGTCTAAATTTCGATCTATAATTACACCAAGAAATTTAATTTGTTCTATTTCCTTAATTTTATTGATATTTAGACAAGAATTAGTTTTTATTTTATTAAAATGTATGTAATTTGATTTATCTAGATTTATTTTCATATTGTTTCTATGCAGCCAATTAGTTATATTATCGATTGTATCATTTATTTCCTTTTCATGATTATGTAATGAATTACTGTTTTTTTGAGATGTTACAACTACGGAAATATCGTCCGCATACAATATACATTTGTGATTTGTCGCCAGAGTTATATCATTAATGTATAAAAGAAATAATATCGGCCCTAAAACACTACCTTGAGGAACACCATATTTTTTTTCTCTGTACTTAGATGAGAAGGATAATATTTCATTTTTTACCATTTTATCAATAACGACACACTGCCGTCGATTTGATAAATAAGATGAAATCCACTCTAGAGCTATCCCTCTAATTCCAACCAAATCTAATTTACTTAAAAGAAAACCATGTGTGACAAAGTCAAAGGCTTTACTTAAATCAAAGAATAATCCTGTTGTTAGTAGGTTATTATTTATGCTAGAAATTATTGTTTTTATAAGATTAAGTTAAGTTGCTAGCGTTGTAGATTTCTTTTTCTGGAAGGCATATTGTTCTGTTTTGATTATGTTAAACCTCTCAGAAAATTCCATTAATCTCTTATAAAAACATTTCTCAAAAACTTTTGATATTATGGGTATAAGAGTAATCGGTCGATAATTGTTGATATCGTCTTTTTAACCTTTTTTTGTGCAATGGTTTTATAATTTAAATTTTTAAATTGTCGGGAAATTTTCCTGTCAAAAATGATAAATTAATTAAATAAGTCATAATGTCAACAAGTTCGCATACACAAGCTTTAATTATTCTGGTATTAATTCCGTCGTAACCTTCCGAGGCAGTGTTATTTAAGGACATGATCTCTTTACTCACCTCATCTTTTGACATGGGTTTAAGAAACATTGAGTTTGATAGTGATATTGTATTTTTAGGTGTAATATTTTCCATGTTATCATTATTAGTTATAATATAATTAGTCATGTCAATAAAATAGTCATTAAAAGCGGTTGATATATCGTAAGGGTTCGTTAGGTTTTTATCATTTAGTTTTAACTCCTCAATATTATACAATTTTGTATTTGAAATTTCTTTTTTTATTACGGACCATGTTGCTCTGCATTTATTTTTACTCTTACTTATAAATTTTATATTACAATTCTTCTTGGATTGGTAGATACATTTTTTCAATAAATAAGAATATTTTTTATAAGTATCCTTATTTATTTTAGTTTTATTTTTATAGTATCGATACCGCAGTGCTCTTTTTATTCTACAACTATTTTTCAAACCTTTACTAATCCAATTATTTTGATTACTATTTTGTGTTAGTATTTTTATTCTTGGGAAACATAGGTTATAAAATAAGCAAAATAAATCATAAACATTATTAAATGCAATATTCAAGTCGGTTTCTAAATATGTTTCACATCATGATAGATTATTTAGACATTCCTTGAATTTCCGAACATTACTTAAAATATAATCCCTTTTATATTTAAAACATATCTTGTTTATTGATTTATTTTGTTGAACTTGGAAGCTTAATAACTGAGCTGTATCATGGTCTGATAGAAACAAAGGCAATACTGTTGCAGAAGCATTCTCTATATTACTTAGAATATGGTCTATACATGTCTCTTTTATAGTTGGAACATTAATATGAATTTTAAGACAGTAATTAAGACATAAATCATGAAGATAAGTGTTGGCTTTTCCTGGTTTAAGAGTATTAATATTTAAATCACCAGTAATTACAAGTTTAGTATTGGTATTATTGTTTTTAAATATTTCACGTAACATCCCGTCTAACTTGTCCAAAAACAGAATTGCGTCTGTAGAGGGAGTCCTATAGAGACAAATTATTAGCAAATTATAAAGAGGAATCTCAATACCACAAACTTCAAATAACTTTTATATACGTATAGAGGATTATATATTTTACATTTGTACTTCTGCAAACATAAATAGACATTACTCGCTTCGGAAAAACACAAAGAACACACCAGCGTATGTCATAACATAACAGGACGTACGCAGATCTTATTAATATAGTCTCTTCAGTCTTGGTAGTGTGATATTTTATTCCAAGGGAAAACGACTGCGCTTACTAGCACCGCGTAGGCAAGGACGGGTTATGTGTGTTCCAACTTCTGAATATTGGTTACACCACGTGAACGCTTTCGCATATATTTTCGGTTCAAATAACACCGGCCCCTTCCCGTGAGGTCAAAAGCCGTTCCCCTTATCAGGTGATTCACACCAGAAGACGACAGTGAAACTTAAGTTAATTAAATATGAAATACTCAAAAGACCGATAAACTGCGTTGCACTTTTTTTGAGAGGGTTCAAAGAAGGAAAACGCCCATCCAGCTGCAATACAATTGAAGTCTTCTTTCACCGTTTTTCTTCAGTCCGATATTCTTCAGTTTGAAACTAAAAAATAAAATTCAAAAAATATATTGGACAAATAAAACTTTAAATACTTCCAGGAAACAAAATATTTAATTTACCTAAGATTTCACCCTTTATTGGGTCATAATACAACATGGTTAATTGCATACCACCTCAAGTTCCATTCATGATCTATTTTTAACCCCCGACGAAAAAGGGGTGTTATAACGGGTGTTTTACCGCTATGTGCCTATCTGTGGCTAGGTAGCTCTTAAATGTTTTTCGTTTTCAATTTAAAAGCAGGTTTTCTAGTGGTTGTGGACGGTGGACACGTTTTATCAAAATCCGTTCAATCGTTTGAAGATCATCAGCTTTTTTGTTTGGGGTTTTTTTTTTTTTTTTTTTTTTTATGGGATAGGGTGACAAACTAGCACACAGTCCACCTGATGGTAAGTGGTTGCTGTGGCCCATAGACATCTACATCTATCCTCGATTACGAATCAAAATGCAGATGCGTTGTCACCCGTGAGGACTAAGATGGAATGCCTCGTTTCCAGTAAAAAGGGTCTCCGGTTCTCTACACTCACCATACGAAATATAGCAGCATTAAGCTACTATTTCACGCTGGTATTCTGTGAGAGCGTGGTCCTTCCCCTGTCGAGCCGACCCATTCATGCTACAACTATACTACTAATATAACTGCAGCATGGCTCTACCACGTATAAAAAATTAAATATTAAAATTTTCAATTTAAGTTATTACTTGTCAAATTTGACTTTTGGGATACTGCGCCCAAAACATGATGACCTGCAAATAACTCAAAAAAATTGTAAAAGCTGTCTTTCACTGCGACTGCCTAACACAAACACAAAAAAATTTACACAGAAACAGAACTACTGAACATCGAACTATATCTTTATAATACATAAATTCTAATGAAAAATAATTACTATGTCAAATACTTTTAACAACAAAAAATATCTATTTTATTCAACTCTTCGAAGTACATGCATTCTATCGAGGATAGATGTATGCTCGTTTGCAACACTTATTATTAAAGAAATTTTGTTATTATCCAAGAGCTGTTGTTGCGCCCTCCTTTCTGCCAAGGAGGGTCGCGTTCGTATACGGCTTAGAGATCTCTCGTCAGATCGGTAAGCCAATCCATAAAGGCGGTGTTTAGTGGGTAAAAGTCTCCACATAACCACGCAGCCGGCTGCGTGGTATGCTATGAGCATTCACCGCCTCCCTCCCCCGCTTTCCGGAGGGTTGCCCATATTTGCTTCAGGCGCAAAAAAAGAGATATTTTGAGCACGGATTCGATCCATCTGGTTATACAGGTGTCGTTTACGAAAGTTGAATAGGGAATGGCTAGTCTGCCTGGAATGTACAGGTGGGACAGGTACTGCGCAAGGTAAAAATAAGCTAAAATATTTGTGTTGAAAATATAATTGACCCACCATGAAAAAACAGAAAATATACTCTTTTGTCAATAATAAGCGTAATATATCGATTGGACATCATTTGAGTGGGTGGCACGGAGCCAGATAACCCCAATTCTTCACCGCTGCGTTGAAAGACATTTTCAAGCTACTTAACTAGAAAGGATACGGTATTAACATCAATGGCGAGTGCATCACTTACCTTAGATTTACCTATGATATAGTCCTTATGGCAGAATCGCTGGAGGACTTAAGCACTGTGCTCAATGAACTCAATAGTGCCTCCCAACGGATAGGTCTTAAGATGAACATGGAAAAAACAAAGATCATGTTTAATGTCCATGTCACACCCATGCCCGTAGCGGTTGGGAGCACTAAGCTCGAAATTGTTGACGAGTACGTTTACCTGGGACAAATAGTCCGACTAGGTAAGTCGACGACTAGGTAAGACTAGGTAACTTCGACCGAGAGGACAATTGACGGATTCAACTCGGCTAGGCAGCGTTCGGGAAATTACGACACATCTTCCCGTCAGGTATATCTCAAAACCTGAAAACTGAATTGTACAACCAGTGAGTGTTGCAAGTGATGACATATGGCACTGAGACGTGGTCCTTCACTGCTGGCCGTATGAGGACGCTCAAGTTCGCTCAGCGAGCTATGGAGAGGCCTGTGCTCGGTTTTTCTCTGCGTGATAAAATTAAAAAAATGAGGATATCCGCGGTAGAACCAGAGTTACCGACATAGTTCAACGGATTAGTAAGCTGAAGTGACAATGAGCGGGCCGTATAGCTCAAAGAACCGACAACCGTTGGGGAAAAAAGGTTCTCGAGTGGCAGCCTCGTACCGGTAGGCGAAGTGTAGGGCGACCCCCCACTAGATGGAGTGATGACCTGGTAAGACATGCAGGAAGTCGGCGGATGAAAGTGGCTCAGGACCGTGTTTTGTGGCCTACCTTGGGTGAGACCTATGTTCAGCAGTGGACTTTTGAAGGGCTGTAATGTTGATAATGATGATACCGTGAACTTGTATTTCTGTTATTTTGTATTAATAAATAAACCAATTATTATCAGGTTAAAATGTATCATCCATACATATAATAAATCTGTAGAAAAAATATTTGTTCAAAATTCACGCAAAAACTGCTGTATGGATTTCCAAGAAACTTGATGTTTTGGCAGTAAATGATGGCGTAAAACATATAGGAAACATTTTATCCGTTTACGGAAGACTAAAAAAAGAAGGGTTATGTTTTTCTTTTTTTTCTTTTATCGTCATAATTGTTGTGGTGGTTCTATTATCAATAAAGAGTATTTGGCTATACGTATTACATTAAATAAGTCTATAGAAAAGTGTGTGTGGAAAAATGAGTCTCATTGAATAACCAACCGGAAAGGGCAGGATAACGTCTGCCGGGCCAGCTAGTGACATATACTTATAACGTTTACAAACTATAGAGCTTAGAGTAAATACATACATACGTATGATGGTGCTAAAAATTTGGCGTATGCGTACCAGAAATTTGACGCATGCGTACTCAACAAAATGTCATTAAATAGGGAGACAATGTGGCACGAATTATGATATAGATAAAAAATTATTTATTTTGATGAAAATTCAATAATAATGTAAATAAAGGTGTAAAAAGATATAAAAAGTAGATCAATTATATATTAAAAATCACAATCTTCCCTAAATGCTTTGTTGTAAATCTGCTATTTATGTGATTATTTAAAATAATTTATAAAATGATACTTATTGAAAGAAAATAATTGGTCCTCAAGACTGCCAAATAGATGAATATATTTTCAAGTTACTGCAAGAAAAAGATATTATTCACAAAGCAGCAAATATTCTACGTTAAAAAATATGAGATATAAAAATAGAATTACCTGAAAGCATGCAAACATCAGATATATTAAAAGGAAAGTGTTGTTCTCCACAATCACTATCAAACTTTTATGTAACTTTGTACCGGCTGTACACATAGTAGACGTAGGAAATGTGCTGAGACCGCCAGACTAGCAGACTTATTTTTTGAATATGTAATTTTAAAATGTTACAAATGGTAAAATTAAAACATGATGGGCTTGTGAATACAATACCATCATTTTTTTAAAGAGTAAAAAACATTTTAAAAATTAAAGAAAGATGCTGGGTAGCAGAAAGTGCTAACAGTCCTCAGGATAGAAATATGAATAGCGATATGAAACTTTAGCGTGACTTTTGTGATTTATAATATGGATTCAAAAACTTGTCGGACGTTAATGCAGGAAGATTTCAGAAATTTTGTTTGACCTATAAATCCAAAAGTACTCAAGAACCGTTTATAAAAACTCTTTAAAACTACGAGGCATCAAATTTGCCTCCATGACAAGCTGAGTTACATGAACATTTGAAACGTACTTATTACATAATAACAATTTGGCGGAATGATAACAACGTAATACTACGCATTTAAAGCTAGGAGGAGATGGTTGGAAATTTAATGACGGAAAATACGAGTTTTGTTGGTTTCAAGGTGACTATATGCCTTGTACCGTGTTTAACGCTATAAGTACCAATGAAAATTACGACAAATTATCAAAAGATAATACAAGAATATAATTTTAATCATTTTTTATTCAATTGCTTTTCGATTTATAAAAAAACATAGTTTTTTAAAAACTACCGATCATAAAGGTCAATATGAAGAATGGTGCTCCAGTGATGAATCATGTGACGAAAAATAAGTCAGCGAGAATGAAAATACCGGTTATAAATCAATAGCAACATACATATGTCCGTACATTCTTGTTTTCAAGGTTTGAGATATACGCGACGAGAAAATATTATGTAATCTCCCGGATGCTGCCCCGCCATTGATTTACCTCTCTTTTAAAATTGTACTTAACTATTCAGACAATTTATGTCCTCAGGGATAAAAACGCTTCTGAATTTTGCTTATGAATCGAGGATAAATGTAGATGTCTATGGGCCACAGCATCCACTTACCATCAGGTGGACTGCGTGTACGTTTTTCAATCTTATTTTATTGAAAATAATTATATGCTACTAACAAAATAAGTAGTTTGGCATTTATCACTTTTAAACACTGTAAATGTAGATCATTGAAACTAAACTTTAAAAGTAATTTCGTAGAAAAAGCGCTTCTCACAACTACTCTTGCACTCTGCTTAAGAATTTAATAAGAAAGTTTTACGCAGAAGTAATATAGAAACTTCAATGTTGGTAGAGATAATCAAACACAACATAACATTGAAAAGTTGAAAAACTTGTATCGGAAGATACGCGTCTAAAGACGAAACAGCTTGCAGCGTTAGTTGGAGAGTATTACTTATAAATTTTTATATATTTTTCTTGCTAATAATTGAATTGGAATAATAACAAAATAAAAATATTATGACTTATTTTTATTTATACCACTCAAGTAATATAAAATGATATAAAAGATATCTCTGACCCATTCTTCATCACATGATTCATCACTGGAATAATATAGTTCACTTTGACCTTCATGATCGTCAGTTTTTGGAAAAAAAACTTTTTATCGTTTCGTCAACATATCGAGTGACATACAGTTTCGTGATCACTTGGAAGAGAAGGCCAAATTGGCCTCTAAAAAGTTTGGTGTTCTCAGCAGGGCTGAAGTATTACATGCTGGCACACTGCCTGCAACTTTACAAGCCGCAGGTTCGGCTTCACATGGAATACTGTTCCCAAATCTGGACTGGGCCTCCCAGTGCTAAGTCCTGCCATTTCTTCGCATCCATCGCAGAGTGGTTGGAATCGTCTTCGGACGAGCTCTTTCTGATCGGCTTGACTCACTGGCACTGCGAAGAGATGTTGCAACTCTTTGCGTGTTTTATCGCATCTCCCATGGGTAGTGCGCTGATGAATTAATTGTTCGGACTAATTCCAGCCGCTAAACTTCACAATCGCATATCGCGATAAGACTCGTAATACCATCCATGCCATCTGGATGATTGGCGGTTTACCACTGTGCTATTTAGAAGTTCTTTCCTCGCACAACTTTTTTGTAAAATCGACAACCACCAGAGACCTACTTAAGGACCTTCAAGAAAAGAGCCTACACTTTTTAAAGGGCCGGCAACGCGTCTGCAATCCCTCTGGTGTTGCTGTTGTTCATAGGCGGCGCTGCGGTAGTCACTTTCCATCAGGTGAGCTGCACACTCATTTGCCCCTTTCTGCTGCAAAAAAAAATATTTTCAACCATTTTTGTCAAATATTAATATTTTGTGCAATATATTAAAAAAAATTCATACTATGAGATGAATAATAAGCTTCGGAACATTAAAATTTAAAAAAAATCCTAAGTTGAACAAGGCTGGAACCAAAGCGGTTCTACAGCCTTAATAACTTGCGACTGCGAGCGACCGAGAAGACAAAATCTTTGTTTTGTAAACCGCAATCGTTGTTTTCGACAATCTAACACTGATTTTATTTATTGTGACTAAGAAACGCTGTCATTATTCATTATTTCTGATATTTATGTATTTTTTTTTATTCGTTTTTATAATAGAAAGGTGACAAACGAGCACACAGTCCACCTGTCAAGTGGTTGCAGGGGCCCATAGACATCAACACCTGTCCTCGATTACGAATCAAAATGCAGATGCGTTGTCACCCGTGAGGACTAAGATGGAATTCTTCCTTTCCAGTAAAAAAGATCTCTGGTTCTCTACACTCACCATACAAAATACAGCAGCGTTGAGCAGCTATTTTATGCTGGTATTTTACGTGGTCCTTCGCAGGTCAAGCCGACCCATTCATTCTATACTACTAATATAGCTGCAGTATGGCTCTACCACGTAAACTTTATTTCCTATTTACCTAAAAACAATAACTTTTGTAAATAAAAAATAAATACAACTGTGTGGGATATTTAGCGTGCCAGCGAGGGTGCCAGTGAGGCGCGCCCGCGCAATCTACATCTATGCCACAGTTTTGTTAGTATTATATATGGAAGTCTTTTTATAACACCATTTTTTTAAATGTTTCGAGGAAGGTGGTGTTTCTATAAATGCTATTTACGCGACGTGCTTTCTATTCCTCAATATCTTTTCTATCAAAAACGACTCAGTTGTAGTGTTGCGAATTTATAAAACATGATTATTTTTAATATTTCTTTGTATTTTTCCTGTAACTGCAATAAATGCTATACTGCCGAAAGGTTGACTGACAGAGCATGTTTTTAGCGTAGTTCGCCTTTTTTCCTTTTACCTTTTATAAGGTTCAATAAAGAATAAACACATCAACATAATCTAGGGATATTTTATAGTTTATCAAATATCTAAAAATCTATGAAGAATTTACTGATATATTAAATGAAAAAATGAATGTGAAATATGAATATAAAATAAAAAACATTTCATAATTCTTTTGTTTATATGATAAAAAAAAACTTTATACGTAAAAAACTGTCAATTTTAATTAAAATCGAAAAAATTTTATGAAATCTTATTATTAATGACCATTGTTGCTACCTTATACATTAATCACACATCGACATCGTTTGTTTATACTTAAAATTAAATTGTCATTGTCTTGCTGCGGTATGAGGTCCCATGTTCTTTGCAAGTGTTCGT
Source organism: Parnassius apollo (assembly GCA_907164705.1). NCBI lineage: Eukaryota > Metazoa > Arthropoda > Insecta > Lepidoptera > Papilionidae > Parnassius > Parnassius apollo. Next base: position 315,381 of record CAJQZP010001507.1, on the reverse strand, counting down.
AAAGTTGTTGTTCCGTCGTCAAATGTGGCAGGAAATCTCTCAAAGCTTTTCGTTGTTTGGTATGTTCCAGGTATGTTCGATAGGATTTAAGTCGGGCGACTGTGAAGGCTAACCCAAAACTTGAATATCGTGGTCCCGGAGAGCGGCCGAAACCAGCCGCGCCGTATGGGAAGGAGCATTATCGTGCATGAGTAGAAATTCATGACCCATTTAGATTATGTGTGGGAAAATAACAGGCTCTACTACTTCTTCGTAGTATTTTTATGCAGCCATGCTGCCTTGGATCCATACAAGCTGGTTCCGTCCGCCAAGACGGATTCCTTCCCCTCACCACAATTGTCCCGCCTTGGTATGAGTGGACCTCCCGAGGGTGCCGTAGACGGTCTCCCTAGAGTTCTCCAAATGCGTTTTTTTGTGAATCTGTATGAAACTCAAATCGGGACTCATCGGTGAATAGTATCAAAGACAATTGTTCGTCACTCCATGGTAAATGCTCCTGATTCCACGAAAGCTGCCGACCGCTCTTATATACACTGTTTGCTTTTATTTGCACCACTCCAAGTTAAACTAACTTGTAAGTAAACGAATTAACTAACTATATTTGTACTGAAAGATGCTACTACTACTTTTGAAACGTCGTTAAGTAATTCCTTACCGTGAGTACAATTTTAGTATATAAGGTCATTTTTAAACTGTACTATTGCTTATTTGTGAGTATTGTAAGTAGTGAGCCGTGGTAGCTCAGATGGTTAGCGCCCGCTGTAAATTTCACAATATGCGAGCAAACCGGGTTCGACCCGCGCTGGCACCAATGAAATTGTTAGTTGCAATTTTAAGTGCTGATTTACCACGTGCTCAGCAGTGAAGGAAAACATACATAAATACATACATAAGCACTCACGCCTGTCACCCAGAGGGGTAGGCAGAGACTACAGACTTCCATTTGGCACGATCCTGACACACCTCTCTTGCCTCCTTCACATCCAAACACCTACGCATACATGCTCGTCGGTTAAGGGTACTCCTAATTTGGCCCGTTTTCAATTAATCGCCAATTTGGTCGATAAATTTTCGCCTAGGACGTCCCTTTCCGACTCTGCAATAAATTTTCTTTGTCACTCTTTCCTCATTCATTCTTTCCACATGACCAAACCACCGAAGCATTCCTTTCTTAATCCTGGTCACAACATCATCATCCGTTAGGAAACCTGCATGTCTGAAAATAAGAAAAAAAATATTTCGAGGATATGTAAAGTTCGCCAACAAGCATTGGGGCAGCGCGATGGACATTTCCTTGCCCTAAAACCCTTTTAGAAATGAGGGGAGGTCTGTTCCCAGCAGTGGCACGTATATAGGTTGTAAAAAATTGCTCATTTATCATTTTATCAAACTTTCTTATCAGCTTGTAACAGTTCACTACTGGAATTGGTCCTCTCCCGTTGTATAGAGGATTTGCCTTCATCTATACAACGGGACTATAACTTCAGTTGGAATGATGATTGCATTACTTATTACTTATTGCACGTTTACGGTGTTGTTCGTCGGCAGCCTGAGTATTTTACGTATATCGTAATCGAAATTGTATACCATCATCCATCGGAATATGTAAGGTTTTTCTGGTATTGTAAAAACAAATTGTATTATCTGACAATGATGACGACAATATGTATATTTGAACGTAACACTTAGGATAACACTTTTGGCTAGCGAATTCAAGCTTCAGCTGCATTATAATTGCAGCGTAAATGAGTCGGCTGAAAATAGCGATCCTAAAATAGCAGCATAATGCTGCTGTATTTTGTTTGGTTAGTGACGAGAACGACAATAACATTTACAGGTAATGAGGTACTCCATCTTAGTCTTCAAGGGAGACAACATATCTGTATTTAAATTTGTAATCGAGAATACGAGGATGTTTATGAAACATTAGTGATGGTAAGTGACTGATAAAAATTACAGGTATGCTATCGTTTGATCACTAACTACATATATTAGTACGAACGCCTCGTTGATCTAGTAGTCGTAAGTACGACTTCTGATCATGAGAATCCGGGTACAAATCCCAGGTCGGGTCAAGAATTTCTCAGTAGTAACCCAGGGCCAGGAAATTTTACTCCGTAACACTCTAGTGTCTTGTAAATCATGGTGCAGCCGTTGATCCAGCACTCAATCTTTCTCTATTTGCATCGAATTGAGGGAATAAATATTACACCTAACCAATCATGTCTAGCATCGAATGTTAGTCTCTGTTAAAGGGAAATAGAAAAAACAATACCCAAATGGCTTAGCAAGATCCTCCATAATGTCGAAAATATTGCAGTATTAATTTTGAAATAAATATATGGTAAAGTTGAGGATTATACTCACCGCATGCAATTATTTATATAGTGCCACTGTTTGCAAAAACCCATAAATGGTTTCCAATTGCTTAATTGTTTTCTACCTACTCTGTTTTTGTTAACCGAGGGATTTCCGATTAAATAAATAAATAAATAAATCGGCAATTTGTTGAGGGATCTCTCAGACCTTCAAATAATACAAGATCCCGCGGAATTGCTGGGTTGCTTTCCCGATCACATTAGGACAATATTACTTATAAGGCGTGAAGTATTTTGAGCAAAAACAAGTTTATGCAAACTATTGAAAATATCTCCAGTATCGAAGGTTTAAAAATAATAATTTCTTTTCGAATATAGGTGATAAATGAAATTATACATATCCATAGCACATTTTAAAGGTGCAAAATTCTGGTATTGAAATCGACAAATCGCAAAAACACTGCTAATAAAGAAGATTACACATAAATAAAATTGTTTGACAATGCAGGCCATCCCTGGAATTTCCCGCTAATTTCAAGTGCAAAGTGCTCCGAATTTCACCAAATTATGATGTTCTACAAATAATGTAAGAAACACAAACTTGCTCAGTTGTGAAATCTCGAAGTTATGTAAAAAAAAACGTTTTTTTTTTCAAATTCTTTCTCCCTCAATATCTCACGAACAAATGAACCGATTTTTATTTTCCAAACGGCATTCGACGTAATTTTTTGTTCTTGGTTTGGTTTTTGAAATGGATCGGTAAAGACGTTTAAAAATTATCCAGAAAAAAAACAGTTTTACAAAATTTTTATTTTTGAGATTTCTCAAAATCTACTCGTCCGAATCAGTTCATATTATCACTAAATCTATTCCACATTAAACCGTATTATTGAAATATTACAAAGTATACGTAACCTTCAAATAATAAAAGCTGCTCAGAGTTATTAAATAGTCTCCTTGAATAAAACTAATGTTACAGACTTAATTTTTTTACTTCTTCAATTCCCAACGTTTCAGACGCTTTACTAACTTTCACTAACAGCAGGTGTTACAATAATTAAGCCCAACAAAATACTCAAAATTAGTTTAATCATTTTCTTTAAATGTAAGAAATCAATATAAAGTCTTACTTTCGACGGGTGTTATGTATTTATACGCGTTTAATTTTCCTCTTGACCACGCATGCTGCAAAGAACTCGAAACGTCAAGAAATTAAATAAAAATATACGAGATATCACCGTGAGTGGTGGTGTGAGAATATTCACTAACCCATATCATCCTGTGGATGTCGTAAAAGGCGACTGACGGAAACAAATCAGGAGATGAGTAGCAGCTTCTTCTTAATTACGACCTTAAATAAAAAACTGCGAATGACAACCTGCTTGCCAAGCGTGGCATCTATGGCAAAATCTCCTCTACGAGACAATCTATAGGGTAGGCTTATGAATCTTCAGCAGTGGACTTTATCAGGCTGTAACGGTAACGGTACACGAGATGAAAAAAAGTTATTTATTATAATGTGATCCATGATATTGCAGTATTCATGTCAGAAATCTTTAACTTACCACACTATGAGTTGAGTAAAATATTATATATCTTACTATACTTGTGAACATTGCCTGCTTTAACCTGATCGGGCTTGCAACACATGTGAGAGATTTTATTACTTATGGAACATATTTAGATATAGCGTCTAAAAATTTGGTTAGAAATATTTAATTTTAAAATAACAAAATAAAGGATACCCGCAAAACTGTTTTTGCCATTTCTTCTCCAGACGGAGGAACCTACTTTTGAAACGATAGAAAATTAAAAAAACGTGTTGACGTTTGATAAATCCAAACTTTTGTTGACGTGTGATAAATCAAAACTTCCGTTAACGTTTGAAAAAACAAAACTTTTGTTGTTGTTAGATATATGGTAGAGTAGTATAGTAGTATACTGTATAGTAGTACAGTTGTAGCACGAAAAGGCCGCCACGACGGGGAATGTAAAAAAAACTAAACTCTTACAGAATACCAGCGCAAAAGAGCAGTTTGACGCTGTTATTCTTGCTGTGTTTCATGAGGTGACTAGAGAACCATACACCCCTTTTACTGGAAACGAGGCATTCCATCTTAGTCCTCACAGGTGACAACGCACCTGCATTTAAATTCGTAATAGAGGATATATGTATGTGTCTATGGGACCACAGCAACTACTTATTATCAGGTGGGCTGTGTACTCGTTGTCACACTTATTTTTAAAAAAAGTAAACGAAATTTTTATATCTTACGTCAAAAAAATCACATATATGTGAGCTTGTCCTGAACGGACTAATTGAGATGTACGCGTGGCAATTTCCTTTCAACCTAATATTTAAATCAGATCATGTCTAAGACATGCAAATTGAAAGGGAAAAATTTGCATATCCTTTACTGTGATAATAAATCTGATTTTCAGGGAATTTAATTTTTATTGAAAAATAAATGTTTGATACAAATTTGATATTGTACTTATAAATGTCATCTTAGTTATTTAAACCAGTTATATATCGTTATATTATATCATGGAATCATCATCAAAGGTTCACTAAGGAGCATACCTCAGATTACAGGGTTAGAGCTATCTATGTCCCTACACGCCTTACCACGTCGTCGTCATTAAAGGGGCTGTACATCTATCTATCCATCCATTACTATAAAAGTCCTATGCTGAAAATAAGCCTTCCAAATAGATTGTCATATAAGAGAACTTTTGCCATATTTGCTGCGCTCGGTAGGCGGATCTACCCTCTTATTTGACCAATACACTTCAGAACTTTAAACCCTTGGCCTTAACGGCGTAAGCGAGATTTTACCCGGTGACGTTATTACAGCCTTGCTGCGTAAGTGGCCTGACTCTAACTACCCCATATACTAGCTGACAAACGGTGAGTGTGGTTTTCCAACGTTTCAAGGATAGTGCGGTAGTCACAACACCCTTCCCACATAAACCACATAGTAAAATGCGTGTTTTAACTCTTACAATTTAAAACTACTGCTATTTAAAGTTTTTGTTAATTCCTTTAAGATAACAGAAATTTTAATTTTTTTTTAATAAATTCAACGTTTTTCTGTGAATAAATTCTCAGTTGCAGCCGGGAGTCTGGAAGTTGACGGGGTTCCATCCCAGTGACTGTGGCTCGTAAATTCGTTTGTTCTGCACCTGAAATCTCTCCGGTCGCGCCAGATTACCGTCTAAGTTCATACTGGTCACGTAACCGAAATTCGAGATGGAGGGCAATATGATGAAAACTAAGTTTAGCATGGAAACCAGCAAGAGTAGTTGCATTTCGAGATGTGAGACGTCTGGTACTTTCATTGCAATCAAGGATGTTTTCTGTATCATGGAGATAGTTTAAATACTTAAATTGCACGAGGACTAACATCCAGACCTGAAAAATATTTATAGGTCATACATTTGTACTGTACAGGAATCCTGGCCCTCAGCACCGCATTTCCACGCAAGGTATTAACCTAAAAGAGCCATTTTCATCCTATGAATCTTACGTCTTAGAGCACGTTAAACAACTGAAAATAAAGTTCTTATCTGACTTCTACATTGACATAACTTATTTAAATAAAACTGTAAAGTGCTTGAAATGTTGGGATAAAAAAAACAGTTAATATACGCAATAAATATAAGAAATTATTATGACATAACTTAAATCATACGTGCTATAAATTTCAATATCTCTCTCATAATTTCTTTTGTCATAAGCATTACTTCAATAATTTATATTGTTACGAGGTTTCGTGACAATAAAAACTGCTGATTGAATCACCAGAATTAACACTTTAATTACTGAACACCAATTAAAACTTAAAAGACACTAATAATTAGTCACACTTAACACTTTAGTTCACTTTATTTCGCTCCTAAGTTCTACATTACGATATGTTCTACGATACCTTCGTTCGTATCGCCAATTCAAAATTGCCCCGGTCGCGGTATTTAACGCCTTTATATAGGACCTTTTTCACTAAGACATCCCGTATGTTCGAACACACACCGGTTCCAACCGACTAAGTATAGAAAGTTCTCTCCTAGTTCTGCCATTCGATACTATATGGCGCTAGTGAGAAAGTTCTAGCATGTCATTTTCTAGAAAGCTCTCTTGATGCCTGCTACTCGATACTAGATGACGCTAGTGGCATTTGCCGGCATCAACTATGGCGCGCAACAGTACCTTGGTGGTGTCTTTTATTGTATTTTAAGACCTAACGTTACCACTTTTCCGAAAAAATATAGGTATTGTAAACACCGTTATCGATTTGAATTTATATTGTGTTTCAAAAATGTTTATCGCTAGGTATATATAAAGTACAAGATATTAGAAATTTAATGATACTAAAAAGAATTATTTGTTAATCAAAAATGTCTGTAACACCAGATTCTGTAATTTAAATATAAAGTACTCTTCTCAAAGCTAAATAATATTATCAAGCTATATTACGTATATAGCTAAAAAGATAGAAGCAATAAAGATACACTAATTAACGAAGAGGACACTTCTGGGTCTGAAGGGAACTGAGAAAGAATTAGTGAGTTAATAAAATCAAATTAAAGCACGCAACGCGATATTGTTATTGAAGCTCAAGAATGGTGATGTCACTAAATAAATTACCTAATAAAACTGCTAATTTACGGGCATCTGCCAGATTATTCGTTAATATATTGTTTATTTTAAAGTTGGTTTTAAAATAAACAATTTGACTTACTATAATTTAAAAATATCCTCCATATAAAACTACTTTCACGACGGCCAGTCCTAAGGGGCTACCAGGTCAAATTCTGATTTCGCCCCCACTTCCCGTGCGTCGTATGCTATGTACCGACATGTTTGTAATCACTAATACTGTAAGTAGATAGGTCGTTAGATACTTATTTCATTAAGTTTATCATATTTATGCTAGTTTCGTCGTTCGTAACTTATACATAATATAAGGAAGCAATAATCAACGATTTAAAGTAAGGCCGTATGTCTTAGAGTCGACAATTATTTTTAAACTAAATTATTGAGTTTTTCCATCAAAAAATTCTCAGTAGCTGCTGTAACAGGAACTTGGCGGCGTCTCATCCCCGTGGCGCCGCGGAAAGCAGTCCTTCGCCTGATCTCCCTCCGGTCATTTTGGTTTAGATTTCCATCGGACTATGAGAGTGAAAGAATAGAGAGTGTATCTGTGCTTGCTTAGACACTGTAATGCTGTCCTGTGCCGATGGGTAGCCTCCGTTGAGGCTGGCTGCTCTAGACTTCGAACTGGAGGACATTATTATTACAAAGTTATATTTTGTGTTGATATCTTAGAAACAACTCATATTTCACACTACAAAATATTTAAAAGAAAAACAATTGTTATTGTTTTTCTTTTATTAAAATTTTTCTATAAAAACAAATTTCTATTAAATTTATTTTATTAAATTTAAATTTCTATTAAAAGAAAAACAATTATTATAGTTTTCCTTTTAATTATTTAACATAAACAACTTTGGCAGTCGAAATGATGCTATATTCAAAAGAGATACGTATTTTTTATAAAAAAAAAAACGATATAATACGGTTAGTTTGAAATATTGACGCAGATATACAACTGTGAGAAAACCTATTAACTTAAATAAACCAATCAATCCAATTTCTTATAAAGTAAACTTAGAAGCGTACCTTGTAAAGAGTCGTTAAGCAACGATACGAGAAAACGAAAGAAAATTGTTTATACTGGCTACAATAGCCTTTGAACACCAGGAGCTCCAATATTTCTTGTAAGGGTTATAATGAATGGAAATGAAATAAAATGAAATTTATTAACATATATTACATTAAAGATACTTTTTGTAATGTATGTTAATAAATTTCAAAGATTATTTTTGAGCTCTGAAGCCTGCGTTAGTAAAAACTGTGCTACAGGCCTCAGACTTCCCCATCTATTGCCTAAGTATTATAATGTATATTATGAAGAAAATTTGTTAGTTAAAAAAAATAAAATAAATATGAAAAAGTGATAATATGGTACTAATCCTATAGTAAGTAAAGTGTGTGTGTGTGTGTGTGTGTGTGTGTGTGTGTGTGTGCGCGCGTGTGCGTGAATGTGTGTGTGTGTGTGCGTGCGTTCGTGCGTACGTGCGTGCGTGCGAGCGTGCGTTCGTGCGAGCGTGCGTGCGTGCGTGCGTGCGTGCGTGCGTGCGTGCGTGCGTGCGTGCGTGCGTGCGTGTGTGCGTGCGTGCGTGCATCCACGTGCATTGAATTTTAAAGGAACTGTGACCGCTAATAGTCGTCGCTAATTGGCTCTTTCTCTGCGACCAATTCGACTCTCGATGACGGGGGGAGCACACCACCGACAATCCCGCGGTGTAAGTGCTCCATGCCGGATGTGCGGTTATTTTTTTCTAGGACTTTAGAAAGAGTTGGCAACAATGAAATTGGTCTGTAATTCGACGGTAGATTTTACTTTTGATTTGATTTTATTTTTGATTTTTAAGGAATAGTCCGAAAATTAACAACTCTGTACCTATTATTAAGCGAATTAAAATTGACTTTGATGCTATAAAAACTCAATTGGTTAATGAAAACTGGAATGAATACTACAAACTTAGCTTAGTTAATAATACTGCCGAGTATTTAGTCTCCAAATTACAATCTGTTATTAGCATTAATACCAAGGAAGTTTCCATACCTCATAGAAAACAAAGACTAAAGTCGTGGATTACGCCAGGTATCCTTATCTCAATCCGTAAAAGGAATAAGCTTCAGAAACAACATAAAAATACACCAAATGATAAAAATCTAAAAAACATATACTGTAGCTACAGAAACATATGTAATAAGCTTGGATATAATACAGGATGCGTTAAAAGGACTTGGAATTTAATTAAAGATATTTGTAATTTGACTAAAAAAACTGAAAATACATCTGATGAGCTTCTCAAGACTAAAACAACAACGACAGAGTCTCTTGATGAGGTGAAAACTTTACTAATATTGGTCTGGAGTTGGCGAATAAAACTATTTTAACAAATTAGGACTCACACAAGAGCAATTGTCTATCAATGCAGCAGACTCATCGTTGTAAGTATGTATGAACTTGGGTAAAATTAATATAATAATATTTGATTGGATTGGTGGTTTTATTTTGTCCCCATTTTTTAAGCCTCAACTTTATTTGATATAATGACATTTTTTGGATATTGTACTGAAAGGTGTGTTTATGTTCTTTTATATAATTCCACAAAATTATAGCTATCTCTTACAGTTTTTTGTTTATAATTTTTTCATTGGTATTTCTTTCTCTACTACACAAATATTTTTGACTTTTATCAAAATCTGCCATCACTTATGAAATGAAATGGCTATCTTGCATTTTTAAGTGAATTTGAAGTTTTTTGATACTTAACTAACGTTTTTATTAAAACAATTACTTAATAAAGTATTAGTTACTTATTAATTAATTTTTAAAAAATAAAATATTGCATAATTTTTTGATTAAAATGATGTTTAATATCGATGAAAGATTTTTAGCCAAAACAAAGCACGTATTAAGTATTTGATTGTACGTTAACTATGTACGTTATTTCTCAATATTATTCGTGTTTATATAGGTATACTTTTACACAAACAACAAAACTACTTTGCAATCCATGGCTATCTGCTATAAAGTAATAATTTCAATTTTAGGTAATATTCGCATTTTTTGTCATGAATGTCACAATGTGTTACAAAACGTGTTATGTTACAGTCGAGACCGATCATTTAGCTGAGAATACACAGGGATTTTTTACTCGGCTACCCACGACGGAGGGTAATGTTTTTCGAGTGAAAATGAAACTATAAATAAACCAACACTAAAATTTATTGCAACAAGAAAAGTAGAATATATAAGATATAAAAGTATAATATAATAGATCGTGAAATTCTATTGTAACGAAGTAAAGTTTTTGATTTAGCGTTTTATTCAAGAGAGTTTATTATGAAATATGATAATTGTGCAAACGTAAACGTTTTTATAAGTGTTTATTTCATTTTTTTCTTTTGCCAAATTCATCTAATA
>CAJQZP010001507.1:205000-300000 GCA_907164705.1 Parnassius apollo | reverse complement strand
CAACTAACACTTCAACATCCTCTTCAAACGCAGTGGCTGGCGTGAGGAGCAAGCATTCCTGGCATTAGCCTTAGCACTAAGCGGTTACGCCCAGCTTATTCTTAAGCGACTGCCTATAGAAGAAAGATCTTTGAGTATTCGGTTGGAAGCCTTAGAGACGCAGTACCGTAACGAGCATACGTAACACTCATATAGAGTTCAGGTTCGAGATCGTGTTCAAGCACGTACTTAGGAGCTGAGGAGATAGTGAGGCTGGTTCGTCGAGCCTATGTGTCAACACTATCTATTATAGAGGTGACTCTTCTTCAGGATTTTGTTGACGATATTCGGGACGTTGAGGTTCGAGCAACAGCACAATTAGTCCACCACCAATCTCTAAAGAGCGCGGCACCATACAAAGTAAGCGGATTAATAACGAAAGAAAGGAAGCTCCGTTATATTCCAACATGCTACGCATGCGGTGGAAAAGAACGACGTAATTATATACTTCTTGTGAGTGTGGAAAAATACATTCATTTCTCAACCTAATCTGCATTTTTACTCGACCCGATGTAATGATAAAAATATGAAAATATATAAAACTGTTACATTTTACGAGCTAGCATATTATAAATCAGATTTTTATCACTAACCGAGTGATAATAATACGATTTGTTATTCAATTTGTGTTAAACTAGCGAAATAAAGAAGTATGTAAAACTTTTTGTTTCTTTATGAGTTTTTAAGCTATAACAAAATGTTAGATTTTTTTGCGACGTTACGTGTTATCCTATTTTTGATATCAATATAATGGGATTGCTATAAAAATAAAACGGCGATTCTTAGAATCAGAGTAGTGAGCAAAATTGTTTTTTTTTTCAGCGTAAATTTATAGATATAAATAAAACTGAAGTGTCCGTCTTTAATACCGAAATAACTCCCTTCTATCGAGTTGTGCGGGCTATTAATATGTTATTAAGTGATGAATAACCACGATTTGTGACATGTTATTAATGATTATATTACCTAATTATAATATGTCAAATTTGAATTCTCATATAATTATAGTTATACATAAATAATTTAAAACTTATATTTAGAGACTACTTTTCTATGAAAAAGTTTGGCATTATAAAATCTATACAAAATTCTCTATCTTATGGTCTGAACAAAAGTCAGGTTTTACTTCATTACAAAAAGATTTTATTGTATTTTGATAACAAAAAAAAAAACATACCAAGCGGATGTCGGCAGCGTGAAAATCGCAATTATTTCTATATATTACTCGAAATTATTTACGTAAAAAGATAAATTATATTCACACAAAAACTTTTATAACAATTTTATATTAAAACACTAATAAAATACTAGAAAAATCCAAAAATCAACACAACGACATCCAAATGAAAATGGCGTACGTAATGAACGTAGAATATAAATTAATATCCATAAACTAACTGTTTTTTACTCCACTAGAGGATAGAAAATTTCATATTAATTCTGTAATACCAAATTTCTTCCTAGAAAGTAGTCTCTAAACATAATTATTTAAGTGGTTGCGGTCAAATTTGACTGCTTGAATTTTGACGGAATATCGAAGCGGTCAAATTTGAACGCTTGGCGTTTAAGAGGTTAAAAGGGAAAGTATAAATTGTTTTTTTTTTTAATTATCACATGGGAATTTCGAAAAATTCTGAAAATATTATTATCGATTATAATTGCCTACTTACATGCCAAATTAAAAGTTTCTCGAAATTATATTTATACGACAATAATGGATCTTTAAAACAAAAAGATAAGTCCCCTTTATTCTCTATCCTCTAGTAATTCATACAATCCTGAATATAGTTATGTGATTATAGATTACCTACTTAACTGCTTAATTTAAAATCTCAAGTATAATTATAGCAACGGAAATATGGCAACTTTAAAGCAGAAGCATAAATATTTGTTTCCAATCCCTTACAAATTAAGCCTATATTATTAAGGGAGCCTCTGTGTAAAAATTAAGCTTTCTAGGTTCATTGGTTTAAGCAGGGCGATTCGATTAAAGGAAGTATTGTAAGAGAAAGACCATCTAAAGAATGATGAAAAGAATTATTGTTATCAAATATTTATGTATACAGTTTTTCTGTACACGTCTTTTTCACTGAACTCCTAAACGGTTAGACCAATGTTGATGACTTTTTTTGTTTTGTTGTTGTCGAGATTCAGCAGATCGTGCGAAGCCAGGGTGGATCGCTAGATTGATGTAATTTTTTTTAATATTAATAGGTTAATACTATAGATTCATAGTCTACAATATGGAAATTTAACAGATTGCATAGATATCCGCGAATCTTATTTACATACAAATTAATTTGATAATTGCGATTTGCTTTGATAACTATGAAAATTGATTTCAGTTCCCTTAAATAGACAAGTTATCGACTTACTTTATCATATTACATTAATAAAAGAATTGACCTAAAGTTACAAGCATTTAAGAGACTAATAAAGTCACTTCAGATAAGTGATGTCTTGTACAGTTAAATGATGAATTCAAATTCTAAAATAATTGTGTTAACTAGAGTACTATCAAGCGCATACCTTTTATTAAACTTGATTTAAGTTATACCCAAATAAAAGTTTATTTATAGAATTTTATAAAATTTTTAATTGCAATGCAGGAATTATCTCGTGGGATTAAAACACTGCCAGCTTGCAATCTCTAATTATGACTGTAATCATTTATTGGTTGCAAAATTTCACATGGTATTTCAGATGTGATAAGACATAATATAATTATTGATATCATAGTTTAATTTATTTAAAAAACATGCATACACGCACACATTGTTTATGCTATAGCATAGGCTTGGTTTCCGTGGTTTGCCCGAATACCAAACAAAATGACATATTTATCAGAATAAAGCAAGTTTTATTTTATTAGATTGCACAGTTACCGTATTAATGTTATAAATATAAAATGTAAACTATTTCAATGGGAATATATGTATATCTAACCTTAAAACTCAACAAGCCCCTTAGGCAAAACATAACTTTACAAGCAAAATACGCAAAAACATTAAAGAGCTCATAAATTTTAGTATGAATGAGATCATTATTTATGATTTATCTATCAAGGATTAACATATTTTCCTTGAAGTTATTAATTCAAAATTTTAGTTCGATACATTTAAAAACTATCAAACTTATTAAGCTTTATGTAAACAAATGACTGACCTTTACATGTACGTGCTAACAAGATAGTACTCACTCCAAACAACTAACTCGAGACTGCTATATTGTGGGTCTTAGGCTTCCTAGCCACATATTACTTTTGCGTCATCATCACCGCAGCCCTTCACAAGTCCAGTGCTGAACAAACGTAACCCCTAAAAATGCCATAAAGAACGGTCGAGAGCCACTTCGTGCATGTTTTACCAGAACATAATTCCATCGATTCTTTGAGCTATGTGGTCAACCCATTGCTGCTTTCACTTACTGATCCGCTGGACTATGTCAAATACTTTAATTTTCATGCAGATATCGTTATTAATTTCGTGTTTAATCACGCAGAGCGAAACCAAACTAAGGCGTATCTATAGTGCGCTAAGTGTTTTACGCTAATTTCGTTTGCCAGTTAAATTGGAGTGGTGCTCCCATGGTGCAAAAAAACGATTTTTTGAAATATATCTCCTTCGTAACCCAATTCACTTAATTTTTTCGCCAATATTTGTAGCTCAACGCAGACAAGGTTGGTAAACAATAAAATTTGAATATTTTTTTTTCATATACTATCTAATAAATTAACGAATTGATTAGATGCGCTGATTAATTTAAATTGATTAGATGAGCTATTTAATTTACATCTGCGCAATGTCACACCATTTGATTGAACCTTTTTTTTAAATAAAGATAGTTATGACTTTAGACTTTTACTCCGCTCCGTTTATAATGCTAGCAAAATGTTTTACCTTTGCGTCTGCATCGGCTCTAGTTTTGTACAAGAAAACTATATTTTCCCTTCAAATAAAACTTTATTAATTCATACATTCATAGTCATAGAGAACATATAACCTGTTACCGTTACCCCTACAGCCTATTAAAGTGCACCGCTGAACCTAGGCTTTCCCGAAGATTGCCTCATGGGTGGGAAGATATTTGCCATAGTTTCCACGCTTGGCAAGGGGGTTGGCAAACGCATTTTTTATTTTTACACATTATTAGGAAGGTGCTTATTAATAATATAATGAGTTAATTTTCAACACAGTGATTTTAATGGGTGGATTAAAATTTTGTCCCTTCTCTAGTTTGTTAGATCATTGAAGGCTTCCCATTAAGAAAAAATGTTAATCCTATTGATACGTGAACCGATAAGGTTATATTTAGATCGCTTTGTGTCTCCTTGTTCATACGGGTTTAATGACAACTTCAAAATTATTTTTTTAATTACTTCTTATGACGATAAGTTTAAATGATGTTGTTAACTAGACCTCTTAACTGATATATATGTAAAATTTAAGTACGTAAGAGTATATAAACATATTAACACATTTACAAAGGAAAGCTATTCTAACCCTGCGCTTAATTTTGATTGGTTAAACGAAGTAGAAAGGCTGTCGCAGAAGTTACATCCGGTGGAGTAGAAGTGTTATGGAGTGGAGACTGTGTCTAGGCAAATCTAGTGTGGGACGCCTGCTGACTAGATGGAACGAGAATTTGCGTAAAGTGGCTTGTAGTAACAGGATGCGTATAGCCAAAGACCAGGCAAATAGTAGTGCACCAACAAGTAGCGCCTTAGAGAGGCCTACTGCCATACTGATAATAATTATGATTTTAATATTGAATTTTAATTATATTAATTTAATGACACTTAAAACTATCTTTAATCATCAACACTTCCTTTAATCAAATCGCCCTGCTTAAACCATTAAACCCAGAAAGCTTAATTTTTGCACAGAGGCTCCCTTAATAATATAGGCTCACTTTTTAAGGGATTGGAAACAAATGTTTATGCTTCTGCTTTAAAGTTGTCATATTTCCGTTGCTATAATTATACTATATATATATATATATATATATATATATATTTTTTTTTTGTATGTATGTGTGTGTGTGTGTGTGTGTGTGTGTGTGTGTGTGTGTGTGTTAATATATTTCCAGGAGCAGCATTTAGCTGCTTTTTTAATCTAGTATTTTGTGAGAGGTAGGTTCTGCCCCGGTCGAGCCAATCAGTGGCTTACATAATATAGCTGCAGCGTAGCTCTACCACTCAATGTATTTATTTTGTTGATACCTACGATGGTTATTATATGTTGTTGATGTTAGGATCCAATAGGTAGCATTGTAGTAGACTTATTAAGAAACTATATTTAAGGAGAAAAATTACTCACAATCGCAATATAATTTGATTTTGTGCCAAGAAATTAAATCACAAAATCTGGACCGAACCCGAACCGTGGCGCTCTGGTGGAGTTATTAATAAAAAAAGTTAAATTCTCATTGTAAATGGAATATTTTTTTCTGTTTTTGAACGTTACCTCCACATAGGGGTCCGTTCGGGGAGACAGTTTAGATATAACGATTGCACAAAAACAAATATCCAGAACCGGAATAATCTGTAATCCATACAGATTGTTCCGGTTGTACTTCATCCGTGCGGGATTTGAACACGCGACCTTTAGCACCGCAACTCAATGCTAAGCTATTACGCCATGAAGACACTTTTGATGTATTCTCAAGTACATTTCCAGATTAATGGCGGTAGTATACTATTGTTCAACCTATACCTAAGAATAACAATGTAGTGAGCTGCAAATATGTAGAAATGCTATACAATCTGCAAAGAGCGTCCGAGGAGTATTTTGCTCTGTCTATTTAAGATATCGGAACTGGTAGTGTACTCACAAGTAGCTGCATACTTATGTTAGCAAATCTGCACTTAGCACAGTTGGGGCATTATATGATGTGTTCAGAAATGCCCCTTCCCTTCCATAAATATAGTTTGTAGAGTCGCTAGTGTATCAGTTTTATACATACATAAAATTCAAGTGACTTTTTGTCATTGTGACCCATTTCTAATACAAACACTAACTAAACAGAATGGTTAACGGGATATATAAACTTAAAAATATGATGTTATTGTCGTGATAGATTCACGTTTTAGCTATATTATATATCCTGCTTGTGCGGATCGGCTAGACTGAGGCTCGCTCCAACAGGACCCCAGCTTAAAAATAGCAGCATAATGCTGTTAATTGTTAAGATAAGTTGAAAGAATCGGAAGCTCTTTTTACTGGTAACCATCATTTCATCTTTGTCTGTAGGGTTGACAACGCATCTTTACTTTAATTTATTATAAATATAAATTAAATTTATAATAAAAAAATTGACGTTAGATATTGCAGCATCCACTTACAATCAGGTGGACAAACAAAAATTAATGTAGGATGGTAGCTAACATAAATATTTATAATTGTTTTCACGTTTTTGCTCAAATAAAATTGACGTCATTAACATTGCTGTGATAATTGCAAATTGTTGCCCTGTTCATGCAAAATGACGTGAATGATATCATTTTGACACAACTTACACGTGTTTATATTTTAAATGAAGTGATATTTATGCAAATCGGTAAAACCGCGAAAAACTGTACAGTGACATTCATGACATTGTAACAGATGTTGCTTATTTCACTAAATGTTACGTACATGACCGTTATAAGGCTTAGGTTATGTCATTACAAAATATAAATAAAAGAAAAATTATTTTAATCAAAATTGTATTATAAAGTTATGAAAACACAATAATTGTAAGAATAAAACAGAAAGTACCAGGTTGACCGAGCTTTGCTCGGTATTTTTCGCTGGTTTTTTTTTAATTCGTGTGTTTTGGAAATTATATTTAGATACAAATTACATACTGATGAAATACGAATAATATTTTGTGATCGTAGCGACATAATAGAAAAAACTGAACTGGTTATTTGAATAAAAAATCTTGAGTGCAATTAGTTTAATTTAAATTTTTGTGTTTTTAAAAAATACTAAAAAAAGGGCAAGAAAAAATAGACTTACTCAAAAAAGAAAGGAACTTGAAAAAAAAATTAAAAAAAAAGTCGGTCGGTCTGGGCTCGAACCACGGTATTACAATTTTGTGACCGCCTAATATACCAACTAAGCTATTTGTAATCACTAATTAACTGTCAAAATTTACCTTCTTATTCTAACGATATTGTAGCAGTTTTTCATTGCTTAAAACACGGACAAAAAGACATTTTCTAAAAATAAACCCGGATTAGAAACAATAACTCCATGTGTCAATTTGCTTCAAAAATAAAATTACTATGACAGACAATATTCTTTACTTCGTTACAATAGAATTTCACGATCTATTTATTATATTATACTTTTATATCTTATATATTCTACTTTTCTTGTTGCAATAAATTTTAGTGTTGGTTTATTTATAGTTTCAAATTCACTCGAAAAACATTGCCCTCCTTCGTGGGTAGCCGAGTAAAAAATCACTGTGTATTCTCAGCTAAACGATCGGTCACGACTGTAACATGACACGTTTTGTAACACATTGTTACATTCATGACAAAAAACGCGAATATTACCTAAAATTGAAATTATTACTTTATATAAGCAAATAGCCATGGATCGCACAGTAGTTTTGTTGTTTGTGTATAAGTATACCTATATAAACACGAATAATATTGGGAAAGGACGTACATAGTTAACGTACAATCAAATACTTAAAACGTGCTTTGTTTTGGCTAAAAATCTTTCATCGATACTAAACATCATTTTAATCAAAAAATTATGCAATTATTTTTTTTTAAATGGGAATCATTTTTAATGCTGTCGTCGTTCAAGGAAGTACTAGATGTGGCCGAATTAATCGTAAACTGTGGCAGTAATAAAACTTGATTTCATGGCATACGAGCACACACATTAAAATTTTGGACATATTTTTAAAAATTAATTAATAAGTAACTAATACTTTATTAAGTAATTGTTTTAATAAAAACGTTAGTTAAGTATCCAAAAACTTCAAATTAACTTAAAAATGCAGGATAGCCATTTCATTTCATAGGTGATGGTAGATTGTGATAAAAGGGTGGTAGTCAAAAATATTTGTATAGTACGAGAGAAAGTAGTACCAATGAAAAAATACAAACCAAAAAACTGTAAGAGATAGCCATAATTTTGTGGAATTATATAAAAGAACATAAACACACCTATCAGTACAATATCCAAAAAATGTCATTATATTAAATAACGTTGAGGCTTAAAAAATGGGGACGAAATAAAACCACCAACCCAACCAAATATTATTATATTAATTTTTCCCAAGTTCATACATACTTACAACGATGAGTCAGGTATACCAGAAGATCACCAGCAGGACAAAATCCGTATTGACGGTCAGTCAATCAGCTAATGATCTTCTGGTATACCTGGCTCATCGTTTTAAGTATGTATGAACAGCTAATCAGCTGATGATCCTCATGAGCTGGCAGTTTATAATGGCTTCCACTATTTTGGAGAACAAGGCGATGGCGACAGGCCTATAGTTTTTCGGATCTGTGCGGTCGCCTTTTCTAGGGATCGGATAGATGAAAGCCGTCTTTAATGGCTTTGGGACTACGCCTAGGGAGCACCGGAAGCGAAGCGTTAAAACCGGTGCCAACTCTGGAGCACACGTCCTCAGCACAATTGAGGGGATTTTGTCAGACCCACTCAACTTATGGATGTCCAGGGAGAGGAGCGCTTTGCGAACCGAGCGCGCTGTGTGAACCGCACATCCGGCATGGAGCGCAGAGAAAGAGCCTATTAGCGACGAGTATAAGCGGTCAAAGTTCCTTTAAGATTCAATGCACTTGGATGCTACGGATCGATAGTCTATACCGCAAATGACACAAATATGAAGTTACCTCTCAGAGATACTTATACGCCATTTATTCTGTTGGGCCATCCTGATGTCACCCTGGCCCCAAGGGAAGTAGCAGTATGACTGTGAGAGTAAGATGAGTGGCCGCCAAAGTGTCTACCCACGTAGCATCTCTACGTGAGCTATGCCTCTCTTTCAGCTTTGATATTTGTGTGATGGTGTCAAAAATTTCTTCTTCTTATCTTCACGATCCTAACGGGTAGAGAGGCGTAGATTTATTTTCAATTGTGAATTAAACCGTTCATACCGCGGTCAGCCAACTCAGTGTCTACTTCACCTGAGGATGCCTGGTGTAGAGACGAAACGCGTGTCGTATTATCGACAGGGGTGTGTCTTTCCTAGCGTAGTGGTGTTGGGAGTAGTGAATGGGTTTATTGGGGTAATTAGTGTTGACGGGGATAGTACACGCAATTGATGGAGGGCAGGAGGTGTTCTTTCCACTAGGTAAGTCATATAATTTGATTTATTACGCGGATAGCTCATTGATTTTTAACATCTCCAATATAATGTATTTGTGCAAAGTAACTTTAAATAAATTACGTTAAATAAAGTAAATTGCATATATTATAAATTTAAAAATAAAATAATAACTTGACTCTTAGAGATATTACGTTATTACAAAATATTCTGTGAAGATTTTTACGTTTTTTTGACAACCTTTATAAATTGAATAAAACTATAATTACGGATTTTATCGCGAATAATTAACTATTTTAACATATTTTTAATATCCGAAGTTTTGATTGCTTTACAGCACCCATGAGTATAACAGATAGATGAATGAATGAATATAACAGGTAGATGAGTAGAAAAGATAGACCTTACGGAACAGACCAGAGCTCACAATTCTCCGCGCGGATAAAGAAAATCCTACGGTAATAATTGACACGTCAGAGTATAATTTAAAATAAAACAACTTTTATCGGACAAAAGTACATATAAAAAGGTCAAAACAGACCCCATAACATATAACATGCTTAAAACAACAAGCGATATAATAAAGAAATACTCCAAAAAATTCAATCTCGACGTGAATTCGCTTATACCATCATGTACCGAACCACCAAGGTTTTATGGGTTACCGAAGACGTACAAACCAAACGCTCCACTACGTCCCATAGTGAGCCAGATCTATTCAACGATATATAATATATAAGCTGGCGCGGCACTTGGCAAAAATACTGTCACCACTGAGAGGACATATCAGAGCACACACAAAGGATTCATACCATTTTTTTAGTGAGATAAAAGACCTACAACCCGCTAACAATGAAATTATGATCAGTTTTGATGTTCAGTCACTATTCACATACCTACCTATTTAAAACTGCATCTCAATTGTAACTAGGAAGCTAGAGGATGCTCGCAGAATATGCAATATTACTCAAACATAGACTCACATCTAGCTATCTATTGTGGAAGAATGAGTTTTACATGCAAGTAAACGGTGTAGCGGTGGGCTAACCTGTATCTCACATAGTTGCCGACATATTCCTGGATGACTTTGAGGAGAAAGCCCTTCTTACTGCTCGTGTAAATCCAAAATTCTACAAGCGGTACGTAGACGACACCCTTACAGTTTTATCATCTGACAAAATAACTGCATTTTTAGACCACCGTAATTCCATAAACTCTGAAATACAGTTCACAATGGAGTTAGAGGCAAATAATTCCTTAGCTTTCATAGATGTTTTAGTCATCCGAAAACCTGATAACACTATTGGTCACACTATACTAACCGATATTTAAATGGTGAATTTCACCATCATCCTTCACAGTTAGCTACTGTGGGTAAATCTTTTTGTTCGAGAGCACAAAGGATCTGTGCCAGAAGACATTTGGCCACCTAGCTTCAAAACGTCAAGCAAGTATTGCAAGAAAACAAGTTTCGGGTCCCGCGCCTACGTCACGGTAACGAAGTGAAGCCAGCCACAGTCGAGTGTGTGCCTGCTGTACTACCGTTTGTCAGAAAAGTCACAGACAAGGTTGACTACATCTTGAAACGAGTTTCCATTAAAACATATTACAAGCCGCCGAAGAAGATTACTCAATTTTTACCATCCATCAAATATAATATTCCTCCACAAGATGCAGGAGTATACAAGCTAAATTGTGAATGTGGTCTTTCTTAGATAGGTCAAAAAAAAAAGATATATAAAAACCCGCGAGAAAGAACATATAGCTGACGTGAAGAACCGACGCGACGCTCCGGGAAGTCTGCAGTCTGTGAATATGTTCAAAATCGTCCCCACCAAATTTGATAAATTACAAATCCTCGCAAAAGAACATCGATTCCTACAAACTAAACTAACTCTTAAAAACATCCTAATTGCAATAGAGAAGATGGATGTGTGCTGCAATAAAAATAAGGTAAAATAGTTAATAAAACGCGATAAAATCCGTAAATATAGTTTTATTCAATATGTAGCGTTCGCGTAAATTTAAGAAAACATAACATTTTTAAAATGTATTAATTGACATGTGTGAAATACCCAGTTACAGGTTGCGGGGTTGAAAACGCATATGTAATTTTTTTAGCTCGGAGTAGGCTGAGGTGTCTATAGACTGTACATACTTAACTTCAGTCACGCACACTATCGCTGTACCTATCACAAGTCCTCTGTTGAACATAGGCCTGCCCCGTAGACTGTCACAAATTATAATCCTGAGCCACCTGCATCATTTGCCTATCTGTCTGTGTGTAGATGAGCACTTTTTCAGTACTTATCCATTTACACTGTTCAATGTCTTTCCTATCATAACGTGATTTCAAATCATTTAAGTTGAAGCCACTTCATTCCTTCTTAATTCTGTACATACACTTATATATACACTTTAACAGCAAATAACAGAATCAGATGTAAATTTAATCAGTGATTTACAATGTTATTAAAGTCCAGTAAAGAGGAATGTTTTCGTACCCGTGACGTTTGATTGATGAAACATTAACTGTTAATGGACTCTACAATTGCTTCCAATACAAAAGCGGAATAGGAAAGTTTAATTCTTTTAAAATAGGAACTAAATTAGATAAACAACCACTGTGTATTTTATGAAGAAATCGTTTGACAGATTTTTTTAAATAAAACTAACTATGCTATTTACATTAATAATATTCAGAAAACCAGTTCATTAAAACGCTTTTTGAAAATAGGTGTAATGCCCTGTTGCTATAAAAGCTCTTATTTGAGTTAGACCCAAAATACATTTAATACATTACTGAAGACATTTTGTTACGATTAACGAGGCATATTAACTTAGCTCTCAAGGCTCATTGTCTACATTTTGATTCTTAATCGAGGACAGATATCTATGGGCAAAGTAATAATAATATTTTATAATATTGTATCGTTGTTGCATTTACTATTTTCTTAACAATACACATGATAAATCATAAAAATAAAACTAAGTTTACGAGTGATTTACTGTCATCTAGGCAGGCAAGATGTAAAATGAACGGGTTTTCTCCCAAACATAATACAAATATTTAAGTACAGAGCAATCAGGTAAAATACTACTACTACTATCAGGACTGTGTACTCATGTGTCACCCTTATTCTGTAATAAATCAATATAAAAATGAACAATTTAAGTACTCTCTCCCGTGTATGTTATATAAGAGGAATGAATGGTCTTCAATTTTCATTGTTACATATATTAATTTACGAAGTTAAATTACAAGAAGAATTATTTTTTATAGAGTAAGGGTGTTTTTCCACCATAGTTGTACCAGGTAGCTAAGCGGCGCACGCGGAAATATCCAACAATAGGGTAACTTCGTTTTCCAAGCCTCGCTGAGCGCAACTCAGTGAAAAATTGGTTAACGGGGCGAGGTCCCTGCACATACAAAACAAGTACTCATGCAAATCCGCATTTATCTAATACAATCTAATACAAATTTTGTACTTGTATTAGATATTCTTATTCTAATTCCCCATGGAAGTGCCGCAAAAACCAACCTAGATGTACTACAACGAAGTCAAAATTATGCTACAAAAGTATTATTTACTTACCATTATTTAACACCGACGGATAAAATATATAGAAATACTAAATACTATAAAATACTTTATCTAAAAAATCACACCAATATTGTATTCGAAATGATACAAGATATCGTTTTCAATCTTATAGAACCGACATACTCGTAGGAAAGAAAAGAATTAAGTTTGAGAGAGTGCTGCTCTACAACGAGCTATCAAATGATGTGAAAGAATGTAGTGCTATTGCATTATTCAAAAGACGCCTGTTAAATTACTTATCCTAATTTCTCCTTATTTTGGACTGCAGGTTTTTTATACTTGTTAATTGTTAAGTATTTGCTATTTATCACCGTTAAGCGAAAAGTATATTGTTCATATGTGGTAAATAAGTCTTTAGCTTGAAATAATTTAAATTAGACTACCTACGGTAGGCATTATTATTGCTTTGTACATATAATCTAGGCCGACGAAGATGGCAGTGCCAACTTTGTGAATTTGCTTGCTAAACATGTTAATAATAGCAAATCATGAAGGATTTGGCTTAGATGCTGGGCAGGTGGTTTAGCTATCATGACCAACGAGGCACTCAGGACTAATATATTATACTAACTATGGCGTGTTGCTGTAAACAAAATCTAGGAGCAGCAAAAATATTCATTTCAAAATAATATATTATTTGTAACATATTTATGTTTTTATGCCGTTTTACTTTAGAGATTAGCAAACCTGGTTACAGGCATACATGTGCAGTGGCCACTTGGCTACACCACGATACACGATAGATTTGTTTGTAACTCTTTGTGCTATAAAAGGCGACTCTCCCCGAGCTTAAAACTTCGTGAATTCTAATCAATCATTCAACTAACATTTTAAATGAATCCTAGAGTGATAATGCACCACTATAATTTTTATATATTTTTTTTAAACCGAATAGTGCCATAAGTATTACTTTTAATTTATCGTTTTAATTTTCCGCTACGCTAGCCGCCATGCTGTTCAACTCGTGACGTCACTGTCCTAGAATTTTGTCGATTTTGCAAAGGAATAAGATACTTTTTAATGTTTAGTAATGAGTTATCATCTATATCATTGTTGTGTTGTGCCTAAATGCAAAAATACGAGCATAATAACGCCAAGAAATTTATGAATTCAATTGCCAACTGATTCAAATATAAGAAATACTTGGTTAAAACTGGCAAGAAGATACCCGAACACATTGTCTACAAAAACTATACTATTATTCTGCGAAGATCATTTTGATGTAATTATGACTTATATTAGTTATAGTAGATATAGCTATCGTTTGTACAAAACATCACGAGGTGAAGGGTATCATAAGTCAAATTTCGTAACAAATTACGTTAACTTAGATACTATAACTAAACTATGTTTTATCAAAATACACTCAGACCTGGTATTGTGTTTTTGTATAAAATAAAGTTCGTAATAGGTACTTACATTGATGTTTTAATATTCCCCAACTCAGCAGAACAATTATTGGGATTGCATGCAAAAACTTTTACCACTATCAATTTATTTATCCTTGGTAGATAAGTACTTTCTGCTTTTACGAATTCATCTTCCATGATGCCTTTTCAATAAAATTCAAAATAAAACTCAATAATCGTAATGATAACTTGAAAAATTTAAAAAAGAAATAATACAGCACATTAGCTAGTTCACGGGACCCGCGACGCCGCGACAGTATCTAATATGACGGAATTCTTAAAATTGAGATATAAAATTTATAATGCAATTTTATAAATACTAATCAATATTTCTCGTTTAGTTTTTACAAAATCTATCATAAATATATATTGTTTGTTTTTTTACGTCTCGTAAAATACACTATTGTCCATCTCAGATCTTTGCCGTAAATCATACAAACACAAGGGTCAGTCTTTGTCATATTTTCAAGAGTGATCCCGCTGAGTTATTAATGTTTATCCATTTAACGAATCACGTACAAACCACAGCAACTCGTTTTATGAATTTCGTATGAGTCTGTTTATTTTGTATACCACTAATAGTTTGTTCTCTACCATATAAATAAAATTGAAGTATAAAAATTATAATAAAAAAATATAATAAAGCACGGTCCTAAGCCACCTGCATCCCTCGATTTCTTGTATGTCTTTTCAAGATTTTACTCCATCTAGAGGGGGTGGTCCTACACTTCGCCTACCGGTACGAGGCTCGAGTCGAGGAGCTCGACTTTCGGCCCCTTTCTGTTTCTTGTATATATTTATGACTTACCACTCATAGTTGGGTATAACCATGATATAGTATTATTTGCTGATGACATTTCATTAATTTCCAAATTTAAATGACAGTTAATAAACTATGGCGAAGTAAATAATGCTATATCTAAGTTAGTAATTTTGTTTAATGTTAATAGTGTGTATTTAAATGGCACTTAAAATAAATGTATGAAGTTCGTAACTCCGAATGTCGAACAAATTACTACTAATGTAATTTTTAATGGGGAGGAGCTGAGTCTTGTTGATTCCACCATTTTTCTTGGAATAATACTAGACGAAAAGCTCCAATAGGCCCTAAACATATTGTGACGGCCTAATATTATTATTAATAATTAAATTCAATATAAAGGGGCATCAAAAATAGCCTTAATATATATATAAAAAAGTAAAAGTAAAAGTTACAGCCTATATACGTCCCACTGCTGGACTCAGGCCTCCCCTCATTTCTGAGAGGGTTTAGAGCAAGGAAGTGTCCGCCGCGTTGCCCAAATACGTGTTGACGAACTTCACATGTCTTCGAAATATTTTTTTCTTATTCGTCAGACATGCATGTTTCCTCACGATGTTTTCCTTCACCGCCGAGCACGTGGTAAATCAGCACTTAAAATTGCATTTGACAATTTCATTGGTGCCGGCGGGGATCGAACCCGGGTTACTCGCGTTCTGTTATATATATATATATATATATATATATATATATATATATATATATATATATATATATACAGATATAATTTTATTGAAAAAGGGAAATAAATTATATATAATATATTTAATATATTTATTTAGAGGGATGGGGGGGAGCGTTACAACGTCAGTATATCAAAACTACCTAGCTGACTTAGCTCTGCAGAATATGCTGTAAAAAGTTGGAACTCTTACCAGTTTTGAAACAGCAAGACTAGTTTACTTTAGCTTTTACATAGCAAAATGTCGTATTGTATTTTGCTGTGAAAACACGTGACTGAGCCATTGAAATTATATTTGTTTTACAGAAGAGCTATGGCTATTAGAGCAATCTTTGATTTAAAACCTAAAGAGCCGCTTAGACAAAAAATTAAGGAAATTAATATATTAACTTTGACCTCTCAATATATTTATGAAAATATTTTGTATATAAATAAACATAAAAATTGTTTCACAAAAATAAGTCATATTCATTCTGTAAATGGTAGGAAGAGGACACAAGTTAAAAATTCATAAAAACATTTCTGTTTTCGTTTTTATGGTACTAAAGTCTTTTAAGAATTCGGCTTGTTTGGGAAACTGGAAGCCGTCAAGTTTGCATGCAAGAAAATTCCTAATGACTATCGTATCAAGAGTGTTATTATAGTCTTTTCTGAAGAATATGTCCAGCACTCTTCTGCTCCACGCCTCTGGAGTAGTTCCACCATAGATGATAGAACTAATAAGCTTCTGAAGGACTTTAAGTACCGGTATTCCACCCGCTTTCAGAAACTTTGCTGTAACTCCGTCAGGAGTCTTGCCATATATAAGATGCTGGAGAGCCATTCTAATTTTTTTAAGACTATCGAATATATATAAACCCAGGATATTATCGAGATAGTGTCGGATAAGACTTGCTTCTGGACCATTACTCACCCTTGCGTATACCTCAAAACGATGATGTGTACAGCTGCCCATAGAATATCTCAATCTCAATCAAAATCTCAGCTGTCCCGGAAACAAGGCTGCCACACGCGTTCTTCAGCTTCGACGGTTGACTTTTTTGGCATATAAATCCCTGGAAAAAACTTTAGAGCCCTGGTTGCGCTCGATTGCTTCTTCAATTCAGCATAAAATTTAAGTGTCTTTTTGTAATATCGAAATAACTGGCTGATGTACGTTTTAGGGGGTAATTAGCATGCCACTTAAAATACATAAAAAAAACATTTATAAAAAATGTATGTCTGACTGTTCGTTTTTGCGGCCTAGTCTTTGGAATGGCGAAACCAATTATATTAAGACAAATACATAAAATAAAGTGTATTTTATGATTATCTTAAATCTAAATAAAGCCACATCAATAAAAGCTACCCAGGCGAAGCCAGTAACAAATAAAACGTTGCTTATTTCTATATATATGAACAAAATTAAGTGTCTGTCTGTCCGGACTAATCTTTGGAAAGCTTGAACTGATAGTAATGAAATTTCACTGTCTGATAGTGAATTTTTTCGGACAAAATATAGCCTAGATTATCCGAAAACCTTGGAGTATGTTTTAAAAAAAATTAAATAATGATAAAACATATTTTCTAAATACATTAATAGATTCCACGTTAACAAAGCTAGAGCAATCTAGTAACACATGGCTTATATATTTAACATCCTCCCTATCAAATGTCCACTGCTAAAAATAGTCCTCCTTCATAGATTGCCTCATATGGGGGGATATCTACCATAGTTGTCAAGTTTGATAAGTGGGTTATCAAACGCAGTTTTTCCTTTTTTAGCTGTTAGCAGGAAGATGTGGCTATCTCCTGTGATCCAGCCTCCCACTGTTGCTTATTAGGAAGCCCATGGAATGATATCCGGTGGTGGGTATTACCAATCGCTACATGAGTAGTATCACATACTGTACGGTACTCGTTTAAAATGTAAAATATTTTTTTTTATTTAGAGACAATTTTTCCGATAAAATTGGCCGATAAAATTTATTCATAGACAAAATACAATAAAATACATGTAAAATTTATGTAGCTGCCTATCATATTAAGAAGGGATTTAGGACAAGGAGGTATTCACCGCGCTGGCATCCTAATCGGTTTGGAAAATTTCAAATATCTTTGAAATATCATTTTTAAGATTAAATTTTTTCAGACATGCTGGTTTGCTGTAGTGCTATATTATATTAATATATATATATATATATATATATATATATATATATATATATATATATCGGTACGTCCATAATTCTTTTGTTTGTCCTGTATGAGATAATACATTTCATTCGATTTTTTTATATAAAATGGGGGTTACAACAGCACAGTCCACAGCACACAGTGCTCCTGGTGGTAAGTGGATTCTGTGGCTTATCATAAGCATCTACATTTATCTTCAATCAATAATCAAAATGGAATCCGCGTTTCCAGTAAAAAGGGTCTCCTGTTCTCTACACTACCATACGAAACACAGCAAGCAGCAATAAGCTGTTTTTACGCTAGTATTCTGTGAGAGCGTGGTCCTTCCCCAGTCGAGCCGCCCCGTTCGTGCTACAGCCATAATAATTGTAGCGTGCCTCTGCCACGCAATAACATTAATTACGATGAATCTTCGTAGTTGTTGCGTGAGCGCCCTAGAAGGTTTCTGACAAAAATGAAATTTTTATTGTTTGCATGTTTGTTCGTTCTATGCCTTCTTTTTTAAATCCGATTACGATAATTTCTACACTTGCGGCTTGTGGAGCACAGATAGTGATAAACTAAAATGTATTTTTAAGTCGTTGTTGTGACAGCCCAATGAGTAAGATTTTATTTTAAAATTTTATGGTAGGTGAGAAAAACTAATTCGATCCCTACCATCCAGTATTTTCATAGCCTATAAAAGTCCACTGCTGATCATAAGCCTCCCCTTATATTGACTTATAAGAAGCATGTTTGCAATAGTTGATACGCTTGGAATGCGACTTAGCAAACGAAAATTTTATTTTTTAGTTGTTATTTAAATTTTGCAGCTACTTATCTCCTTGTTTGTTTCCCTTCGTCGTCCCTTGTACACCAGCACTACTTTGATACCTGCTTATTTATTATAATAGTGGTCATAAAGCGCGCTCCTGAAGCCACGTGTATCAATCGATTCTCTGCACGTTTCATCAGGTCCTCTTTATATTAATTGAAGGTTATCCAAATAGGCCGCAGCAGCCACTAACCCGATGGTAAGTGAACTAATGGCTAGTGGGTAGGTGAATGCCATCGCCCATAGACATTTATATCTATCCTCGTATAAGATTCTAAGTGCAGATGGGTTGTCACCCCTTAGAACTAAGATGAAATGCCTAGTTATCAGTAAAAAGGGTCTACGGTTCACTAAACTCACACAGCTGCTACTTCACGCTGGAATTCTTCGAAAACGTGGCCTTTCCATTGTTGAGACGCCCCATACGTGCTACATCCTTAATACAGCTGCAGCATGGATCTACCTCGTAAAATACTGTTTACTGGTAACAAGGCATTCCATCTTTGTCGTCAGGGATTACAACGTACTGCATGTTAATACCTAAAATAAGTCCTTTTCTTCTTTTGATAATGTATATTTGTTCTGTTCGAGAAATTATTTATTGAAAGTAAGAATGAACAACATGTCATTATCCGATCTTAGAGTTGGGCAAATCAAGATACGCCTGAGCATTTCACGAAACGCCGCCATTTCATGATTTGTCTGATGATTTATCCGCCATAGCACTTTTTGCCTATTTTTTCCATTATGAGACTTTGGCTTGACCTACTGTTGCTAATATAGATAGACGTTTTCATATTTTTAGAAGTCAAAGTTATAAATAATTATCGGCCCAATAATGAAATGGCTACATATTATTATGAAATGCCAAGACAGATTACGATCAGCTCAAGTCTAACGCTCGGACTACAACTTACCTATATAAATAAAGTCACTGTGCTCTTAAATCGCAGACGATCTCTTAATTGGTGGTAGATGGAGTATAACGTTACGGTTTATGAGTGATGAGTTTTAGTTTATCTTGTATGTTCATTATCTTAATTAACGTGTGGAAGATTAAACGTTAAATCGTGTCTTCCATTTTCTGGGGAGGCTTATTGAAATATGATGTTTATGTCTGCTGGATGAAAATACTTAAAGTTTTTGGGCCATTTCGTTGATTCCTAAATCTTAATTTTTTTATTACGGAATTGAAAAAAAAATACATTTTGGATTCAAGGTGCTTGATTAATCTGAAACCATTTGAAATATTATGATCGTACAAATACAAGTTTTTCTAGTCTTAATTACTTATCATTTTTTTTATATCAGTGGATGCAGGTGATTTCCGATGGTGTTTTTTTTTGGTATTCTTTTAAAACCAGTTAAGAGCTGCGTTGATGTAAAATTTTTAGGATACGAAATTTAACTAAAAAGCTAAAACATTGGGTAAGGGTGAAACGCAAATAAATTTGCCTTGGCGTCTGACGTCTCACTGCGCTTATGGTACGAGGGCGGCACTGAAAATTTCGGGAATCAAGCAAGTGACACAACATTACTATTTAAAAATTTATTTATTGCTTTTTGAAGTATTCTTCGCGAAATTTGACATATTTTTCCATACGATGGAACCAATCATTGAAGCAAACATTCCATTCGGATGTTGGGGGTCTCCAAAATGGCTGTTTTGTAGGCGTCCACATCTTCTTCAGGTGATGAAAATCTCTGTCCACGCAATTTATTCTTTATTTTAGGGAAAGTATAGAAATCATTAGGGTTTAGGGGGGGCTGTACGGCGTATGGTCTAATAATTCTATATTTTCTTGCTCTAAAAACTCTTTTGTTCTGTGTACGGTGTGAGAACTCGCATTGTCGTGATGGAGGATGATGCGGCGGTTGCAGTTCTCTTTACGGAGTTTAGAAACGATCTGTGACAAACAAATGCTAGCATACCATTCTGCATTAACCGTTCTTTGTCACTCAAGAGGAATAGTCGTAAAATGGCCGGTTTTGGAGACAAACTTGGCCACCATTTTTTTTTGCAACACTCCGTGAACGAACAATTTTTGTTGGCTTTAACTCATTTTCGAACACCCAAACTCGTGACTGGTTTTTTGTTTCGGGTTCGTATGCATATATCCAGGATTCGTCACCTGATACGATTTTTTATACAGCATTTGAGGATCCTGCGTGGAATCTTTCGAGAGTTCTGACGCACCAAGTAACGCGAGCCGCTTTTTGCTCTTCACAGAGCGAATGCGGTATCCATCGGGAAAACAACTTTTTACACCTAATTGTTCATGCAAGATTATTTGTATTTGACTCATGCAAATGTCTAAAGTTGCCTGAATTTCGCGGTATGTTACATGTCGATCTTCCTCAATCAGCTTACGCACAGCATCAACGTTTTCTTGGGTGACTGCAGTTTTTGGACGACCTAGACGGGGATCATCACTGAGCTTGACACGTCCACGTCGAAATTTAGCAAACCAGCGATAAATTGTGGTTTTGGATGGGGCTTCATCACCAAATGCAGAAATCATCCGGTCAACTCACTGTTTTTGTGTTAAACCACTTCGAAAGTCATAATAAATCATCGCTCTTGAATTTTCTCGAGTCAATTCCATTTTCTCAACGACTAAACAAGTTTGACAAAACCTTATTACAAGACCTAGAATCTTTTTT
This sequence comes from Parnassius apollo, assembly GCA_907164705.1. NCBI lineage: Eukaryota > Metazoa > Arthropoda > Insecta > Lepidoptera > Papilionidae > Parnassius > Parnassius apollo. Next base: position 278,492 of record CAJQZP010001507.1, on the reverse strand, counting down.
TAAATAAATAAATGGTATTCGATTTTTAAAACCAAGGAGTTTTCAATTAAAAACATTTTAATATGACAGGAACAGTGGAAATATTCCATACCCGATACTTTTAGTGCAGCCTTTTCTGGTTTAACAGGAAATTAGGTTAAAATAACTCCGGAGGCTTGTATATTTTCTAACAAATTATCATGATTAATAAGAATGGAGTCCGATTTAGTTGTACTCGCAGGAAATTCAATGCCATTTATTCACTTCGTGAATTATCATAAGATTAGCAACACGCAATATTTTTTTCTTTAAGTTTGTGTAAATGTAAAAGATTGCGGTGATGTGATGTGAATTTAAACACAGATGGGATATGTAAATTGTTAGGGGCTTCTGTGAGTACCGCTCTATTATTACGTATACAAAGCAAATACAAAATGACTGGCAAAGAAGTATGAAACACGTATATTTTAACTATGACAATCTTTGGGGGACCTAGTTGAGCAGTGGACTTGTGTTAAAATATAAAGATGTGTAGTGTTATGCTACTTACATACCATTTTACACTATTTTAAATTTATTTTTCCATTCTGTTTTTGATTTTCTGCATTCATCTCAAAACTGGATATTTTGCATCACCTTTATTTCCATAGGTACCTGTAACATTTTTAAACCATAAGAACACAATAACAAATCATTTTCACTTCGTATTTTCACGTTATCAGCACTTTTTAAATCGGTGTCAATGGAGTCTACCTTTTTCGGTCTTTTTATTTAGTTCTCCGTAACTCTGCAATTTCGGTTTTCGTGCGCGCTGTTGCGCTACCTTTTTTTCCTATATAAATAATATCTCATTTTCACTTAAATCTTGCCGTTTCTCTATTACGAGCCTAAAACCAAAATTTGACATGTTTTGACATCGTTGTTTATCTGGTTGTCATGGCAATTTTTATTCAAATATCGTTACCGGCCTGATGTTTTTACTTAAAAAATACTCTTTTCTTCTTGGCCATTTACAAAAATTTGCTTTTAATTTAAATTATTTCAAATAATTTCTCGTTCTTATCCCAGATCCGTCTTCAAAGATCTGAAAAGACACACCTTCAATGGTAAAAGCTGTCCAAGAGCCTTTCTTCAAAAACTTGAATAATACTACTTAGCTCGTGGCTTATCCAAAAACTTGTTGATCTCTCAAGCATTTGAAATTTTCACCGACAATGCTCTTCATTGGTTCAGATTTAAATATAATCAGAATCCAAACTTAACTTGGAACGAACTTTCCTCTTTATTAATCAAAGACTTTGGTGGTTTTGATTATGATTATAAACTTCTAGAAGCGATTAGGAACCGAATTCAAGGCCGTGATGAACCTATCGTCATCTATATTTCTATCATGTCTGGAATGTTCACTCGTCTTTCGAAGAAACTTTCTGAAACAGAACAATTGGAGATTATTTTGAGGAATATTCGCCCATGTTATTCAGTCTTCGTAGCTCTAAAAGACATTGACTCTATCGACTCTCTTCTGGCTACTTGCCAAAACTATGAAAAGTTCCTTGACAGAGACAAACAATTTAAAGAACCAAATGTACAACAAAGTCCTCTTATTTCTGAATTCAACTACAAGCATTCCACTTCAAGTTCATTTGGCTATTCAAATTCTTCTAATAACTCACAACCTTCTCCTCCCTTTATGAATAAATTCACTTCATCCTACAAATACCCTTCTAGACAAGTTAATAGTCTCTCTCAAACTAAAGCTCCTCAAGAAAGCTCTTTTTGTGTTCGCTGTCGTAAACAAGGTCATACTTTGAACACTTGTACTCAACCACGATTGGTGATTTGTTTCAAATGTGGTCTTAAAGGTTTTAAAACTGCAGATTGCCCTACTTGTTCTCCCAAACCACATACTAGTTCAAAAAACTAACTGCTGACTTGAAAAGTAACTTAAACTTTGATAATGACGATTGGGCTAGTTGGATTAAAACAATTCAAAACTTCTTTTCTTGTTACAAAATCTCTTCTACACTCAACTCCAAAGAACAAGATCTTAATCGTCCATTCGTTAATTTCAAAATTTATGACTTAACTTTATCTGGTTTACTAGATTCTGGCAGCTCAGTAACTATTCTGGGTAATAATTCTCATTTGGAAATTCTTAAACTGGGCTGTAAACTTTTCAAGTCAGATCTTATTACTATCTCTACTGCTAATAATCAAAAAGTTAATTCCTTGGGTTATTTTGACTTACCTGTTCATTTCAATAATCAAACTCATTTGATTAAAGCTTATGTTTTTCCGGAAATATTTCCTTTGCTAATCCTAGGTATTGACTTTTGGAGAAAATTTAATCTGTTACCTAGTGTTTTATCTTCTCTTAACTTTACAGAATCTAAATGCTCTGCTATCGAAACTAAAGATATTAAAGTTTTACCTTATGAGCATTTAACTCCTAACCAAAAGGACATCGCTAACGACATCATCCAACGCTTCAAGACAATTTCTTTTGAAGAAAAAGGTATCCTGGGGAGCACACAATCACCCATAAGATTGATACTGGTAATTCTCTTCCAATCAAACAAAGATGTTACAGACTGTCTCCTGAAAAACAAAAGGCGTTAATTAATGAAGTTGATAAGATGCTGGGATGGAACGTCATTGAACAATGCGAAAGTCCTTGGTTATCTCCAGTTCTCATCACTCCGAAGAAGAATAGTGAATGGCGTTTCTGCGTAGACAGCAGGAAGCTTAACTCAGTTACACGTCGTGATGCTTATAGTCTGCCACTAATAAGCGAAATTTTGGACAACCTGAAGAATGCCAAATACTTATCAAGCATCGACATTGCGAAAGCATTTTGGGAGATTCCCTTGAATCCTGCTGATAAAGATAAAACTGCATTTTATGTACCTGGAAGAGGTATGTTTAGATTCAAGGTAATGCCTTTTGGTCTCACTAACTCACCTGCAATTCTACAAAGATTAATGGATATGCTTTTTACTCCTGAATTTGAGAACAAGGTATTTTGCTATCTGGATGACATCGTTATAATTAGCGAAACTTTTTGATGAATACATATCGCTTCTCATGAAAGTTCATGAAAAACTTTCATATGCTAATCTGACTATTAACTTTGAGAAGAGTCAATTCTTCAAGAAAGAACTGAAATACCTTGGTTTTCTAGTGGACGAGTATGGTCTACGTGCTGATCCAGATAAAATAAAAGCTATTTTAGAATATCCTGTACCTACTTGCAGAAAAGAAGTACGAAGATTCATAGGCAACTGCAGCTTGTTCAGAAGATTCATTACAAACTTTAGCACTATTGCATCTCCACTCAACCGACTAACCTGTTCCGGGAAGAACGCTCCTAAATTTTTATGGAATTCACGAGCTGCAGCTGCTTTCCGGAGACTTAAAGAAGCTTTGGTAACTGCTCCTGTCCTTGCTTGCCCTAACTTCAAACTACCCTTCTCTGTACATTGTGATGCATCAAATTATGGCATAGGAGCAATGCTTACTCAACATCAAGATGACAAAGAAGTCGTGATTGCTTACATGAGTAAAGCACTAAATAAAAATCAACAGAACTACTCAACTATTGAAAGAGAAACATTGGCTGTAATAACTGCGTTAGAACATTGGCGATGTTACCTAGACAATGGTAAAGAATTTACAATATATACTGACCATGCTGCACTTAAATGGTTTCAGAACTTATCGAATCCATCAGGAAGACTTGCTCGCTGGACTTTACGCTTATCATGCTTTAACTTTGTCCTGAAACATAAAAAAGGAAAGGATAACGTTGTTCCAGATTTATTATCAAGACATAAGAATCAAGAACGTCCTGATACACGAGAAACTTCACCTCAAGGCGTACATCCTATTACGATTGAAGAACCACCTGATCGTGAACTTGAGCACTACAACAAGATTTTTCTCGGATGCTCTAACAACCCAGATGCATATCCCAACTACACTATCAAGGATAACAAACTTTACCGCTGCATCCATTCTCTCGATCGTCTAAACGATGACTTTATTTGGAAAGAAGTTCCACTACCTCAAGATAGACATGCACTTATTGAAGTTAACCATGGTTTCCCTTCAGAACTCCATCTTGGTATCTTCAAGACATTCAAGAAAATATCTTTAAAATACTATTGGCCTGGTAAGTTTAAGGACATTGCCAAATTAATCTCGTCTTGTGAAACCTGCTTAACCTACAAACACCCTAATCATTCTCCCTATGGTCTTATGGGTAAACCCAAACTTTGCTCCAGACCTTTTCAAACTATATCCTTAGATCTTATGGGTCCATTACCTATGACTCGTAGACGAAATCAGTATATTCTAGTAATTAACTGCAATTTTACTAAATATACTATGATTTTTCTCCTTAAACGTGCTACTTCAGCTAATATTATTAATCTTTTGGAAAATTCAGTTTTCCTAGTTCATGGCATTCCCCAAACTATTATAATGGACAACGCGGTTCAATTTCAGTCGCGAGAATTCCAATCATTCTTAAATTCTTATTACGTTCCTTGTATTTTTCTGACAGCTTTATATTGTCCTCAGGTTAATCCTACGGAGAAGTTTAATAGTACAATTATTACAGCTCTAGCATCTCTAGTAGGAGACGATCATAGATCCTGGGACAACCATCTTGCTAAGATTCAGTACGCAATGAACAGCGCTACAAATGTAGCTACTGGCTTTACTCCAAACTTTTTAGTCTTTGGTAGGGAAACAATACCTTGTGGTTCCTTCTATACTCCAACTCAGAACCTTGAGGAATTGATATTTATGCCTCGTGATATTTACGCGTCTAATGCTGGTCTCCTCTCATCTATTTTTCACAAAGTTCAAACTAAACTTCACATAGCTCACGCTAAAAATAGCGCTCGCTATGATCTTCGCCGGTCTTTTAAAGAATTTAATGTGGGAGACACTGTTTGGCGTAAAAACCATGTTTTAAGCAATGCCGGCGCATACTTTAATGGTAAACTTGCCCCTAAGTTCATCAAGTGCAAAGTGATAGCTAAACTGTCACCACTAGTCTATGTGCTTGAAGACCCTAATGGAGTTAGAGGCAAGTGGCACATCAAAGATGTAAAATCATAAATTTTTTTAACTTTTATTAACTGTTAATTTGTATATATGTATAAATATCACCATCATTCTCACCTTATTATTTTTATTTCTTTGTTTGTTTGGTGATCCAGTGTTCTTCAACACATCTTGCTTTAAGACCTCGAACTTTTGGTTACTTTTGGTTAATCTTCACTTTTTATCCAGACACACCTTTTAGTGATGTTGCTCATCTCTGGCTTTGAGCCCTACCGCTCTGGCCGTTCTTAATCTTTACTTAAGTCATAGCGACTAAAGCTTGCTTAAGATTAATTTCTTTATCTTTATCTTCACTTGGGAGCGGCTGACTACTCCCTTAATAATTTTTTTTCCACGCAGGAGCGGATGACAACTCCTTAAATAAGCCTGAATGTCCTTTCGAAAACACACTTTTAGAGTGGTAGTCATTGAATGTGAACTCCACCCTTACCTGAATGCAGATGATGAATGTAAGAGATAATATATCTGATTTTTCAGATTTTAGTGCAAAGCTGTGTTTTTATGGTTTATTTTAGAATGTACATATCAAAATTTTTGCTGAGTCAAAAATTTTCCAGGGTCGGGGGGAAAATGTGGTGTTATGCTACTTACATACCATTTTACACTATTTTAAATTTATTTTTCCATTCTGTTTTTGATTTTCTGCATTCATCTCAAAACTGGATATTTTGCATCACCTTTATTTCCATAGGTACCTGTAACATTTTTAAACCATAAGAACACAATAACAAATCATTTTCACTTCGTAATTTCACGTTACCAGCACTTTTTAAATCGGTGTCAATGGAGTCTACCTTTTTCGGTCTTTTATTTAGTTCTCCGTAACTCTGCAATTTCGGGTTTCGTGCGCGCTGTTGCGCTACCTTTTTTCCTATATAAATAATATCTCATTTTTCACTTAAATCTTGCCGTTTCTCTATTACGAGCCTAAAACCAAAATTTGACATGTTTTGACATCGTTGTTTATCTGGTTGTCATGGCAATTTTTATTCAAATATCGTTACCGGCCTGATGTTTTTACTTCAAAAATACTCTTTTCTTCTTGGCCATTTACAAAAATTTGCTTTTAATTTAAATAATTTCAAATAATTTCTCGTTCTTATCCCAGATCCGTCAAAAAGTATAAAAGCCGAAGAATCGGCCAATAGAGGTTCTCACTTCAGCTTTGATACGAGAAGCACCTCTTAAAGGCTTTATCCGCACTGCCTCGGGATCTTGCAAGCCTCTGCCTTCTCCTGAAGTCGTCGCCTAGCCACGCCTACGCCTCCACCTACTAGTGCCCGCGCTATCTTCGGCCGCTGTGCGTGCTTGTCTCAAGCGCTGCGTGTTCCTACTCCAGACGCTGCGTGTCTCCGGCGCTCCGGGCGCTGTGTGTGTCTACTCCGGGCGTTGTGTGTGCTTACTCCGAGCGGTGTGTGTGTGCCTACTTTAAGTGCTGCGTGTACCTGCTCAATACGCTGTGTGTACCTACTCCAGACGCTGCGTGGACCTACTCCAGACGCTGCGTGTCTACTCCAGGCGCTGTGTGTGTCTACTCCGGGTGTTGTGTGTGCTCATTCTGGTCGCTGTGTGTGCCTACTTCAAGCGCTGCGTGTACTTAGATTAGGCGCTGTGCATCTACCACAGGCATAGCCTGTACATACATTGTTTCCGTACTCATTTATCTTTGTAAACTTTTATTTTTTTTTTAAAAAAATTGTAATTCACTATCATCACTACAGCCCATCATCACCCTCATACCTTTTTTTTTATATAAAAAAAGCTGTAAATATCTTTACAAATTTTAAATAAATTATTTTCTTTTTGGTTGTTTCGTTGTTAGGTTAGGTTCTATAGTTTTTAATTGTGGCTTTACATTTTATAAAAGAAACTGTAAATATCTTTACAAATTTTAAATAAATTATTTTCTTTTTGGTTGTTTCGTTGTTAGGTTAGGTTCTTTAGTTTTTAACTGTCGCTTTACGAGAGATGATGAAGACGATGGTAGTATTATTAGGCAATACTTAAGCAATAGTATTTAACAACTAACCCATATGTGTAAATGTTGATGTAGCAGAAGATGGTTTAGCGCAATGACTAACTTAACAAGAGCCTATTCACGCTTGCCTAGTAGAAATCTACATTATAATTTAATGAAAATATAGGTATATAATGATTTCTTATATTTACGCGAACACTACACATTGATTAAAACTACTTTTACGGATTTCATCGCGTTTAATTTATGTTACTTTTAATACCCGACGTTGCGGGTACTTTCGAGCACCCATGGTCACGGGGGACTGAGGTGACTGACATCCCAATGTACCTTCACCTTTTTAATTATTGTTTTTGGTTCAATCTACGCAGAATGAACTCAATGTGTTTTGAAGTCTTGCAGTGGTATACGTGGGTTTAATTTTAATTTTATTAATTATAGGGTCCCAAGCAGGTGATAGTACCAAGCCTCCTTCTCTATTGAAATTAGAACTCTATTGAATTTAGCCTTAAGTATAATCCTTGGTAGGAATCGATGTTCTTTTGCGAGGATTTTGTGTTCTATAAAATCTGATGTAATAGTTAGGGCCGTCTACGATATGATCACAAACTGCAGACTTCCCAGAATGAGATGATTAGGTGCTTCACGTCAGCTATTTCTTCCTTTTCACATGTTCTAATTGATCTTTTTGTTTGCGACACCTCCGACATAATATGGTAGTACAGCAGGCACATGCTTGACTGTGGTCGGCTCCACTTGGTCACTGTGACGTAGACGCAGGACCCGAAGCTTGTTGTCGTGCAGAACCTGCTTGACGCGCTGAAGCTCGGTGGCCAGATGTTTGCTGTCACAGATCCCTCATGCTCTCTTTAATCCCAATGTGTAAATGTTGCCCACGGTCGCTTACTAAATAAGGATAATGATGAGATTCATCATTTAAATATTGGATTGTGTGGGTCTTTTCAAGTGAAAACTTTTTTAGCACCGTTGTGATTTGAAAGTCTATGAAACGAAAAAGCGGGAGTAAAAAGAGACACACATAAATTCATAAGATTTAATGTGGGAGAAAATTAGATAGGAAGCATTATAGATTATAGCTCATTGCTCGCGAGAATAAAGTCGTAAACGCCGCCGAAACGGCGTCGCTTACGCGTTTTGTTCAACAAGGTACGAAGGTGTCGTGTGCCTATGGATTTTTTTTATTTAAAAAAAAAGAATATTAACAATGCTATAAACATTACTAATATTCACCTTAACCACTCGAGGTAAGCTTAAATTGCTTATATTACGAGTAGTTCACGCAAGTAGTCGAATGGTGGATTCGAACCCACGACGTTATTGAGTTCGTGGTCTGCGTCCTGCGATTAGGCTACTGTCGCTAAACAAGCAGTGAAGAACGGCCAACCTCAACTTCGTAATAGGTAAAATTAATATTAATCTTTACGTAATTAGTTATTATATAAGGTATATCACAAAAAAAAGAGTAATATAATATCAGTGTCTAATATTTATTTATATATATATATATATATATATATATATATATATATATATATATATATATATATATATATATATATATATATATATATATATATATATATATATATATATATATATATATATATTAAAAGGATTGTTACATTTATTTACTATAAAATTAAATTTTCTTATATTTTATGCCAAACTTGTAGTTTAAATTATAATATTAAATAAATCACTTAAAGTATTTGTATTTTATATTTCATTTCATTTGAAGGTTTCACTTTTTAAGCGTGTGAGCTGCACGCATGTTTTTTTTTCTAAACAGTATGATCTACAGTGTTGTTAGGATATCGAATGACTAACACATCTAGGAAAGCTAAGGAATTATTTGCCCCTAACTCCATAGTAAATTGAATTTTAGAGTTTATGGAATTAGGATGTCCTAAAAATGCAGTTTCTTTGTATGATGGTAAAATTGTGAAAGTATTGTCTATGTTACGCTTGTAGAACCTTGGAGTAACCAGTAAGGAGGGCTTTCTTCTCAAAGTCTTCCATGAATATGTCGGCGACAATAGATGGTACAGGTGAGCCCATCGCAACACAATCTACTTGCTTGTAAAACTCTTTCTTCTACTACTACATATTCTGGTGACATGTTATTTTCAACTAGTTTCCTAGTTATAATTGAGATGCAGTCTCCAACAGGTACGCATGTGCAGGGAAGCACCCGAAACCTCCGGTGTTAAAAATAAAATTAATTAAACGCGATAAAATCCGTAAAAGTAGTTTTAATCAAAGATGGATATATATTATAACATGTAAGTTAGTAGGATGTATGTATACATACGTGTTTTATTCAATTTAGATGTTTTGTCTTTTTTTCACAGTCATCTATAAATATCTGCAACAATAATTGAATTTCAGGTAAGTGGTAGGCCTTTTAAAATTCTAAGGCACAGTAGTCCGATGGTAATGTTTATACTGCAAACTCAGAAAGTCGGGGGTTCGAATCTGCCAACCGAATACTTTTATGAACCATAACACATGCATAGTAAGTTTACTTAGACTTGTTAACGGGAGTATTAGTAATATTAAAAGCGTTACCAGTATTCTTTAAAAAATAAATAAAGGAATAGACTAATTTCTTAAAGATATTGTTCTTATCAGTCCGGATAAACTGCTGGCGGCAATAAATACTCTAATATTGTTGTGCTGTATGCGTAGCAGTAAATTTCTTTTTAAACGCACATAACATAGTGGTAGACTTTAGGTAACTCCAGCCTGGGTAAACATGCTTAATAACAGTCCAATTATATGGCCATCAAAATATTAATTAAATTACTACCAGACGTTTTGAATGAACAAAGTATTAAAGTAATTAACAAAAATCCGAAATCTTTCATGCTACAACAACGTTCCTTTTTGTAAAAGAATATTTAGAAGTAATTAGATCGCATTTAATTAAATATTCATTGTGAAATATTTTATGTATTTTTAGTTATTTGAATACTTAGAATGTTTTTGACATTATCATAGCAATCACGTTGATTAATTTACATTGTGATATTTTTATTTATTCTTCGCTAGTCTCTTGTTAAAATATATTCTATTTAACTTGTACAGGGCAATGCTCTCAGATTTGCAATGTCTGAAAAGACCATTGAGTTAAAGAACATAAAATATTGTTAGTTTGACCTAAGATCTTCATATATTTTAATCTCTATATTATATAAAAAAATAATTGCTGTCTGTTGGTCTCGCTAAACTCGAAAATGCCTAATGGCTAGTCCGTGCAAAACCGGGGCCCATAGCTAGTAGCTAATGAATAATTTGAAATGGTAATGTTATTAGTCTCCTTCATCGATATAATTTGAATTGGTCTTCGGCATAGCAGAATTTATTTAAATTCTGCTATAGGTTTAAGAACCGTGGGTGAGCCGTGCCAGTGGCTACAACAACTTAGCTAATTGCAATTTTAAATGCTGATTTATGTTCCCTCAAAGCAACAAGCACGTCTGGGTGATTAAAGGAAATATGATGAAACTAAGATATCTAAGAAATAAAAAATCTTTTTCGAAGACATATGGGAACTCTACCAACATGCATTGTGGCAGTATCAGTCCTCTCAGAAATGAGATGACGGCTGTGCCCGGGAGCTGTATATAGGCTGTGCTTTTCCTTTTTAAAACGCTAGAGTTATCGTATACATAAAGTGGACTCAATGCCCGATACAATTTAAAAACTTAATTAATAATATTTTCCTCCAAATGAATTTCAGTTTTTCAATTTCAATTTCAGACAAACACAACACAACACACGACTGGAACAACGGCTTTACGTGCTATCAGAGGCTGTCTGAAACAAAGCCAAACAGCAGACTAAGTTTTGCTACTGAGAATTTATAGATGGAAAACCCCAACAAATGATTTTGGCAAGACCAGGAATTTGTACCCGGGACATCATGATCGACAGTCATACTCACGACCACTATACCAACGTATAATAAAATTATTAAACATGATGTACTCGTATTTATATTCTTGTTTCTCCGAACCAGTTGCAAAAGGACAAAAATGAAGTTCAATAAGAATTAAATACTTGTAATAAATTAAAAAAAAATCTATTCTATTTTATTTTGTTGAAGCCCCCATGGGTTCTTCAACGTTTCACACTATTATAGTGGTTCAAGTGCCGCCTCACGCCTCAACATGTTGTTGTACTTTTATTGTTTGCTACATAACATAATATAAAGAGTAGCATATGACCAAAATAATAAATGCCTGCCTTTTCTAGGGAATTTACGTAACAAAGAACCATTTACAAATAATTTTACACATTTCTCGAATTGTCTCAGTATTATATACATTTTTTATGAATTTATACATAACATATCAGTGAATTAAATTCCTCTAGCTAAAATAATGAAAAAATCTGATTGAATTGTGAAAACTAAGAAAAAGCTTATGATATTAGATTTATTATGGCTCCAGTCTGTGTAATGTATTTTCTTTCGAAGGAATAAAAATAATATAAATATTCCGGAACTTCTGTTATGTTCTTTTATTTCAAAGAGCAATTGAAACAGAACAGGTTGCATCTATGACAAGATCTCCTCTAAATTTCATCCATTATTTATTATTCATTCTTGCAATATTTACATTTTATTCTAAAGTGCGTTATATTAACTTTTTTATAATTATTATATTTTAGGACTTTTTAGTTTCCCTAATAGTTTTTAGTTTTGAGTCATAATTATGCATCGTTAGATGCAAATATAATCTTAGCTCAATTAAAAAGTGCAAGTAAATCATCATCGATTAACATAGCAAAAATACATACTTATTCCACGCAACCGATTTTCTGGACACAGTCAGTGTAGGATAAATAATTTGAGCTAAGGAAACTTAAAAAAAAACACGCATTGACCATAGCTGTGTTCGGAATTCTAGAAGTAGGTGAAAAATGAATTGCTACATTCCTTATACATACATATACTTATACATTAAAGTCAAGCTAAGAAACAACATTTTGAAAGTATAGTGGTGGTGTAATATACACTACACTATATCATATCGTTTGTTTTTACCGTTTTTTTTCGTACCGTTGGTGTCGTAAGATGCGATATAGGGAAACAAACCATGAGATGGGCCGCAACAGCTTCCAAATAATTAGTTTAAAAATATCTGCGGTCGCCAACACTCAGGCCAAGCGTAGCTACTCTGATAAATATGTGTCTGAAGCAATAAATAAGTGAGATCTATGTTTAGCAGCGATATTTTTAAATATTGTAGCGGCAATTTTATAAAGTGTGTAAAAACACTATTAATATCGCGATCGATATAGAAAAATCCTAGTTTGACGTGACCGTAATCTGAAACGATGTTATCCTTTCATGCGTTAAGGCTTCCGTCTAGCTTTGCTGTTTTACATTCCCAGCCATTAGAGGGGGCGCTCTCCCCCGTGCATAAATACGTTCGAGATCACAGGTGAAAGTTGCTCTACTTCATTTAATGTATAACTTATTAATTTTTTTCCAAAAATATTCCTTTTACTTTTGTCGTGGTAGTATAATTTTTTACCTTTTTTATATTTCATAAATGTCGTTTTTAGTAATAATTATACGGGGTGTAGGTTTAAAAAGGGTATATACAACCGAAGGAAAATAAAAACTTTCAGGCTTCTTTATTTACAACAAAACAAATAAAATACTTTAGTAATAATTCACAGTTTTTTTAGCTTTCTTCAACTTCAACGTGAATGTAGGTAGGTAATTGTTCTTACCAATAGGTCCAAAGTTCACCTTAAAACAGTTACAGTTGTTAATAAATACTCTAATAATTGTTCACCAACTAACTTTATATTAGTTTAATTTACTTCGTATAAGATTACCGTTACACAAAAGTAATGTTTTAATATTTCAATTAAACGTGGAATATCGTTTTGTTCACTAGGAACTGATTTATTCTTCCACTGTTATTCACCTTTTTTTAAACTTTCATCGATAATGTTCGTTTATTTTTACTAATTAGTCCGTATTCCGTATTTTTCATAATAACTCCTATTACATCCACTGGCAAATTTACATAATTAAAATAGGGCTAGTTGAATGATCCGTGCTCGGAGAACCATTTATACTTTATAATAAGGTGCACTTTTTTTTGGTTTTTATTGTTTTAATTGGTTCACTTACAGGCGAAATAATCAAAGAAACGTGTCTACACTCAATGATAACTTTATTCTTACTGAATTGACACATTATGACATCTATTGCCGTGCAAACAACTACAGGGAAATACATTGGTTTTTATGGATAATATATAGGGTTACCCGGCAGCTAGCAAAAAAAAATCGAATATGTCTAAAAAGATATAGATAGACGCTTTCATATTTTTAGAAGTCAAATTTATATATAATTATCGGCCCAATAATGAAATGGCTACATATTATCATGAAATGCCCAGACAGATTACGATCAGCTCAAGTCTAACGCTCGGATTACAAATTGCCTATACAAATAAATTCATTGTGTTCTTAAATCGCAGACAATCTCTTAATTGGTGGTAGATGGGGTATAACGTTACGGTTTATGAGTGATGGGTTTTAGTTTATCTTGTATGTTCTATATCTTAATTAACGAGTGGAAGATCAAACGTTAAATTGTATCTTCCATTTTCTGGGGAGGCTTATTGAAATATGATGTTTATGTATGTTAGATGAAAATACTTAAAGATGTTGGGTCATTTTATTGATAACTAAATCTTAATTTTTTATTATGGAGTTGAAAAAAAAGTATTTTGGATTCAAGGTGCTTGATTAATCAGAAACCATTTGGAATATTACGAAAGTACAAATACAAGTTTTTATAGTTATAATTACTAATCATTTTTTTATGTCAGTGGATATAGGTGATTTAAGATGGTGTTTGTTGGTATTCTTTCTTTATAGTAATGGTGCTATAGCGACACTTTTGAAGACGATCGACTTCGGTGAAAACTCAATTATTTTAATTAATCTTTACTCTACATGCATATATGTATGTATGTTATTAAGCAGAAGATATTTAAGGGTTTGCAATTACCAGTCTTAGTTGATTTGCCATTAATAATTATTGTCCTATATTGCGACTTCCGAATGGAATACAGATATAAGTACCTACATATTAATATTTTTTAACACAGTATCCAAGAAAAAACTGATATGACTACTATTATTTGTAAATTTCCAGCATTAAAATTATCGCTTAAAAATTCTATTAGTAAAAATATTATCTACTAAGTTATGACAAAAGTTAAAGTAATAATATTATATTTAAGAGTGTACTATTATGAGTAGCTTCAGTATGGTTTAATTTTAAGTCATTGTGTATTGAGCTTTACCGTTGAAACTAAAACTTCAATGTCATATAATGCTGTAAATTATAAAATAAATTTCCTTAAAAAGTCTTTTAATAATTTACCTCCCTAACTTTGAGAAATATTTATTTAAAAGCGGTAATATACGGCAGCAGTATACGGTAGTATTACAGAAGTCAAAACCTTTTCTGGTTAAACCGGAAATTAGGTTAAAATAACTCCCGAGACTTGTATATCTTCTAACAAATTATCATGATTAATAAGAATGGAGTCCGATTAATTGTACTCGCAGGAAATTCAATGCCATTTATTCACTTCGTGACATATCATAAGATTAGCAACACGCAATATTTTTTTCTTTAAGTTTGTGTAAATGTAAAAGATTAGGGCAATGTGATGTGAATTTTAAACACAGATGGGATATGTAAATTATTAGGGGTTTCTGTGAGTACTACTCTATTATTACGTATACAAAGCAAAAACAAAATGACCGGCAAAGAAGTATGAAACACGTATATTTTTATCTATGACATTCCTTGGGGGACCTAGTTGAGCAATGGACTTGGGTTAAGCTATAAAGATGATGATGACGATGGTAGTAATATTTTAGCTAATATTAGCCAATGCCTAAACAATAGTATTTAACTACTATCCCATATGTGTAAATGTTGATGTAGCAGAAGATGGTTTAGCGCAATGACTATGCTTAACAAGAGCTTATTCACGCTTGCTTAGTAGAAATCTACATTATAATTTAATGGAAAGATAGGTATATAATGATTTCTTATATTTAAGCGAACACTATACATTGATTAAAACTACTTTTACGGATTTAATCGCATTTAATTTGTTTTATTTTTAATACCCGACGTTTCGGATACTTTCTGGCACCCATGATCACGGGGAACTGAGGTGACGTCCCAATGTACCTTCACCTTTTTAATTATTGTTTTTGTTTCGATCTACGCAGAATGAACTCAATGTGTTTTGAAGTCTTGCAGTGGTATACTTTACTTGTGTATATATAAAAGTGGTATAATTTAATTTTAACTTTATTAATTATAGCGTCCCAAGCAGGTAATAGTACCAAGTCTCCTTCTCTATTGAAATTAGGATGCTTTTTAATTTCAATAGCCTTAATTATCATACTTGGTAGGAATCGATGTTCTTTTGCGAGGATTTTGTGTTCTATAAAATCTGATGTAATAGTTAGGACCGTCTAGGATATGATCACAAACTGTAGACATCCCGGAATGAGATGATTAGAAATGCTTCACGTCAACTATTTCTGCCTTTTCACATGTTCTAATTGATCTTTTTGTTTGCGACACCTCCGACATAATATGGTAGTACAGCAGGCACATACTTGACTGTGGTCGGCTCCACTTGGTCACTGTGACGTAGACGCAGGACCCGCTTGTTGTCGTGCAGAACCTGCTTGACGTGCTGAAGCTCGGTGGCCAGGTGTTTGCTGTCACAGATCCCTCATGCTCTCTTTAATGCCAGTGTGTAAATGTTGCCCACGGTCGCTTGCTAGATAAGGGTGATGATGAAATTCATCATTTAAATATTGGATTGTGTGGGTTTTTGAAGTGAAAACTTTTTTAGCACCGTTGTGATTTGAAAATCTATGAAACGGAAAAGCGAGTGTAAGCTCGTTCTTTTGTGTGTGTTTTTTTTTTTTTAAAGAATATTAACATGCTTCTTTTTCTTACACTCGCGTATTGAGTTCGTGGTCTGCGTCCTGCAATTAGGCTACTGTCGCTAAACAAGCAGTGAAGAACGGCTAACCTCAACTTCGTAATGGGAAAAATTAATATTAATCTTTTCGAAATTATTTATTATATAAAGTATATCGAAAAGAACAATATAATATCGGTGTCGATATATATATATATATATATATATATATATATATATATATATATAATAAGGATTGTTACATTTATTTACTATGAAATTAAATTTACTTATATTTTATGCCGATTTGTATTTTAAATTATAATATTAAATAAATCACTTAAAGAATTTTATATTTCATTTCATTTGAAGGTTTAACTTTTTAGGCGTGTGAGCTGCACGCTTGTTTTTTTTTCTATGCACAATATGACCTATAGTGTTGTTAGGATTTCAAATATCTAACACATCTGGGAAAGCTAAGGAATTATTTGCCTCTAACTCCATAGTAAATTGAATTTTAGAGTTTATGGAATTAGGATGTCCTTAAAAATGCAGTTACTTTGTCTGATGGTAAAATTGTGGAAGTATCCTCTATGTTATGCTTGTAGAACCTTGGAGTAACAGTAAGGAGGGCTTTCTTCTCAAAGTCTTCCATTAATATATCGGCGACAATGGATGGTACAGGTGAGTCCATCGCAACACCATCCACTCGGTTGTTAAACTATTTCTTCTACAATAGATAGCCAGATGTAAGGCAATGTGTGAGTAGTACTTCATATTCTGGTAATATGTTATTTTCGTCTAGTTTCCTACTTATAATTGAGATGCAGTCTCCAATAGGTAGGCATGTGCAGGGAAGCACCCGAAACCTCCTGTGTTAAAAATAAAATTAATTAAACGCGATAAAATCCGTAAAAGTAGTTTTAATCAAAGATGGATATATATTATGACATATAAGTTATAGGATGTATATATAATACGTGTTTTATTCAATTTAGTTGTTTTGTCTTTTTTTGGAACAGGAGGCAAACAAAAACCTCTTATCTGATGGTAAATTATCACAGTCATCTCTAAATATCTGCAACAATAAGTGAATTTCAGGTAAGTTGCAGGCCTTCTAAAATTCTAAGGCACAGTAGTCTGATGGTAATGTTTATACTGCAAACTCAGAAAGTCGGGGGTTCAATTCTGCCAACCGAATACTTTTATGAACCGTAACACATGCATAGTAAGTTTACTTATACTTGTTAACGGGAGTATTAGTAATGTTAAAAGCGTTACTAGTATTCTTTAAAAAAGTAAAGGAATGGACTAATTTCTTAAAGGTATCGGTCGTTTCAGTCCGGTAAAACTACTGGCGGTAGTAAATACTCTAATGTTATCGTGCTGTATGCGTAGCAGTAAAATTCTTTTTAAACGCACGTAACATAATGGTAGACTTAAGGGAACTACAGCGTGAGTAAACATGCTTAGTAACAGTCCAATTATATGTTCATCAAAATATTAATTAAATTACTATGAGACGTTTTGAATGAGCAAAGTATTAAAGTAATTAACAAAAAATCGAAATCTTTCATTCTACAACAACGTTTCTATTTTGTAAAAGAATATTTAGAAGGAATTAGATCGCATTTAATTAAATATTAATTGTGAAATATTGTATGTATTTTTAGTTATTTGTATACTTAGAATGTTTTTACCATTATCATACCAATCACGTAGATTAATTTACATTGTGATATTTTTATTTATTCTTCGCTAGTCTCTTGTTAAAATATATTCTATTTAACTTGTACAGGGCAACGCTCTCAGATTTGCAATGTCTGAAAAGACAATTAAGTTATAAGAAGATAAAATATTGTTAGTTTGAGCTAAGACCTTCATATCATGTGATCTCTATATATAAAAAACAATTGATGTCTGTTAGTCTCGCTAAACTTGAAAATGGCTAATGGCTAGCCCGTGCGAAGCCGGGCGCATAGCTAGTAGCTAATAAATAATTTGAAATAGTAGTGGTGTTAGTCTACTCCATCGATATAATGTAGATGGGACTTCGGTATGGCAGCATTTATTTAAAGCTGCCATAGCTTAAAGAACCGTGGCTGAGCCGTGCCAGTGGCTACAACAACTTAGCTAATTGTAATTTTAAATGCTGATTTATGTTTCCTCTGAGCACTAAGCATGTCTTGGTGATTAGAGGAAACATCATAATGAAACTAACATATCTAAGAAATAAAAACAATATTTCGAAGACATAATAAGTGAAGTCCACCAACATGCATTGTGGCAGTATTCATCCTCTCCGAAATGAGATGACGTCTGTGCCCAGGAGGTGGATGTATGTAGGCTGTGCCTTTCCTTTTTAAAACCCTAGAGTTAACGTACACATAAGGTGGACTCAATGCCCGATACAATTTAAAAACTTAATTAATAATATTGTGTTCCAAACGAATTTCAGTCACGGTGGCTGGAAAACCCAACACAATACATGACTGGAACAACGGCTTTCCTTGCTATCAGAGGCTGTCTGAAACAAAGCAAAACAGCAGACTAGGTGTTGCTACTGAGGATTTCCAGATGTAAAACCCCAACAAATGATTTTGGCATGACCAGGACATACGACCACTATACCAACGTATATTAAAATTATTAAACATGATGTATTTATACTCTCGTTTTTTCCGAACCAGTGGCAAAAGTACAAATAAGAATTAAATACGAGTAATTAATTTAAAAAAAAAATTCTATTATATTTTATTCTATTGAAGACCTTATGGGTTATTCGACGTTTTACACTATTATAGTGGCCCAAGTGCCGCCTCACGCCTCAACATGTTATACTTTTATTGTTTGCTACATAACACATAAATAATAGCATATGCAAAACCATAAATGCCTGCTTTTTCTAGGGAATATACGTAATATAGAACAATTTACAAATAGTTTTACACAATTCCTGAATCGTCTCAGTATTATATACATTTTTTATGAATTTATACAATTTCTGGGCTTCATACTTACTCATTAACATATCCAGGAATCAAATTCTTGTAGCTCAAATAATGAAATAATCTGACTGAATTTTGTGAACACCAAAAAATCGCTTTTCGTATTTGATTTATTGTGCCTGTGGAGGCACAGAAGAGGCAAAGAAAATACATTACACAGACTGGTCTGTGTAATGTATTTTCTTTCGACGGATTAAAAATAATATAAATATTCCGGAACTTCTGTTATGTTCTTTTATTTCAAAGAGCAATTGAAACAGAACAGGTTGCCTCTATGACAAGAACTCCTTTAAAATTCATCCATTATTTATTATTCATTTTTGCAATGCTTACATTTTATTTTTAAGTGCGTTATATTAATTTTATCTGGAATATTTGTAACGGTGGATATTTTAAGCCTATTAATTGCTTAAATTATTTAAAATTATTATATTTCAGGAGGTTTTAGTTTCACTAGTAGTTTTTTAATTTCAAGTAAAGTCAGTTCAAGTAATTACACATCTATAGATGCAAATATAATATAAAATAAAAATAAATAAAAGTACAAGTAAATCATCATCGATTAACATAGCAAAAATACTTATTCCACGCGAGTGAATTTCTGGGCACAGTTAGCGTAGAATAAATATTTTGAGTTTAGGAAATTTAAAAAAAAACACGCATTGACCATAGCTGTGTTGATCCAAGTGAGAAGTCCAGGTCATCGGAATTATGAAATTATTGTATTGTCATCGATTCTTAATATGTCTGCAAAATTTAGGATTATTCGGAATTCTGGAAGGATGTGAAAAATGAATTGAAAAATTCTTCATACACATATGTATATACATTAAAGTCAAGCAAAAAAAGCATTTTGAAAGTATGGTGGCGGTGTAATATACACTATACTATATCGTACCGTTGGTGTCATAAGAGGCGATACGGGGAAAACAGGGAAAAACTATGAGATGGGCCGCAACAGCTTTCATATAATTAATTAAGAAAAACTGCGGTCGCCAACACTCAAGCCAAGCGTGGCTACTATGATAAATATGTATATGTATGTATGAGGCAATAAATAAGTAAGGTCTACATTTAGCAGTGATATTTTTTGACTGTAGCGGCAATTTAATAAAGCGTTTAAAACAATGTTAAAAAAATCCTAGTTTGACGTGGACGTAATCTGAAACGATGTTATCTGTTCATGCGTTAATTATTTTACCGCGAACTGATGTTTTTATTGACAACCTTAACAATATTCCATTATGACAAATTTTTGGCTTACATTTTTCGCGTTGAACATTGCAAAATATGAAGGATAACTAACTTTGAGTTTTTAGCGTGAACTTGACCACTGGCATATTACTGCTCCTATTTTTTTAAATTTAAATAATGATTTCAAATTTATTTTGATACTTTAAAAATACGTTTGCATGTAAACTACTACAAGACACAAAGAAAAGTTTTTAGTATATTTAAGAATTGTGGATGGTGCGGCCACAGGCCGTCCCTTCGAATCCGGGTCGAAGAACCAGAAAATGATGAAGTGATAGGGTCTCCGGTTTGATTCCCGGGTCGGGCTAAAATTTGTTATGCGAGATCAATTTTGTTGTAGACTGTATGCGTGGTTCTCTATAACCAAACAAGATGGCTGATGTGGCACGTGGCAGTCTTGGACAATGCACTCTCTATTGCCTAATCTATTATTTAGCCAGTGCCCTGTTATGGAATTCAACTTGAGCTGTTGGGAGAAATATGACAAAGTAAAGAAAATAAAGGACAGCTCAAGATAATTTAATGAAGCACTTACCGTGGTGAGGTTCCTTCTGCTTCAGCGGCCTCGAGGACGATGCCCCTTGTGTTGCAACTGCGTTGGAAGAGCGGTGCGCGACGACAAGTTGCACTATGTTAAGTGGTTAATACTGGGTTCTGTGGCCACAGGTGCAAACACAACTAGCGTTGGTCTTCAACTACGATGCAAGAGAGCGAGCGGCGGCAGAGATGGGCCTTTTATTTACCATTTACCAACCATCATTTAGGTGGGGCGCATTTCTTCACTGGCCGAAAATCACGCCACATTCTGTCCCCCTCCCCTTTCAGCACGTGTGGAATAGAATGCGTGGATGGGATGGAGATAGACACTGGCTAAACCATAACCAACTAAACAAAAATGTGAGAATACCTTGTTTTTCCGCGCAACCCTTCCCATCAGCTCCAAGGGTTCCCTTCACCTAACTAAAGATAATACTAAACTTGATTTTAAACTACTATTCTAGCCTAAAAAGGCAATTCGAAAATATTGTATTGGGCAAAGGGCATAGACAGACAACAGGACACATATATGACCCGTGGTCCTAACACGAGCTATCCTAGTTACCTCTTCGGATCCGGGAAATACCTCTTTGAAGATCCCCAATGGCCAATGAAGAGGCGGCGCGTTTTCTTTGGTGAGAACAACCACCGCTCCGACCGTTAATGGTTCAGTTGCCGTCCTTCACCTATGCCGAGATTGCAACGCATGTAGATATTCCGTTTTCCATCACTTCCAAAATGACTGCACCAGCCGGTCCAAAAGTTATGACGTGAAAGAACATGAAATTTATCCCCGTCTATCTCTATAGCGGGTATATACTTCAAAGGCGTTAGATTCAAAAAATGCGCTGGATTTAGAGCCAGCGGCTCTGAGGGGTCACTTAACAACGTACGACAAAGGGGGTGGCTATTTATGACGGACTTGATTTGTGCAAGTATGGTACCCAATTCTTCAGAAAACAAAATTAAATCTCCAATCACTCAATATAAACGACTCTTTAGTGGAAGTCTATATATATATATATATATTTTTTTTTTTTTTTTTTTTTTTTTTTTTTTTTTTTTATATATATTAATTTATATATATAATATAATATTTACGATACTCGCGTGATTCCGGCCCCTACGCAGCTCACATCGTTACCCGGGTACACCTTACTCATAGGGCCTAGGTGAGAAATTACCCTTCTAAATGCATCCATGAAGCTAGCCGTGCTTAAATCACCGGCAAGTTCTATATACACAGCGCGAGTAGTCAAACATACAAACATACAAACACACGCTCTCGCGGATCCCACACCATGCCCGTGAGTGAGCGTCTGACCCGGTGTGCGTGAAAGGTCTTGCAGATTTTGCCAGGCTACAAGACCCAAAGTCCGCCATTTCTGGCAAGGACGGCTTGGGATGAACTCGGAAGCAAGCAAGTTAAGTTACCTGCAGAAAGGATCCAATAATTCTGATGCAAAATCAAAAATTCAGGGCCAGCGTTACAATTTAAGCTATGGTAATTATCAACTAACAAATTCAAATTAGATCCTTACGCACTAAGACTATAGGGTATCGTTGATCGAAACTCAAATGTAAGTTAGACAAGCGCCTACAAATCTTGTCCGATTGTAATCTTGTAATTTCATCGTCAAAGTGCACACTTTGAAAGCTAACGAAATACTAACAGCTCAGCCTAACTGTAATTGAACGCAATGATATACGGACGTCGCGGTAAAAGCTTTACAAATCGACAAACGTAAACCACGCTATGCAATATAAACTACACGTAAACAATAATACTACAAATACGAATAAACACTACCCAATCACTTCTAGAACTACAAAGGCCTTATATTATAACGACAAAATAATTCAAATATTACACAGAGTCAGCGTACTGCCGTGGCGTAACTAATTTATACAGTAGCGAAGCCTGTATAGAAGCCCAGAAGCCGGGCTTGCCCTATCAAACTGCTCAATCAATAATATCAACTAATAAAATAACTCGTAAACTGTTTCAAAGTATTTCAAATTTTCCGCGCGCTTCTCTGTTCTACACAGGTCATGACCTCGTAGCCTTAGTATATAACGTCAACACTTATTGTAATAATTAGTTGTTAAAAAAGATTGTAACTACTAATTGTTACAATGTTTTTGTAAAGTGAAGTCTAAATTTTAATGTAATAAATCAAAAGGATACATTTATTTAGGTTTTAAAATAATATTTCCTTTAAACTATCAGTATATAAACTTTTAATAGCACCATCTACTTAGAATCAGCGCCATAGAATTCTATGGGTGAAGTCATTTTATCGTACAATAATTGATTGATTCTCACGGCAGTATGTAAAGAATACGCTGGATGGCACAAACACGCTATCGGCTAATTTAATAATTCAATATTTATATTACCATATGAGTAAAAATATCATTTTGTACGGTTTATTAGAATTGAAAATGAATAATTATATAATAGTCATTAATTTATGGAAAAAAATTGAAATGCTTTATATTTTTACTATACCATATCTAATTCCTGTCGTAATCTGTTCTTTTATGCATGTAACTTAAACAAAATAATTTCGATGTTTCACATCTGCCAAGCGTCCCTTTTTAATTCTGTACATAGTTTGTTTGTACTTTGTTCATGATTTTCTTTTGTTCATGTTTTTTATTGTATGTAAATATCTTTTTCTTTCAAACAAGCAAACCTAAATGGCTTAAGTAAGTAAAAAGTCACCGAAGGTATGCAATTGCTGATATGTCATGCAATCTATCTAGCGATAGTATGCCTTCTGTGTGCTTTGTTAAACATATCCTTGACAGCACTGAATATAAAACTGAAAAGTGGAGACTGATCAATGTTGGTGTATCTTTATAAAACTGCTAAAAACAACAAAACCATATCTTGGGCTTGCCCTAGTTTGGAGCCCTAGCTTCGCCACTGAATCTTTACATTATATATGGAACACTAATAAGCTAAATTAACACTAATAAGCTAAATGTTAATTTATAACTCTACTATAAATAAACAGAATTCAAATCACACACGATTATAATATAATCGTAAGTATGTAATATCTAGAGTGTAGGATTTAAGCACTATGCTCAATGACCTCAATAGTGCCTCCCAACGGATAGGTCTTGAGATGAACATGGACAAAACAAATATCATGTTTAATGTCCATGTTACACCTATCTATGCCCGTAGTGGTTGGGAGCACTAAGGTTGAAGTGGTAAGTCCAACTTCGACCGAGAGGTCAATCGACTGATTCAAATCGGCTAGACAGCGTTCAGAAAATTACGACACATCTTCTCCCCAGGTATACCTCAAAACCTGAAAACTAAATTGTACAACCAGTGCGTATTGCCAGTGGTGACTTATGGAACCGAGACGTGGTCCTTCACCGCTGGCCGTATGAGGACGCTCAAAGTCGCTCAGCGAGCTTTGGAGAGAGTTATACTCAGGGTTTCTCTGCGTAATAAACTTATATATAAGGATATCAGCAGTAGAACCAGAGTGACCGACATAATTCAACGGATTAGTAAGCTGAAGTGGCAATAGGCCGGCCATATAGCTCGAAGAACCGACAACCATTGGGGAAAAAAGGTTCTCGAGTGGCAGCCTCGTAGGTGGGAGGTGACAAGATGCACTAGATGAAGTGAAGACCTGGTAAGACATGCAGGAAGTCGATGGATGCAGGTGGCTCAGGACCGTGCTTTGTGGCATACCTTGGGGAGGCCTATGTTCAGCAGTGGACTTGTGAAGGGCTGTAATGATGATGGCGATGATTGACTTAGTTTTTGTGAAAAGTTATTTTAGTCTTTTAGATGTAAAAGTTATTTTTTATCTTTTTGAGTGCACTAAAGAATATCATTGACCATAGTGCTAAGGTTCTCCGGCGATCTGGTTATAATGACTATACCGTCAACAAATCAAAGGTGAGTGATGTATTCGACATTGACGTTAATACTGTGTCGTTTTCAGTCCAGTAGCTTAAAAAGTCTTCCAATACAGAGGTAATTTTCCTTTTTTTTTTTTTTTTGTGTTTTTCCCTTCCTATTAGAAATTCGAGGATATTAGGTCACTTTATCTTACACCTTTCTACAGTTGGATTGGTTTCGTACCTTGGTTCTGTACTCGGATAACCATCGTAGCTATACCGTTCAACACTGCAGCACATCGTTATACTGACAGTCATCTTGGCACCGATGAAGATACAATATAACTGCAGAAACTTCAACGAAATTAAAGGCTTTCTCATTGTCCACATATCGAAAGAAAAGAAGGAGATTGTACTCTTCGTTCTTCTGTACAATTTGCTAAATGGTATCTTTTTGTTCTATGGTACTAAAGCCTTTTCGGAAACCGGCTTGTTTGGGAGGATGGAAGTCGTCGAGTGTGGGACTCTCGTAAACAGGACGTAGACGCAGCTCAGAAGGGTAATCTGTCTGTAGTTCTCCTCAAGAGGGCGTTGTCACTTTCTTGAAGAACTAGACCAACACACTTCTACTCCATGTCTCCGAAGTATCCCCACTATGGAGGATGGAATAAAAAAGCTTCTGAAGGTATTTAAGTACCGATTTCCATTCGCTTTCAGGAGCTCTGCTGTAATTTCATCCTCGCTTGGAGCCTTGCCGTTTTTAAGGTGCTAGATAGCCATTATATATATATATATATATATATATATATATATATATATATATATATATATCAGCTCAAACTGACGTCTGGGATATCATCGGAATATTGTCGGCTAATAGTTGGATTGGTACTCATACTTTCGTGTGGCTCCAACGATGAAGTGTACAGCTGCGAGTAGAACCACTCAACCTCACTCGAAATTTCAGATGTCCCGGAAACAACACTTCGTCTTTAGCTTCGACAGATGACTCTTACTGGCATACAAATCTCTGACAAAGACTTTGGAGCCCTGGTTCCGCTCAATCTCTTCTTTAATACGAGCTGCATTTAATTTGCGTAATTCCGCCTTCAGAACAGCGGGCACAACATTAAAATTTAATACAGTATAAAATTAAAGTGTCGCTGTTGGTTCGTTATATCAAAACAGGAGGCTGATATAAGTTTCCGGGGATTATTTGCGTGTCACAAAACAACATTAACCGTTGTTACGAAATTTTCTGCCCCTCTATCATTAACCGCTTATACGAAATTGTCTGCCTGCCTGTTTGTCCGGACTAATCCTCAAAATGGCTAAGTCGATTGCAATAATATGATTATCCTAAATCTTAATAACGCCACATTAATCAAAGCTAGTAAAGTAATATATATATATATATATATAAATTGAGTGTTTTTATTACGCAATTGAAAGGAATTGATTGAATTGCTGTTAATGTAAAATTATTAAGATATTAAAATTAACTGAAGAAGTAGCAATTGGGACAGGAGAAAAAGGCGGAATCAGCGGCTGGAAGATGGAAAACGCGATTAAAACTCAATTACTTGTATCAGTTTAGCACCACACACAAAATTCTTCACGGTGAAGGAAAACATCGTGAGGAAACTAACATGTCTAAGAAATGAAGAAAAAATATTTTGAAGATACGTGAAGTTCGCCAACACATATGCTTATATAATATATTCGCTGCTCCAGCGCGGCGGATATTTCCTCGGCCTAAAAACCCTCGCACAAATGAAAGG
Source organism: Parnassius apollo (assembly GCA_907164705.1). NCBI lineage: Eukaryota > Metazoa > Arthropoda > Insecta > Lepidoptera > Papilionidae > Parnassius > Parnassius apollo. Next base: position 251,932 of record CAJQZP010001507.1, on the reverse strand, counting down.
TGGTCTGTGTGGGCACAGGCCCTGCAGTGGGACGTATATAGGCTGTAACTTCAACTGTAATTTTGCTTCACATAAATTTTAGAATTACTAAATAAAATATTCACAGGATGTTTGTAAGCTTATGTACTTTTTATTGATTTGAAATTAAATATTGTACCTGGAGAACATAATACGAATAAACGTATTATTTTTTAATTTCGAAACAATGTTATATAATAACAGGAATTAATTAAGTTATCGCTTAGTCAATACCATTAGTATAGAAAATTATGAACTAAGCGAAGATAAAAGTTTAATTAGAAATAACATTCTATTTAGAGTGTACTACGAGTAGCTTCAGTATACTTTACGTCAAATGCAAATTGAGCTTTATTGCTGGCACTAAGTCTCCAATATTATATATTAATGCAAAATTAAGATAATGTGGTCAAGGCCCGTAAGCCACAGCGAGGGCCCTAGGATGGAAACTATGGCGAGCGAGGGTACCGGGAGGGGATTCCAGCTTCAGAAAGGATGAACAAAAATGACCCACCTTTTTTTATGTGGATGATCTCAACTTATACGCTTCCAGTCGCTCCCACCTTGTGGAGTTGCTAAACATCACTTGTGATTTAAGCAACTCTATTAGAATGGAGCTGGGGACGTATAAGTGTGTGGTCCTCCATGTTGAAATGGGAAGGGTCGCAAACTCATTAAAGACTTTCCTAGGCTGAAACATACCAATACCTGGGTATATCACAGAATATCGGTATCGATGACACAGGGTATGAAACAATCAGTTTGCGACGTATTTTATGCACAATTTACCAAAGTGCTTACCAGCATTTTGTCCGGTGTGAGTAAGACACATGCATATAACGGTTGGGTTTGGCATACTCAGTAGGGTGGAGCGCCGTCGTATAATTTTTTTTCTTATTTTAAATAAACGGCTCCGTGGCGCAGTGGCTTAGCGATAAGTTACAGCGCTAAGGGCCGCGGGTTCGAATCCCGCACGGAACAAGTATTTGTATGGCCTACAAATAATTGTTCCGGGTCTGGATGTTTGACTTTGTGCAATTTATGTTTGTAAACTGCCCCCACGACACAGGAGAAAATCCTAGTGTGTCCTAGATTAATAATAAATAAGAGTTAACTAGAGATTATAAATAAAACTCTATAATAAAACTAGAATACTTATAATATAATTTAATAAAAAGTGAAACAAAATTCAATTATATGTTTTAAAAATCAAATTATCAATTTGCCTTAAAATCTCTCTTCGTCTCGAATTTTGGCATTTTCTTATGAGATTCCAATTTGGCTTTTATGGCCTCCAATTGTGATGAATCCTCACATTGAGAAATGGCCGCTTCTGTCGGCAACGTTACAGCTCGCTCAAAAGTCTTGGTATGATATGACCTCACCACCAAATTGGACTATTTTTTAAATTTGTCACTTAAGTAATTCATGATCGGCAATTCAGTAATAGTGTGTTGCCAATTTATCATATCAATGTAGGTTGTTGTGCTGAATTTTAAAATACGCTAGGCTGCCAATTTATTAATGTGCTTTTTATCATCTGTAATAATTGCAAGTAGCAAAATAATCAGGATGTGCAAGATAGCTATTGCGTTGAATGACGTGGTAGATTACTTCTTTCAAGGTTTCTGGCACCTCATTAGACACTTGGAAGCTAATATAATTTTAAATAGATGTGGAGCTTCGCCTTTACATGATGGTTTAATATTAGTCATGAACTAAGCTGGGACTTTTACGACAAATGTAGCCAGAGCAATCAAATTCTCTGATGGTTTTTCTGTTGTTACCAATAAAAGTAGTATTCAATTAGCAGGTTTGAGCCAACGATCACGAGATTGTGTAGAAAATAATGTGATGATGATGTACACACCAGGAGACCAGTTTGCTAGATCTTCTGGAAAAGAACTTAATTGTACCGCGTAGACGATCTCGCGCAAGTACTTTTGATCTCTGCTCAAATTTGAGGCATATTTGGGAGTGATTCTGCTTCGATGGGTTAAAATTTCTTAATCGGCATTGGTTCTCAAGCTTTCAGTATCTTTTCCACCTGACCAAAGTAAGACTTGGGTCCTAAAGTACTTCATATAATATGTAAAAACAAATGAAATGGCAGCTCGATCATATGCAGTAAACAAATAGTTCGTTGCAGGGATCTTTATAGCCTTTTTTTCTAAGAAACGTATAATGCTGTCGTACTTTTTAGAATTCACATTAGTTCAATCACATTTTATTGCTACAAGATGTTCTAGGGAAATAATTTCCTTTGGAACCCTGTGATCGCTGATTCTACTCCTTTCGCCAAACCGGTGCTACGTGCCACAATATCTCCCATTTGTAAAAATATTGGCTTTTTATAGTTTACAGTTGCAATTTTAGTTGATATCTGGTCCACTCGTAGTATTTAATCACATCTTCATACGTAGGTAAAGTGTTCTCTTTAATGTCTTGGAAATCACCAAAAAGTGACACTTGAATGCACAAAAAGTTCTTTCCGTGATTCAAGCAACTAAAAAGTATTGTAAAAAAGATAAAAGCGCGATCTTGCACATTGAAAAGCAATAGTATACTGGCAGTGACACGATAAATTACCTCCCGCACGAGCGCCAAAATTACTTCCCGCCCGCGCCATTATGACCATGATTTGAAGTTAGTTTACGTAAAAAAGGTGGTTTCTTATTGATTTATAATAAAAATAAACTATATTTTAAATTAAAAGTTAAACAAAATGTTACAATTTATTTAATTGTAGCATATTTACATAGCGTCAATCCTAGGTCGAAAATCATCTTTTTATAAAATTTCAATGACCTTGCGTAGGCAGTTACTCTGAATTAATCCAAATAATATTTTGCATGAGTTAATTTGATTCCTAAGCGCACGTTTTGCGCACTATTATATTATGATAAGATGAAAAAAAATGTTCGCTCCACCCTATTACTCAGGTGATAACTTCTTCTTACAAAAGTAGTCCCTAAATATAGGTTTTAATGGTTTAAAGTGCTGTGGGTGTGCGCAGTCGAATCCGAACGCTTGAATATTGTGACAGAATGGCGCCGTGGTCGAATTCGGCCCCTAAGAAATTGAAGGGTTAAAAAAGTCAAGTAAAGTTACAGCCCATATACGTCCCACTGCTAGGCACCGTCCACCCCTCATTACTGAGAGGGTTTTTAGGGCAAGGAAGTGTCCGTCGCGCTGCCCCAATACGTGTACTAAACTTCACATGTCTTCGAAATATTTTTTTTTCTTATTCCTCAGACATACAGGTTTCCTCACGATATTCTCCTTCACCGTAGAGCATGTGGTAAATTAGCACTTAAAATTGCAATTCACAATTTCATTGGTGGTAGCAGAGATCGAACCCAGGTTACTCGCGTACTGTGATATTTACAGCGAGCGTTAACCATCTGAGCTACCACGGCTCTCTCGCTCACGGTTTCACGGTCTCTACTTACGGTTTGATGATTTACTAGAATGATTTCTTATATTTACGCGAACACTACACATTGATTAAAACTACTTATTTTTAATTCCTGACGTTTCGGGCGCTTTCCAGCACCCATGTGTTCCAGTCCCCCGTGACCATGGGTGCTGGAAAGCGCCCGAAACGGAATTAAAAATAATAGTAAAATAAACGCGATAAAATCCGTAAAAGTAGTTTTAATCGATTTACTAGAAATTATTAAAGAAGATTTAACTCATGTTAAAATTATGTGGCACGAGATAATATCGATTTTGTAATACGTCCACTCGCAACGGATTCGCGCGTAGTACTGGATGCAGTAATGGCACCCGAGTATCTCAACTCGCGCGGCAGTTACGTTTTAAATTTGGTAGTAGTAGTAGGTTTAAAATCTGTATTTTTATGCCTACGCAGTATAACAGATATGATAAATAGTTGTCCTACAGTAAGTACAGAACATTCCTTAAAAATTAGTTCTTTGTGATTTACCTAGCACAACCTTTGTAATTGCTTTCTGAGCATGTTCTAGGGGGAGTAGAGTTGTGTTTTCGATTCCACCCCAGGTTACAATGCAGTATTCTAGTAAACTCTGAGCAAGTAAATACATAGCAATGTTTGAAACTCAGCAGAGTTCATCAATATTTTGAATATTGGAATCAATTTTCTAATACGGCAGGTTAAATTGCTTATGCGCTGACCAAGATAGGCAGTAGTCTATGATAAGTCTGAGTATCTTATGATAGTGGAACGAGTTAGTATTGGGCATTTGTATATGCTACTTTGTTCACATGTATGTGCTTTGTGATAAAATTCCGCTGATGGATGGGTATTGATACCGTGAGTGATGGTATTATCTTGTTTTGTTTACATTTAATGTCAATAAATTACTACTAAGGCACCGCATGACCTTACCAAGCGCATATATTGTATTGTGTTGGGTTTCATTCCAGTCCTTACAGTATACAATTAAAGCTGTATCGTCGGCATACGAAATTATTTTGCAGTTAGGCAAGGTAAGTGTGCATAAAGTATTTACGTAAATGAGAAAAAGAGTTGGGCCGACAACGCTACCTTGTGATACACCAAACGAGACAGTAGTAGGTAAATTAGTGTCATCACCGATCTTAACTACCTGCTTGCAAATAGATAGATAGTATTGAAATATATCTAAAGCAATCTTTCGTACGTATTCAAAATTAATGTCAAAAAATAAGAGATTTTAAAAATTTGCTTCCTTAACTTTGAGAAGTATTTATTTGAAAGCAGTAATATAACCGTTGTATACGGTAATATTACAGTAATCAAAATATTTTCTGGTTAATCTGGAAAATGCCTTGGAATCCGTTCGCATTCCATAAATATCACCTTGTAGACAGCGCCAAAGAAAATCATAGAGAAGATCAGAAAGATTCTTTTTTGAATTTTATTTAAAAGAATTATACAAATAAATTATGAGAATTGGTTTCGTTATAAATTACACTTCTAAAACTGAAGTATCTAACGAACTTACAGTCTACTTGAAGATGGTAAGTGGATATTGCAGCGTATGTAAACTTGCTGTTAAGTTGTAAGTTGTCACCTCTACGAACTGAGATGAAATGCCTTACAGCCTTTATTTATACCGATACAATGTAAGAGAGTGATTACCCAAACAGAAATGGGTCGTACCACTTAAATCACACATAAACTTAAAAAATTGGTAATATAAAGTCGCTGTACTTAAAAAAATATATGTGTGTTACCGATGTTATTATTCTTTATTGTCATGTAGGTGTTTTGCTTATGTTGCTTTTACGTTGACAGAAAAAACATCTCAATGTTTTCTCCGCCACGGCAGATGGACTACTCATTTGGAGTTTTCTATGTTTACCTTGGTATATAGTGTGATTCTCTACCATGACAGATTGAGGGTTCTGAAAGAATCTCTTCCATACTCACGCTGACATTGAGGTGTTTTCTCTGTCACGGCAGATGAACTACTCATTCGGAGTTTTTCATGTTCACGTTGGTATCGAGTGTAATTATCTACCACGGCAGGATAGAAGACCCAAAAGGGGTGCTGTCACGGTATACTAGTCACTACCGTAGCACAGGCAATTGGTGTATGGAAGGCCTCCAGAGATCGATGTGTATGAATGTGGTGAATGGTTTGAACGGTTTTGTAAGAGAAACGAATGTAATGTCATGAAGTATGAACCTTTGCTTTGTAAGGAGTATGCTTATTATGAACCGTAATGGTAAATTCTAATATGTTCAATTTATTTTCTTTTGGTGGAGTCTGATGACTTGTTATATGATACTTCAAATTTTCAAGAAAGATCTTGACACCCCTATTTCTCATACTTCATACTACATGGCGCTAATAATCACCCGCCACGTACCATGCATTAATTATGGCGCGCAATATTACATCTGAAAAACTTAGGATTATTTTGAAGACTGGAAGTGGGTGAAAAATGAATGGCAAAATTCACCATACATACGTATGTATATACATTAAATTCAAGCTAAAATATAGCATTTTGAACGTATAGTGGCGCAGTAAGAATATACACTACAACATATCGTATCGTTGATGTCGTAAGAGGCGATACATGGATACAAACTATGACATGCCCCATATTTCAAATAATTAATTTAAAAAATATGCGGTTGCCATCAATCAGGCCAAGCGTGGCTACTATAATAAATATGTGCATGTATGTATGTATGAGGCAATCTATAAGTGAGGTAAACATAGACCAGTAGTATTTTCAAAGGCTGTAACATCATTATTATAAGGCGTATAAAATACTGTGCATGTCGCCATTGATGTGGAAAAATCCTTGTTTAACGTGGCCGTAATCAGAAATGACGTTATCTGTCCATGCGTTAATACATTTACCGGGAACTGATTTTATTATTGACAACCATAACAATATTCCATTACGACAAATTTGTGTCGTAAATATGTGTCGTATGTATATATATTTTAAGACTATTTTTTGATGCCTCTTTATAAAGAAATTGATTGTTACTTTAATTATTTTTAATTTATATTATATTTTATATAATAATAATGGTACGCCATAATTAATGCATGGTGCTTGGTGGGTGATTATTAGCGCCATCTCGTATCAAGTATGAGAAATAGGGGTGTCAAGATCTTTCTTGAAAATTCACTAGCGTTATCTAGTATGGAGTAGCAGAAGTAGGAGAACTTTCTAGAAAATTCCTTGTTAGAACTTTCGACATTCTACTCGAACATTCTAGATGTTTTCGGTAAAAAAGGGTCCTATATAAGACTGTTATTGACGGCAACTCGAGTCAGTATTGAATTGGCGATTCAAGCGAAGAATTTGGAGCGAAATAAAGTGAACTACAGTGTCAGTGTGATTAATTATTAGTGTTTTTTAAGTTCATATTGGTGTTCGGTAATTAAAGTGTCAATTTTGGTAATACAATCGGCAGTTTTTATTGTCACGAACACTAAACTCGTAACAATTGGTGTCAGAAGTGGGATCAAATCATGCCGAATTTATCTAAGGAGGAAACGGAGGATGTCCGTACCCGAAGTCAACGCTAGCAGGAGCAGGTTCATCGGTTGGAAGAGGAGCTGCAGCGCGGACAGGGTACGAACAGGCCTGCCGATAGGAAGAACAGGCCCATCGTTTGGAAAAGCAGCTCAAACGCGATAAGGAAGAGCATATGCTCTCCATGAAGAACCTTCACTTGCAGTAGTGGGCCCTTGAGTTGAAGAAGCTGATTCGAAAAGCATACCAGTCTGTATCTGCGCTCATTACAGGGAACCTGGTGTAGACATTCATCGACGGAGTGTATAGTGGACGCATGATATCTGAGATCATGCATAAGACCGGTGTTTCCTTGATTGAGTCGAGCATGGATCTCAATCTTTAGGAGAGCAAACTCGGACTGCCCTGGGCGTTAATCCTATACAAACCAGCATTTGCCTTATTGGCTAGATAAAGGTCAAGGGGCGTTAGGCATAGAAATTCGTTAAGAGCCGCTTCAGGCGATGATCGTATAGTTTCAGTTGCCATTAGTAGGCAGTCATTTGTAGACTATTTAGTCTGTCCGCAGTTGTATTTTGGTTGGCCTTGTTACACCAGACAATAGAGGCGTAGGTGAGAATCGGCCTTATTATGCTACAGTACAGCCATATGACCATACTGGGACGCAAGCCTCAGTTATTCTTGAGCAAAAGACTGCACGTACCTAAAGTAATTTTTCCCATATGGCATACGTTGCTAAGGTGAGAGTTCTACGTTAGTTTTTGTCGATTGTTACGCCCAAGTACTTAACTTCAATAACTAAACTAATAATAATAACTAAACTAATTTGTACAACCGTCTTTTTTGGTAAAGGGTATTTATTATAACAGTTTTATCAGTATTAACTGATAAACTGTTATCCCTTCACCAGTTATTTATGGTGTTTATGGTTCTTTGTTTAATTGACGCTAAAGTACTTTGGCAAGAGCCCCTTGCAATGATTACAAGGTCATCAGCATAACCAGGTGTGTCACTGCGTAGGTGTGTCATCTTGTATAATAGTTGGATAACCGCAAGAGTTCAAAGAAGGGGTGACAAAACACCTGCTTGTGGGCAGTCTCTTGTACTTGCAACCTCAATCGAAATTTTAAACAGCACTATTTTTGCCTTTCTGTTTGAGAGCATCGACTTCACCCATCTGATGGTTGTGGGGTCAACATTTTTAGATGTCGGGCCTCCAATCGGCAGTGATATGGGACTACTGTAGAAGGCTTCCTCAATATCTACAAAAGGTACAAATAGCTTTTTCGATTATGTCAATAACATTGATCGAGGCAATTTCCATAGATTTGCCTCTACGGTAAGCATGCTGGTTGTAATGTATGGGCATCGTAGCTAGAGCTACAGCCCTAACATACCTATCTTTAACCTTTTCCAATGTATTATGGTGAAAAGAAGATAGGCTTATAGGTCTAAAGGATTTTATTAAAGAGTAGTCCTTTCTACCAGCCTTAGGTATAAATAGAACTTTGACAATTGTCCATCGTTCTGGAATATATCCCCATGCAAAACTTGCTCTGAAGATTTTTACCAGATAGGGAAGCTAGAAGAAGGATATCGATACACCCCTGTAGTTGCGTGGGAATTATTCCATCCTCTCCGTTTGTTTTAAAAGATTTAAAAGGAGTCAACAGCCTACTGCACCAGGTTTGGCCTTATTATCTTTGCAGCCCTACACAGTCCTCGTTACAAAGTCTTCGTAGGGCTCTGAAAGAATTTAAGGCAAAAGTCTTATGTGACCCTGGGAAATGGGCTGACCCTAGTAAATCCAATGTTTCTGTTTCACTATTAGTGAAGTTACCATCAGGCTTTTTAAAAAGCCCGATCTGATCAGATTTATCTTTTGATAGCGTTTTGTGTGGTCTTACACTGCGAAGCAAAGATTCAACTTCCTCGCATAGCTTCCTCCACGATGCTCTCTTGGCTTTCATAATCTCTTTATTATATTAGTTTAGGGCTGCAGTATAAATATCCCACTCTTTTTTTCATAGCCCTTTTAAATAGTTTCCTGGTCATTTCCCTACGTTCTTTTAGCTTAGTATTCCACCAAAGAACTTTTCGTGTTGAGGTCTTGGTTTTGACGGGACAACTGTCCTCGAAAGCTTCACGGTTACCTGCGGTTACTGTCTCCGTCGCTAATTTCAGACCTTCGATCGTTTTGATGCTTTTAGGAAACGTTTCCAAATTCTCGATCACTATAGATATTCCAGGCGGTCGCTTTTGGATCTATAAGAGCAACGGTTTCATAGGTTGGTGGTGCTTCAATCATAAATTTAATGGATTTGTGATCAAACACCGAGTTTTTACTACTAACATGCCAGTCATTGTTCTGCCTAGATATGTTATTGGTACGAATAGCAAAGATTATATCTAATACTTCTTACCTACCACGCGTCACAAAGGTCGGTGTACACCCAAAATTTAGGCTTACTTAAAATTTAGGTTTTCTCAGGCTGTGTGGTGAGCATTAGCATCAAAACCCACCACAAGTTAGGCATTGTGTTTTCGGACGAACTCCACCACTCGCTCTAACTAGATGGTAGGATCTGCGTTCTCTCTTTAGGAAGATAGGCTGAGCAAATGATTACTCTGACCCCTGTGCATCCCTTGAGATTTATGAACGCTGTAACCAGGTTATCATTGCAGAACTCTGGAACAGCTAAAAGTTCAATATTTTTGTGGGTCCACGCCCCAACGTTGTATTCAAATGTGGGACCGATGTGGAGACCACACCCAATGTTGTGTTCGAGTACGTTATATTGTAAATAATCGAATACTAATGAAGGGCAGGAATATTAATTAACTGACTCGAATGAAGTAATGTTATTTCCATGTAACAAACAACTTTTACTACAAACAATTTTACAAGATGAAATTAACTACGAGAACAATGTAAGTTAATTGATATAAGTAACGCGTCGCATCCTGTTACTATGCCGGTTGCAGGCGGAATGAACGTCGCACATTCTCGGGTTCCGTTGAAGGCGTGGTGTCTTATCTTATCGATGATTTGCATTGTTCCCTGGTTGTGGCATAATATAAGCGTAATTTCATCTTAATCTTAATGCGCGTAGCGATTTGCTTAGGTCTAAGCGAAGCGAGTTACGCCACATTTTTATTGTAAATTATACAAGATCTGGGTCTACTGCCTTTAGTATTGACAAGAATCTTACCGGCAGCCGATAATCCCAGAACTTGACCGTTGGCCACTCAAGGCTCTTGTATAAAGGCGAGGTTAATGTTGTCCTCTGCAAAGCAAACCTCCACCACGGCAGAAGCAGCTGCTGCATGGTGAAGATTTGCCTGGAGGACCCTCGTCTTAGCCTTGGGTTTAGCCATTTATGGGCGTGGGGGGTAGGAGTCTTTTCCACCTGTTGAAGACGAAGACGTCCTTTACCGGTACCTTTGACCCCCTAAAGTACTTACTTACTTTGTAAAGGTTACTTGAAAAGTAATAACCAAATATTTACTTACCTATTGTATTCAATGGGTTATAGTATGATATATTTTTATTTTTCTAGTAATTATTCATACACATAGTACAATAATCAAACATTATTAATAATACCACGTTTTTACATTAAAGTATTCAAACTTGCAAATAACAAAGCAAACAACGTGCGTCACACTGGCCCTGAGGTTTTCCACTGGCTGTGCCAGCGTAGCTGGTTTTTTCCAGTTCCGCCACGCGTGTACGCGACAAGCAGCCAGTGATTACGCACACATGCCCCGCGTACCTGTAGTAGTGCAATCGATTCGCGCGATTGAATGAAGCTATTCCGTTTACCTACTCATGTGGCCAAAGTGTTCCAACACTTTTCGTAATCGTATGTACAAGATTAGTCACTAGGTGATCGGAGAAAAAAATACACGTAAAGATTGCAGAAGAGCGCGTAACGGAATGCCGCTTTGAGGCATTGTCTATTAGTTAATTTATGGAGTGTTGAGAATTTGACGTAGATGTAGCAAGTGCTGTTTTGAAACGCTTCCGAAAACGAAGACAGGCTATAGTACTAACGATACTGTTGACGATGGGACCAGGTTAAAATCGATCCCAATCAAAATAAATCATCTTTTCACAACGTTTTATTAGCTTTATTCAAGCTCCATAATGTTAGTACAGCTAAATGAAACAATAAGTTCATAAAAACCATGAAAATACTGAAAAATAAAACGAGCAGTAAAATTAAAATGGTACCAGCAGGGCCAATAAACGCGCGGACGCTGAACTCTTTTATTTAGCTCGGTACGAAACCACAGAATAAATATGACGAAATAATGCATAGGTATTTCACTCACTCTACCCTTCCCTTTCTCTACTTCTCTACACACGCGCTGCCGCCACCCGGCCAACCCGTATCGCCTCGCAATTTAGAATGCCAACATGTGAGAAATTCTATTATTAGTTACCACAAGAACCAAGGACACACGAACTACGCAGTACGCATTTGTTTCAGAGGGAATTGATTATTAATTTTAGTTTTTGAGACAGTTCTGTGTCGACGTGAGCGTGAGCCTCCCGTTTATTTTTTTGTATTAAATTCTTGTTGTTATTACGTTTAGTGTTTCTTGTTTTGTTTTAAAAATGCGAACGCGAATGTTTATAGTGCTCGTGAATACGGCAACATGTTAATGTGCCTTGGAGAAGCCTGTGTGAATGTTTCGGGTGCATTACGAATTTGCCGAGACAAATTTCCGACCGCTCGACACCGAACTGACTCTCGTTTGTAAACAGCAGCATTTCAGCGAGTATTAGAAAATCGGCCCATAGCTCCGGCAGCGGTAGGAGGTGGAAGTCAAGTGATTGTTTACTCTGAGAAGCGCATTTTAGATGTCGTTCGCCGGAATCCGAACTTAGGTAAACGATGTATTGCTAAATTGCTAAAGGCGTAGGGATGGAACAAGTGTGTCATACTGAACAGTTCACAAAGTGATAAAGCGTAACCGAATGCGAACATACAAAGTGCAAGCTTTAGTTCCAGGCGATCACGACCGCCGAAGAGTTTTTTGCCGTTGGCTATTAGACCAGCAACAAAGTGTGCCTGGTTTCACTAAGCACGTCATCTGGACGGATGAGTCTACTTTTAACAGAAACAGCCTGTAGAATCGAAGAAATACTCACGTGTATTGCGAGGTTAACCCGCACGCTATTCGCCAAACCGGGCACCAAACCCGATGGTCAGTTAACGTATGGGCAGGTTTATTTAAGGATCGCACACTAGGACTAGTGTTTCTGCCACAGCGACTTAATGGACAGATGGACAGCGAAAAACAAACATTAACGTTAACGTTAACATTTGTAGTCACGGTACTTGAAAGATCATCACAGGATATCAGTTTTAGAGATTTATTTTTGAATCCTTATAATTTGAAAAGTACATGGCGCCAAGATTTTCTTCTATATTTTTCTAATAACTGTCACGACTTAACCTGTTGCAGCTTGACGTTGATTTTTGGGATACCCTATATATATATATATATATATATATATATATATATATATATATATATATATATATATATATATATATATATATATATATATATATATATAATAAACACTCACGCCTGTAAGGGTAGACAGATACTATGGACTTCCATTTGGCACGATCTTGACATACCTCTTTCGCCTCCTTTACATCCATACGGTATATCTACGCATACATGCTCGTCGGTTAAGGGTACTTCTAACGTGGCCCCTTTTCAAAATATCGCCAATTAGGTCGATAAACTTTTTTCTAGGGCGTCCTTTCCCGACTCGGCCGTTCACGTCTGCCATATAAATTTGCTTTGTCACTCTTTCCTCATTCATTCTTTCTACATGACCAAACCACCGAAGCATTCCTTTCTTAATCCTGGTCACAACATCATCTTGCATACCACATTTATCTCTTATCACGCAATTTCTCACCCTGTCATTCAGATTCAACCTTAGCATACTCCTTAAAGACCGCATTTCTACAGCACTTATTCTACTTTCGTGCTTCTTCTGCCACACCCAGCTTTCACTACCATACATTAAAGTAGGGACTAACACAGCATTATGAATTACCATACGTGCCTTTTTGGACACATTCTGGTTCTTCATAATAGAGTGTAGTGCCCCATTCACTCTATTCCCAGCATTTACTCGTCGTTCTATATCCCTATCATATCTACCACCCCTGCTAAATACACATCCCAAATACACAAACTCATCCACTTGCTCAATTAACTCTCCTTCTATTCTTATTTCACATACCGTTTTTCTTTCTTCTCTTTCAAAAACGATCACTTTCATCTTACTTGCGTTCACTTTCATTCCCCTTTCTTTTAATTCCCAGTTCATTAATGTAACCATCATTTGACACTCAGCTGCCGATGACGCAAATATGACTTGATCATCGGCATACAAAAGGCATTTGACGGTTAACTCGCCCATTCTTAACCCACATTCTTCATCTTTTAAAGTTTGCAAACACCTGTCCATAAATAGGTTGAACAGCCAAGGGGAAGCTACACAGCCCTGTCTGACACCTTTTTGGATGCCAAACCAGTCCGAGTAGACCATATTGATTCTGACAGAATCATTGGAGTCCCTATAAAGAGAACTTAATGCCTGTATCAAACCAGCGCTCAACCCATTTAGTGTTTGTCACAACACATTCCTGTCCACTCTGTCATAAGCCAAGTCCATGAACGCACAAAATACTTTCTGGTTTTTGGCCAAAAACTTCTCCGCAATTATACGCATGGAAAAGACTTGATCTGTACACCCCATTCCCTTTCTAAAACCCGCTTGCACATCCCAAATTTTTCCATCAGTTTCTTTCATAACTCTTTCAAATTAACACCTTAGCATACAGTTTACCCACAATACTAAGCAAGCTGATACCACGGTAGTTTTTGCAGTCCTGCTGTGACCCTTTTCCTTTATATATTGGTACTATAACTGCTTTACACCAGTCATCCGGTACCCGTTTTAATTCCCAACATAAATTAAACAAGGTGTACAGCAGGCCTGCCACCACTCCCTCTCCAGCCCTTAGCATCTCGAGTGATACTCTATCATATCCAGCTGCCTGACCTGCTTTCATGCTTTTCATTGCTTTTATTATTTCATCTACACTTATCTCCATACCCCTTTCTACTTCTTTCGGAATTTCTAGTTCATTTAATTCAGACGACTCTTCACTCATAAACACGCTTTCAAAGTATTCCTTCCATTTGTTTAAATTCGAAACTTCATCATTCAGAATACATCCATTCTCGTCTCTTATAGCATTCATTATAGGCTGGTTTGTATTTCCCCTGGCAGTTCCTACGAGTTTCCAGAACATTTTTATGTTAGCCTGGAAATTATCAGATATCCTTTGATCATTCTTATCCGTTCTTCCTTTCTTTTTCCTTTCAACAACTTCTTATACTCTCTTATTTAGACGTCTAAATTCTGCCTTTTTTCTTTCAATCTCATCATTCATACCAGAAGAATTACCAGCTTTGGTTGCTAGTAAATCTAACCATGCTTTCTTCTTTGATTCAACTTCCACCCGTACCTCATCATCCCACCACAATGTATTACTTTTCCTTTCATTTGTTCTCTTACTTACACCACATACTTCGGTGGCGGCATCCACCAAACCTTTCTTAATATTATCCCACACAGTATTCAAGTCTAAATCATTCATACACAACTCGTTCAAACATCTAATATTTCCTCTCAGTCTACATTTATACTTCTCTTTCACATTTTCATCTTGTAACTTCTCTATTCTTATGCGCTGTAACGCAGTGGTAGACACAGATGTCCGATGCCGCCAACGCTTGAAAAGACCATTAATTCAACATAAGACCAAGTAATGATCCGTCCCTACGTTGGACCCCCGGTAAACCCTCGTATCTACGACTGCGCTCCTCATTCTTTCATCCACAATTACGAAATCTATCATGCTTCTATCGTCACCTCTTTCCCATGTATACATGTGAATATCAATATATGTATATATATATTAAATTTAAAAAAATACAGTTACAGCCTATATATTTCCCACAGCTGGCCATAGACCTTCTTTCATTTCTAAGAGGCTGTCCGCTTCGCTGCCCAATGTGTGTTAGCGAACTCCATCTTCTAAAAATTGTTTTTATTTCTCAGACGATTAATGTCATCCGAACTAAGAGAGGAACAATGTTCCGGGGAATAAGTTGTATCTGAGAGATCTTAGGAGTTTCCCCACATCAATTTTTACGTGGTAGAGCCATCCTGCAGTTACATTATTAGTATAGTTGTAACACGAATGGGTCGGCTCGACCGGGGAAGGACCACGCTCTCACAGAATATCAGCGTCAAATAGTAGCTTAATGCTGCTTTGATTCGTATTGTGAGTGTAGAGAAACGGAGTCCCTTTTTACTGGAAACGAGGCATTCCACCTAAGTCCTCACGAATGACAACGCATCTACATTTTGATTCGTAATCGAGGATATATGTAGATGTCTATGGGCCACAGCAACCACTTACCATCAGGTGGACTGTGTGCTCGTTTGTTATCCTATCCTATAAAAAAATCAATGAGCGAAAAGTTGCTTATTTTGTCAAGAATATAGTGGCTTTTGGCAATTTGTACCACCAGATTGCATCTGTTTCTTAGCAATTTGAAATTAGAAAGACCAATTTTGTTCATTACGATATTTTTTAAACTTCTGGTAAGCCCGATCTCGCCGCTTCATTGCGACATGCAAATACCTTGTCATCCAGGCATCAGGACGACGCTTAGCATTCACATAATGTACACGAGCATGAATTATACATAGATTCAGGATTGTATTGTAATTGTATATTAATAAAGGATGTTTTATCATCGATGTTAGAAGCTACCAAAAAGTGCCATAATCAATCAAAGATGCAATTGATTATTATAAACATTTTGATAATATATTACTAAAATATTTAAAATATGCCCGTAGTTTACTTAGAACAAATAAAGCCCGTGTAAGCTCCCTGAAAGTTCAAAAACCAATGAAAATTTTCAGATAAGACAATGGCAAGGCTATGATTAATTCCGTTTACTTTACAATTTTTGTCGAAACCCGCTTCTGTAGTTTTCTGCTTAAACCTAATTGAACTAAAACTAAGACAATAAAAGAAAAGTATAAGATAATATTTAAGAGGCAGACCTAATCATTCTGCACCTGTTTGTCTCATGTAGTATAAAAAGTACATTACAGATATTCAAACATTCAAATAATATACATCAAGAGAACCTTTTCAAGATCTCTTGATTTATTTACCTGTTAGTTGATTAACGTTAAGCAAACCCAACTAAAAAGTCTGAAGTAATATGTGTAAGATTCCCAAAAATAATTCTTCAATGTCTATTTCCGTCAGTCAATACCTACTAGACTTGTTGACGGGCTAATAGCTCATGGTTTTTCTACAGATTTTTCGTATTACCGTTGGTTTAATGATCTACAATGCGTGATATAGATGTGACGTAAGCATAAACTATGTGTATAAAGGAACGAATTGTTGACACTCAGGGTTATTATCGCATCCATGGAAATAAACTTAGAAACGCCGGTATAGCTAACACCCGATAACAATATTTGAGAAATGTTCGTTATTCGTCCGATTTTAGTCCCACTGTGACCATGAGTGCTTTTAAAAATAAGTGAAATTTTATGGATAACAATTCTATATTTTATTTAGAATTTACAATGTTCTAATGTTGTTTTTCATCCTCCCCCCCCTCTTTTTCCTTCTCAACACTGCATGTATCGTCACCTTCGTTAGGACGAGATTATGTAATTTTAGTAACTTCAGAGAATAAAAGACAGCGGAAAGAATTTTTCAGAAGATTGTGGAGTGAGCCAACACACATTGGGCAGCGAAGCGCACAGTTTCTTGCCCTAACCCTCTCAGAAATGAGAGAAGGTCTGTGCCCAGCAGTGGGAAATATATAGGCTGTAACTGTATTTTATATATATATATATATATATATATATATATATAGTCCAATTTCAAAATAGAACTAATAGCGCTATATCCACGTTCTGTCCATGTACGGGCGAACATTCTTTATTATGGAATGCGAATAGTGTCCGATAAATACTCCACATACACTGAGTATGCTCATAAATCACTTTTAAGGTTACGCATACTTTAAGGTCTCAGTAGCGAGCTGCTTACTTTCTGCTGCTTGAATTGCAGATCCAGAAATTCGCGTTATGGCTACTAACGCTAAATTATCGTGGGTGTCATTTTTACAAACGGTCGAATACACAGCCGAGTAGTAATGAAGGACGGGATTGACGAACATCTTGTTTTATTAGATTCGGTTGTGAAAACGCTAACTGAAACAGGTTTTTCCATTATTTTAAACTTTTTTTTCTTACCAACGAAATAGAATACCTAGTGTGACGGCCCAGTATTATTATTAATAATTAAATTCAATATAAAGGGGCATCAAAAATCTTAAAATATATATGTTAAGCAATAAAATCACATTAATAAACATAAAGTTAATATAAATATATATCAGACATTAGACATATAACAATAGTAAATTAAAGGCAAAATATTGTCTTTCATAATAAATAAATTTATTTAAAAGCTTGAAAAAAATATTTAAAATAAGATAATTAATAGAAATACAAGGATAAATAACATTTATAAGATAATTAGAAAATTTGTTAAAAATTGTCTAAGTCTTGGAAGGAGTTCATGTATAAAAGAAAATTTTCCTGGAAGGAGTTCATGTATAGATGTCTTGTATAGAGGCGCTGCAGGAGATACATACCTGCAGTTGTACATATATATGGGGTGGTCGGCAGCCCAACTGGTTGAAGTACTGTAGCACAATGACTATTCCTATATTAGGGACTTATGATAATAAACTCAATGATACAAAAGCAATACTATAGGTCTCTATGATGAATTTGCATTACAATAGTAGGGTCGTGGGTTCGAGTCCTATATATGAATGACTTATGAAAGGAAGGTCTATGATACAAAAGCAATACCATAGAAGGCCTCTATCATGAAATAGCATTACAATAGTAGGGTTGTGGGTTCGAACCCTATATATTAATGACTTATGAAAGTAAGGTCTATGATACAAAAGCAATACTATAGAAGGTCTCTATGATGAATATGCATTACAATAGTAGGGTTGCGGGTTCGAACCCTATATATGAATGACTTATGGAAGTAAGGTCTATGATACAAAAGCATTAAAGCTCCTTGATGCATAAGCATCGTATGGGGTGGTCGGGTGACCGACTGCTCCTAGTACTGTAGCAAAATGACTAGTCCTTATTAGGGACTTGAAAAGGAATATTATGGTGGCGTGTGTGCTGCTTCACGAGCAATTGGTCCGAGGTAAACTTGGACTCGCTAACCGATGTGTCCTAGATATCATCTTAGTGCTGGTGGTAAGCGGGTTTGTTGTAGCAATACGGCTTTCCCGTGGACATCGCACACCCATACCGTTTGTGGGCGACGACGTAGCGCATAGCGATGCGTCGTCTATCTTTCGGATTGGGATGATGAGTGTGTTTGGTAGCACTTTTAAGTGTAACAGGCATACTCAACTTCATGTCTTAGTGCATTAGCGCTATGATACGTGGAGTTTTGTTCATTGGCGTCTTAGTAGCGTGCTACTATGATACGTGGAGTTTTGTTCATTGGAGTCTTAGTAGCGTGCTACTATGATACGTTGGTGATGTTTTTTAAATAACAACAATAAAAACTTTGTTACCAAAATGGATAGGGGTCATGTGGGTGTGTTGTGAGGGGGCGCCATCCGTATGATAGTTGCATTGATGCTTACTGCTACTTGCGGTATTGCGTCTTGTGATAGATCTGCGGGTGTGCTGCGCCTGATTCGACGCACTCTTGTGGTTCTGGTCGATGGAGGTATGCGGGTGGTGATGTCTGCTGGGATGTATGGGGGACCTTGGGATGGTGTAAGCCCGACGATAGTCGTATTGATGCTTGTTGTGTCCTGCAGCATTGCGTCTCTGCGATGGTTGTTTGGTGGGACGCTATTCTCAATGGCGCTCTCTGCGTCTTGGTTTGACTCACGCCTGAGTAGCTTTGCCCAAGTCGGGTCCCTTCATTACGGGGCTGCAGACTGTTTGCCCTCCATGATGTTTTATATAACAACATAATAATATATCTCTGTAACTTTCCCACCTTTGAATGGTTGAAGGCAACTTGTTGGTGGGTGAGACAAACGTGATCGAAAATGCATTTACTCAACGTCAGTGACACAAACCCTTTCTGATGGCGAATTATTACTCTTATCTTATAACTGCCTTTTGGCTATATCTGCCGTTGTATTGGTTGGTGGAGCTTATGTGTCGACCTCATGCGAGTGGTAGCTGGCGGGAGGATCTGAGGAGACTCTCAAGGCTGCGACCGAAAGCCGCACAACGTGGGACCCCATTCCCTTGAGGTGAGCGGTAGACTCATGACACGCTCTGCGGCCAGTAGCCGTGCTGATCATGCAATCGGTGGTGATGCCATACACTTACATCATGTCTGCAGTAGCGGCTGTCTGGCAGGTGGTGGCGCTCACGGAGGGTTTACGGCCAGTGTGCCTATTTGCCTAAAGCGTGTGACGTACATTCACTGTGGCTGGATTCGTTCGTATTCTGTATGGCGTTTACACGCATTGACATGCGCGACTTCGGTCGATGTTTGTGCTTACGCACTAACAAGGGGCCAAGCCTCTTTTACTGGTTCGCCAGTTATTTTGCTGTGGACTACGGTCCAGTTCCCGAATTAACGTTCCCTACGGGGGGAGTGCATCAAAATGGTTGGCGCTCACCGTGCACGGCGTGTGTGGGGCCGTGTGCCTCCCCTACATTTTTTTAAATAAATGTAGGAGAGCGAAGCCCTTGTATCGGGTGTTTGTATAAATATTTGGTGAGCCTTTTTCAAGCGGGAAGGGATAATTAATAATAAATTAATAATGTAAATCTGATAAAAGTGGAATAGGATATTTTATGTTCTTAACCTTTCTCGAGCCCTGTCTTCGTGAACGGGGTTTACTTATCTTATTAGGCATTACCAACAGCTTTCAATTGCTCTATTGAATATTCATTCTTCCAAAGACACCTAAAAGAACTAAGTTACTAAACAAACACAACGTAAATAAGGGTCCTAACTAAGAGGATCATGCCAAAATATTACAAATGGCCTATTATTAAACCTTTTGAAAGATCATTTAGAATGATCAAAACATATCTTATTTATCTTGGTCACATATATATATATATATATAATTTTTTATCGAAAAGGGGTAAATTAATTATATCTAATATGTTTATTATTATGAGAGAGGGGGGAAGCGTTACACTAGGTAGGATTATAAGAGATCAGGTCAGGTTAGACTGAGCAATTATAAAATTGATGCAAAGGTTAAATTACCGTCATTCGCGAAAACAAAGAGAAACAAGACTCTTATGTTAATAAAAATAGGAAATCGCCTTAAAAGTTTCAAGCTAATGATTGCAGTCTGGGTTTTGTAAGAGACGTAGTACAACTACAGCTCTAATTGATGTAGTAGATAATATCCTGTCAGCACAGGATGAGGGCATGTGCACCCTAATGGTGTTATAAGATTACTCTCGTGCCTTCGATGCCATAAATATACCTTAATTACTATCAGAAATGAGTTTTATGGTTTCGGAAGTAGTGCGTTGTCCTGGTTCAATAGTCATTTATCCAATCGGAAGCAATTGATCATTTTGTGTCGTGGGAATGAAACTTCTGTGGATTCTAACCCAGTATCTGTGAACAGAAGGGTTCTATTCTAGGCCCTATTCTTTTTACCTTATATTGTGCGGATTTACTAAAAAGTATTGAAAAAGTCAGTATCGTATATATGCAGACGACATACAACTTTACATTCAAAAATTGATATTCAAATCCATTCATTGGGAAGCAGCTGTTAAGGATCTAAATGACGATTTAGAACGTGTCGCTGTGTGGTCTGAGCATAACTGTCTGCTACTGAACCTTGATAAAACTAATTATATGATATTTGGGACAAAGAATCAATTAAAGTTATTATCGGAAGATTAAGGTATTGTACTGAAGGGAAAGAAAGTAAAAAGGGTAAATATAGCACGTAATTTAGTTATAAAGATTGATAAGGGCTTACAGTTTGAGGAACATGTTGTTAAAGATGTCGAAAATTGCTTCTACCGGGCCAAAGTATTATATAAAATTAGGCCATATTTGTCTGAGGAATTGCGAGTACAGCTAGTCGAGTCGCTAGTCTTATCCCAAGCTTAATTATGCTGATGCTGTGTACGGTCCACGATTACTGGCCAGAACGGAGTGGCTTGTTCAGCGCGTTCAAAACGCTTGCGCCCGTTTTTGTTTCCCAGTTCCTTTCCGGGGGCACGTCACTCCGTTTTTCAATGATCACTCCATACTTAAAATGAAGTCGAGACAGAAATTGAATCTAGCGTGCTTGCTTTTTGGCGTCATAAAACATCAGGAACCGTCTTACTTCTACAATAAACTCAGCTGGGTTGCTACAAGTTGCGACAGAAGACTGTGCTCGCAGCAAATTTCTGTACAAAAGCATAAGTCGGCATCCTTCAAGGGAGCATTTCGCTATGCAGCCTCGATAATATGGAATAATGTACCACCACCTCTTAGGCAGTTAAGCTCTATTACTATCTTTAAAAGTCACATAAAACAGTACTTGTTAAATGCACAAAAAGACCTAGGCATGGTTACCATTAACACTAATATGTCTCTGTATTTTATTTTTTGTTGATGTTATTATGTTGGTACAGTTTCAAGCGCTGTATCTTATTAATAATTAAGTATTTAATTTTTACCATGTTATATAGGTTACACCTATTTTATGAGTTATTTATTATATAAGTACTTATATATGTTTTTCCATTGATTTCACGTATACTGATTGTTCTTGTGGAAGTACAAGGTAACTGGTTTCGGAGGTGAAGTTAGTTATTAAGTTTAATTAAGAACTCATAATAATTAAAAACATATATGCTTTAGTACACTTACATTAGTTTAAGAACTAAGTTATAAAGGTAAAAGAAAAAGGGTTATTATTTTTTGCTTTTCAGTTTTTTCGGCAGTTAATTTTTTTTTTGTTAAAAGTTTATATGTAAAAAAAAATTGTGGCTATAATCTAACTTATTACTACATGCTTAATTTTTGATTAATTTTTAAGTAGCTACTTACCTTAATTTGGCTATTAACTGATAAATAATCCTACTTTAACCATTATTTGTTTAAAGCTGTAATCGACCTCGGCAAGAAAGTGTTTTTGCCAAAGGGCAGGCATATGTGGCACTGAGTATAGTGAAAACGCTTGAGGGTATTGCTTTATCTGATCTAGAGTCAAACAAAGTGTTACACAAACCACACGATGAACGAGCTTTAGCAGAAATTCAGAGACTGAGAGGTCTACACACAGGAGACAGACAGGTTTAAAGCTCATGTAATGTAATGTAATTATTATGTAATGTTGTAATTTACAACTCAGCATTAAAATCTGTGAGTAAATAATAAATCACCCATTTTTTCTCACCCTTAGGGTATTTTTTCCAATTACCAAAATTGGACAACTCTGTAATAAATCAACCCTTATTTTCCCACCCTTAGGGTTAATTTTTTCCAAATTTATATGGGACCAATTTCGTGGTATACTCTATCCCATAAAAAAATTATCAAAATCGGACCACTCTGTGAAAAGTTATGCGTGGTCATAAAACAAAAAAATATAAATGTACGCGTCGACTTGATAACCTCCTCGCTTTTTTCGTCCGTTGAAAATAGAACTAAACTCAACCGAATCTATAAGAATAATAGGTGTTGTTAGGTCCAAAATCAGTTAAGTTTTCTATAGAAAAATTCTCAAAACCAGTCCGGTGCGGTGATTTTATTGGTGTTTCATCCATATACCTCAGGAAGCACTTAAGCCGTTGATTCTGCGTCTTATTTCTTTTTATTTGTTTTGGATTACCATCCCATCAGATTATGAGCGGAGGGAACAGAAAGTGTACCTATGCTAGCGCACACACTCGTGATACATAATTCTATCCTGCGTTATTTATGTATGTATATTATACATAAATAAATAACGTTTTGTAACCCTTTGTACTTATGTACTTATTATTGAACACTAATAGGTACTCTTTACAAAAAGGTTCGTACATAATAACTCAATGACCTGCATAAATAGCTAGCCTCCGTGGAGACTGGCTACCATGACCTAAATTCGGTCTAAAAGTCTAGTATGTTGGAAACAATAAGAACATAAGGAAATTAAAAGTTTTAAATATTAAATGTAATATATATATATATATATATATATATATATATATATATATATATATATATATTATACACTTTATATAAAAGGGACGTTGTGATTCAGTGGGTTAGTGCTCGCTGTAAATTTCACAGTACGCGAGCAACCCAGATTTGATTCCCGCCGGCACCGGTGTCATTGTGTATTGCAATTTTAAGTGCTGATTTACCACGTGCACTGCGTTAAAGGAAACATAAGAAAACCTGCATGTATACGAGTGTATTTCGAAGACATGTGAAATCCGTTAACACGCATTTGGGCAGCGCGGAGGACAGTTTCTTGCCTTCACACCCTCTCAAAAGTGAGATAAGGCTTATGCCCAGCAGTAGGAAGTACATAGGCTGTTACTTTACTTTAATTTACTCTGATATAAGTAAGATGTTTCTCAGAAGCAAACAATTATTTGTGATACAAGGGGTTGATTGGCAGTAAATGTCACATGGCAATAAGTTCGACGGTTTATTTATCATTTTAAAGTAATTACAAATCTCTTCAGTATT
Source organism: Parnassius apollo (assembly GCA_907164705.1). Classification (NCBI taxonomy): domain Eukaryota; kingdom Metazoa; phylum Arthropoda; class Insecta; order Lepidoptera; family Papilionidae; genus Parnassius; species Parnassius apollo. The sequence goes on along the minus strand of CAJQZP010001507.1, from coordinate 228,062 downwards.
TTAAAATATGTTATAATACATATGCTGTGTAACACGAGATAGGCAAACGAATTCTAAAAGCGAAGATGATCGTCAGTAATTTTAATAAATAATCCATTATGAATGGCCATGACTGTACACACGTCCTTAAGCGAGATTCTGCACCGTGATCCCATCGAGGGCACACGCAGCGACCTAAGAGGGTAGTACTTTTCAAAACAGATAAAAAATCTATTACCTTATTTTGTTCAGTGGGCGTCGTGAGTTAAGTGATCATAGAAATACTAGAATCTGAGAATAATAAATCTGATTGTTTCTCACAAGTATGTAGTGAAAAAACTATCCTGTTTTTGACAACTGCTTTTTTAGAACAATAACGTTATAGGTATGCCAAGCCTATATTCAGAAGTAGTTTTCTTGCAGATCGGAGCGCCAAGATCATAGTACACGGCGCATTATCCGATTACAAGCTCACAAGGCTGCGTGCTGTCACCAACTCTGTTTCTTCTGCATAACAATGATATGTTGCAAACTGGTAACTTTGCATTAATTAAATTCATTGCTATGCCGACAGATCAATATTTCTCGGGAAAACGTCACCGAGTACCGGGACAAACTTGTGACGAAAGTCGAGACTTTGTTTAACAAAGTCGCGGACTGAGGGCGACTAAATCTAGTTTAGTTCAATCCGCAGAAGACACAAGTTTGAGCGTTTATCGCAAAAAAGAACCTCTTCATCGTATATCCCCAGTTTCAAGGCACTCCCCTTGTTGCCGTAGCCAGTATCGGAATCCTTGGCGTCGAGATATTGATTGAGGTGCAGTTTAGTGGTATTTGGGAGAGAAGGCAAATTTGGCCTCTAGAAAGCTTGGCGTGCTCTGCATAGCGCGACAGTATTTGATGCTTGCACTCAACCTGCAACTTTACATACACAGGCACTGGTTCGGCCGCACAGAGAATACTGTTCCCACCTATAGGCTGGGCCTCCCCAGTGCCAGCTCCTTCCATTTGATCGCATCCAGTGCAGCGCCGTTCGAATCCTTTGCGAGCGAGCTCTTTCCAATCGGCTTAACTCGCTGGCACTGCGAAGAGACGTTACATCTCTTTGCTTATTTTATTGCATTAACCATGGGGAGTGCCCCTCTGAGGAATTGTTCGGACTAATTTCAGCCGCACAATTTCAGCATTGAACGTCTCGACAAAATCTGGCTAACTGGCGGTACACCACTCTGTGATTTAAAGGAATACTAAGAGATTTTTTCCGGACCGAAATAACTTAGCGACCTTCAAAAAAAGAGCCTACTCCTTTTAAAAAGGCTGGCATCGCATTTGCAATTCCCCTATTTTTGCAGTTGTTCTTGGGCAGCGGTAATCACTTACCATCAGGTGAGCCGTGTGCTTGTTTTTCTCCACTTTTATTAAAAAAATACTGCCGACCAGGGAGATCACGCTCTCACACAATACCAGCTTAATGCTGCTGTTTCGCATGGTGAGTGAAAAGAACCGGAAACCCTTTTTACTAAATACGGGGCATTCCAGTTTTGCACTCAGCGGTGACAATCAGGTGGACTGTGTCCTCACTTGTTACCATTATTTCATAAAAAAGTAGAATAAATTATCTATTCATGTAGCAAAGTTTATAATTCTAGAGTAATTCTAGAGTTTTGCGAGAAAATGTTCACTAAAGTATGAAAACATATACGGATACGGGGCATTCCACCTTATTCTCCGTGGGTGGAAACATCTACATTTTAATTCTTAATCGAGGGTAGAAAAATGTAGATGTCTATGGGCCACTGTACTCATTTACCATTAAGAGGACTGCGTACAGAGGAAAAGTTAAAAGTGATTCAAAAACATATTTGCCAATCTTTAAACTAAGCATATAGCTGCAAACTTTTATCTTTTAAAACACGTTACCTCATCATGATTTCTTATACTTAGGCGAATACTAATTTAACATTGATTAAAACCACTTTTACTGATTTTATCACGTCTAAGTCTGCAGTTCCTACCGAAGATGATACCTGAACTATTAAAATTAAAAAAAACACCCTGATTTCAAAAGAAAAGGAGGCTGGGTACTACCACCTGCTTGGGGCTCCGGAATTAATAAAACTTAAACTAAACCCAAGCATAACACTGCAAGACTTCAAAACCGAGTAAGTACGAGTACATTCTGCATATATCTATCTATACTCCGGATTAATAATGACATCGGGACATCAGTCACCTCAGTCCCCCGTGACCATGTGTGCTGGATAGCACCCGAAACGTCGGAAATTAAAATAAAATTTAAAATTAAACGCGATAAAATCCGTATAAGTAATCCGTAAAGTTTTAATCAACGTTACCTCATCACTAAAATTTTATCTTATATCGTAGAGGCAGTTTACATACATAAATTTGATAAGGACCAACATAGGCCATACAAATACTTTTTCCGTGTGGGATTCGATCCCACGGCCTTCGACACTGCAACTCAATGCTAAGCCACTACGTCACGGAGCCATCAAAGCTGCTATATAGAAGATGTGATAATTTTAATAACTATTTAATAAATAAAATGATAGTAACTGATTTAAAAAGAAAAAAATACAATTATTTAGCGACTTTTTATTTCAGCAGTAGATGATACAAACATGCTAGGTACACATTTTATATTTATGTTAAGATACTTTTGAGAACTTTTTAACACATATTTTTATCTAATATGTCTCAACCGTATCTAATATATTAATGTGATAAAATTTGTAAACGTAAGTAATATTTTAATTTTTTTCAAAATTATTAATAAAGATAAATTCTTACAATTATATAAACATAAAGAGACTAGAAAAGGAAATTAATCAAAAATGTATTTTAATTTATTTAACATCCTTAATATGTTTTATTTTTAAACGTTAACATCTTTTAATTTATATTCGTGAGAACATTTGACGATGACTACACATTAATTTAATCGTTTCAATCGAACAAACTCTACGTTACATTTAAAACGTACTACTATTTACTATGAACTATGTATATAAATACGACTATATTATATTACTATTCACGACATATCATTTAAAATTCGATATTTAAATAGCTAGTTACAAATTTTTGGTTTTTGTTGAATAATATTAACTTTGCAGAATATACAGAATGCATAATATGCATTGCATATACAATATTGCTAATATTATACTCTGACTTATTTCCATATTTGGGCTCAAAAATATAGGAATAAGTCAGGAATCAAGGAAAATTTTATTTACAACTGTTAAAAAAATTACGTTAGACTTAGGTGACGATTATTTTGTTAAAAATCGTTACAGTGTGCATATACATAATCACATAATATAAAAAAATTTATTTACAGTGCTGCTATTATATATAAAATTCAAAAGTGTAATTTACAACGTAACTGATTTTTGTGTAATGATTGTAAATAAAGTGCTTATTTATAAAAACATGCTACTAAAATAAAAATTCTTTACGTGAACAGTATACAGTACTTTGTGAGTTTACCAGCTGTTTATCGTATTTACATTTTTCCACTTCTCCGTTATGTACAGCTTGTATAATGCTATTCTTATCATTAGTAAATTTAATAACATTATTTTATACTATATAATATAAATGTACGAATTACCTATTTTACAAATACTTATTACATTTATACCACATAACAATAAAGGAGGTAAAATAATTGGATAAGTGCTAATTACGTATTCAAAACATAAGGAAATATTATTATAGATACCGTTAGAGGTCAGACATACGCCTTTTCTTAAACAACAGTTGCTTGTTCAAAATTGGCGCGTGCACGACCCTGCAGCGAATCTCAGACTATGTCGTGACACGAGTTTCCATTTCCGGTTCGAGTAGTTTTTGTCGGTTGTGGGCGCCCGGACCCAGTGTCCGTATACGGATGGGGGCAGTACATTACCTGTGGAAAATCTGTTCTGAATAAACTGATATATTATCCTTCCAACCTTGATTATGGCGACAAATTTGAAAACTGAGTGTATCAACTACAAAACATACTTTGGGGACTAATCTATATTGCAGCGTAGCAAATATTTATCTACTACGCAACATAGCTTATATTTATCCGCGACGCAGTGTTGCTAATGTTTATCATCTACTATGAAGCGTGAGATATTTTTCTGCTACGCAGCCTATTTTATTTATATGCTACGCAGCCTATTTTATTTATATGCTACGCAGCGTAGCATTTATCTGCTACACAGCCTCGCATACTTTACTTCCGTACTACGCAGCGTAACAGATTTAAATTATTCCTACGCAGCATACCCAATTTTATGTTTTCGAATATTTTATTGTCCATAAGTATATCACTAGCTCTTCTAGAGGTATCCGTACCTGTTATAACAGTAATTTAATTTCATCATATCTGATTAAATGCTTTATATATCGGCTTTAATAAGTCTTTTTTAAGAAGCGGAAATGATCTTAATTGGTTTTATTTGGTTGTCTATCAAAAAAAGTAAAGTTTAATGAGCAAAATTTGATTATTTCAGAATGGAATAGAATAATTTTTATTCAATATTAATTACATTAATTTTTATTGCGTCATTTTTTAATTTTACCCCTGGTTTGAAAAAAACCTCTGTTCTGGGAAGAACTAGCATTAAACCCAGCGGTTAAAAGTTACAACATATTAATATTTATACAAATGTTATGCAGATATTTAGAAACAGTATGATTGCCATCACTTCATTCCCAGGGGTTATTATCAATTATGTACTCTTTAGTAATATCACAACCCTTACTAAACAATTTTTGCATAATAAATATTTTAAACCTTTTCATAGATGAAGTCTGCTCATTTTCTGGGACTTTGTCGTAGAAGCGTATACATTTCCCCATTAAGAATTACTGACTCTTTGGAGTCAACTAACTAGTATAGCTAACTTGTGCTTGTTCCTAGTATTTGCAGAATGAATGTACATCACAATTTTAAATAAAACTATTTTTGTTTTTGTGTACATACATTAAATTTTTATAAATATATTGAGAGGCCATAGTTATTATATTTATTTCTTGAAAATTTTCTTTAAGGGATTCCTTCTAACCCAGGTTACAAATTGTTCTTATGACTGCAAAATAAATATGGTTTCAATGTCAGTCACATTACCACATAACAAGCTTCTATATGATATTATGCTATGGTAATATCTAAAACAAAGTAATATATCTGTTTAAACACACGTAAAGCCTCTAATATTTGTTAAACATATGCTGCAGAACTAAGATTGCTGGCTAATTTAGATATATGAGGGCCCCAATGAAGCTTCACGTCAACCGTAATTCCGAAAAAAAAAAAACAATGGATTCAATTCAGTTCGTCCTCATTTAAAAGCACACAAGTATTCACTTGCCTAATAATAGGTGTAATGAATTAAAATCATTTCGTTATATAACCGTTTAAAAGCAAATTATTTACGATAAACTAGTGTACTACTTTTGAAATAGCACTATTTATTTTAATTTTTATTTTTAATCTATTTTCCAGCCATTTTCGTATGGTCGACAAATGTCGTAAATTGACAGGAGTATAAAAATAAAATACATAGAGTAACTGACTTTTGTTTAGACCACAGAATAGACATTTTTTTTAGAAAAGTAGTCTATAAATATAAATTTTAATGGTTTAAACTGCTGTGTGTGGGTGCGGTTGCATGCGACCGCTCGGGATTTGTCGGACGCATGCGACTGCATGGGAATTTTAAGAGAATTAAGATGTTAATAACAACTGTTTGCTTTTTATTATTTAGATATGATATAATAAGTTTTAGTGCTATATTTTTTTACACATTAATTATGTAGCTTCGTGATTAATGTCCCATGATAATCGCAGTCAAGAGCCTTGGAAAAATCACAAAATTTACCAAAAGCAACCTCTGAACTCTGCCATGTGCAGAAAATATGTTTAATCAACTCTACACCGGCGTCTATTGTTGAGGGTATGCTGAATGAAATGCTATGATTATAATATGATCTTTCATTGTAAAGGTCATATAATTTTTGTCTACTCCTATGGATTACTACTATCGCCCACTCATTAAACGATTTTTAACTGATTTAAGGGAGTGCTTTACAAGTATGTATTTTATTAAGTTCAAGACCTATAAGTTTAAATGATGATCCATATAAACAGTTAGTATTTTTATATGGAAAATATGGCAGCTATTTTCACTATATTACTTCTAAGTCTCTCTTAAAGATGTTCAGTTATTGGTAAAAGCACAACTTTTTCAACTTTCAGTTTTTTGTACATATAAGATAGTGAAACCAACAGTCCACAATGACCAGAACTTAAATTTTGAATCATTAATTTACGCAAAGGCTCAACATCAGTAAAATATTATATGTACAAATTGCACTAGGCCCTGCAATACGTGTTGGCTCTAAGAACAAGTTAACAAGGTTGTATGATTTGAGCAATGATCTAAACTTAAAATTCATGGAATAATTTTCACGGAGATTAATATTAAAGTCTCCACATCCGACGACATATTTATTCTGTTTATTAAGCTTCACTTCAAAAAGTCTCCACATACGACGACATATTTATTTTATTTATTAAGCTTTCCTCCATAATTTCTTAAAAACAATCATACATAGAATGAGATGCTAGAGCTCAACACATGCAATTTCTACAGTTCACTTAACAGAGAGGTTCACAATATCCTTACTTTCTTTACTTATTAATAATTTATTAGCTAATATTAAGAAGACACAGCGTAATTTTTTTCTCTGTTAAAGCAACTGACCACATGGTGTTTATTGAAGTTAAACATATTGTTACGAGCTTGAGGTTCGTGACAATAAAAATTGCCGATAAAATTACCTAAATTAACACTTTAATTTACTTTACACAATTAAAGTTAAAACACTAATAATTCAAACACACTAATTCACTAAATTTCACTCCGAAGCTTCGCTTGTTTCGCCCAAATCAACACTGCCTCGATCGCATCTTGCAGCGCCTATATATTTAAATTAGCAAAGAAATATCCAGAATGTTCAAGTAAACACGGGAAAGGTACCGAGCGTTCGAGTTTCGACTAGGCGCTGTCGGTTGAGTAATTTGTGATGTCATTTTCTCAATGCTCCCCTCGCTCTCGTTCCTGACACTAGATGGCGCTAGTGTATCGTTGACTGGAGCGCGTAACACTGCCCCCTCCTAAGACATGCTCGTCCCGAGCATTATCGGCCCCATAATAACGCGCCAAGCGATTCACATGGACGATCTTAGGAGTCCCTCTTGCGCCTTTCTGTAACGGCTCCGCAATGTCAAGGGCTGTCCTATCCCGTGGTGCACCAACATTGTACAATTTCGGTGCTCCTCTACTACGTGTCCGAGGTCCCCGCTCGGCCGCACAACTTGTACATGTACGACACCAATCCTCGACATCGTCACGATAATGGATCCAGTAAAACTGTTCTCGGACCTTCAGTACAGTTCGTTTAACTCCCAGATGGACTATTGAACGACCATTATGGCACAACTGTAGAACATTCGGCACTTTAGCTTTAGGGACAACCATTTGCAAACGACAGCTGTCTCTTCGACCACTATCCCATTTACGGCACAGGACTCCATCCTGAATCAGCAAGCTGTCCCATTGGGCCCAATAGCTTTTCGTGGTTGAACTCATCGCTGAGACGTCCCTCCACTTAGGCTTGGTAGCACGGGCATTCATCCATCCCAGAATCGGCTTGATGTCCGGATCTTCCTGCTGTGCATGTCGTAGGCTGTCCTTCCACCCGTTGCTGAGATGGTCTGTCCTGAGCATCCTCACGGATACCACTTCCATACTCTCTTGCCTACTACAATGGTTGCAATCTTCAGGACAAGGTCTTCTTGTCAATGCATCTGCGTTGCCGTGAGATTTCCCGCTGCAGTGTCTGATAGTAAAGTCGTATTCCTGCTGCTGCTGGGCGGTGCTGTTAGCCGCACTTCCTTTCTGAGACCGTTCACCTTCCCTTCGTAGGGTGTGCTCAGGGTAGCTGGACCGAAGATGGCCCCTTTCCCCACAGCCATAGCACCTAGGGCTATATCTTTTATTGTGGTCGCGAACCGTAACTGCTGTAACCTCCCTAGCGTGAGGTGAACGATGATCCTGTCGCCGCCAGGCAGTGTCGTTAGCTGCACTACCCTCTCGAGATCGATCAACTCTCCTTTCAACGGTTCGCTTAGGGCAGCTGATTCGAAGATGGCCTTTTTCCCCACAGCCATAGCACCTAGGGCTGTATCCTTTGTTGCGGTCGCGAACTGTAGCGGCTGCAACCTCCCTGACGCGATGGGAACGATGATCCTGCCGCACGGCTTCTACCTCCAGTGCATGGGCCAAGGCGTCCTTAACCGTCTCATGGTGCCCGAGCCTCACAGCAGCTCTGACTTCCAGGTCACGGATGCCGTCGATAAATGTCTGCACCAGGTTCCCTTTAATGAGCGCAGGTACAGACCGGTAAGCTTTTCGCACCAGCTTCTCCACCTCTAGAGCCCACTGCTGCAGGTTTTCGTTGATGCGCTGCACACGATCTTTAAGCTGCGCACGAAAGACGTGTTCCAGGTGAGCGTCGCCATATCTCGCCTCCAATGCCTCAAGGAGTTGCTCATAAGTCACTTCCTCACCGAGAGCTTCCAGAACTGTTAAGGCCTGGTCGCGCAGGCTTAGTGTGAGAGCAGTCATGGCCTGACTTTTATTCCAGCCGTTCGCCTTCATAACAGCCTCGAACTGGATTTTGTAGGCTGACCAGGAAGAAGTCCCGTCGAATGGTGGCACCTTGAACCCACGTAGCGAAGGTGTAATAGCTACTACGGGAGCTGCAGCTCCATCTCCAAGTTTGAGTTCGTCCAGTGATTTCTTCATGTCAGCCATTACGTTGTCAACCCGATTGTTTACTTGGTCGATTCGGGTTTCAGCTTTCTCGATTCGGTTTTCAGCTTTCGCGATTTGGGTTTCAGCTTCCGACAGGCGTTTGTCATGCTGAGCAACCCTATCCTTCACCTCCCTTATCTCTTTCCCAAAGGAAGCGTGAATGTCCTTAATGAGGAGCATCTGCTGTTCCGACCGACGGGCCTGTTCCTCCTGTCGGCGGGCCTGCTCCTCTTGTCCGCCCCGCAGCTGCTCTTCCAATCGGCGGGCCTGTTCCTCCTGTCCGCTCTGCAGCTGCTCTTTCAACTGACGGACCTGTTCCTCCTGTCGGCGAGCCTGTTCCTCCTGTCGGCGAGCCTGCTCCTGCAGCATCACCATCAGAGCACCTAAGTCAGGTGCTGCAGATGTAGGAGCTACCGACGGGCCTGCAGCCGGTGGCTGGCCCTCCGACGTCTGCGGCGTTGCACCACCAAATCTTCGTTGGTCCGTCTCCTGCTGGCGTTGACTTCGGGTACGGACACCCTCCGTTTCCTCCTTAGGTAAAATCGGCATTATTTTATCCCACTTCTGACACCAATTGTTACGAGCTTGAGGTTCGTGACAATAAAAATTGCCGATAAAATTACCTAAATTAACACTTTAATTTACTTTACACAATTAAAGTTAAAACACTAATAATTCAAACACACTAATTCACTTAATTCCACTCCGAAGCTTCGCTTGTTTCGCCCAAATCAACACTAACTCGATCGCATCTTGCAGCGCCTATATATTTAAATTAGCAAAGAAATATCCAGAATGTTCAAGTAAACACGGGCAAGGTACCGAGCGTTCGAGTTTCGACTAGGCGCTGTCGGTTGAGTAATTTGTGATGTCATTTTCTCAATGCTCCCCTCGCTCTCGTTCCTGACACTAGATGGCGCTAGTGTATCGTTGACTGGAGCGCGTAACAATATTATAGTTATAAACTTTTAACCAAAGTTTAGTTTCACGAAAAATTATTTGATGCATTGTTTTGATGTACCAGGTCTATACAATTTTTATGATTGTGTACATGTGAAGTTATGCCGTTAACTATTTTTGGGCTGCATTCTCGATAGTTTAAATTATTATAATAATTGCTAGAGATTACCTTTATTGTCTAATTTTCTAACTTAAATTACTTGGAACTGACCCCAAATTCAATGATAAGTCATTATAGTGCTCAATAGAAGCAGATGTCTGCGTAGCCAAATTCTTGGTTGATTTAAATATAAACAATAAGGTAGCACATTTGCTATCAGTCTTAAATAATATTTGGATAGATAATACCTACCTTTTGTCCAAAACTTCTCAATTAAATTATTTATGTCAATTAAATGAAATTTGTCATTATTAATAATTACAATTATATGTCAAATTTAAGTTATTGTGACACATTCAATTAATCATTTGTAAAATTAAAGTATGTCTTTGATTATTTTCTTGTGGCAATCCCTGTATGTAAGGCAGTGTGAACAAGACAATTTTGTTAGTGTTTTCAATATATCTTAATAACTGTTAGTTGTTTACACTGCCTCTTCTACCAAAAACAAAATATTATTGTACTATTCGGGCAAAATTTAGTTAATATAATTTTATTAAAGATGTCACTAAAAGATGCTCCAGGCATGCAGCAATTCGATATTTTTGTACCTTTAAATAACTATTTAAAATAATGTCTACTTTTTCCCATGTCATCGCTATACACATTTATATTATTTTTGTCAATATTTGAATTCTTTTTTATTTTGAACGTTGACACTCACTTTGATATTTTACAAAGGAGGCAAAACGCGTCTTATTGTATTTACATGACTTTACCAGATTATCCATAGCCAGTATGTGTTATTTTATTCCGTTTTGGGCATATTTATATTTATTGCACACAGTTTAAAGGGAGTAAGAAAGTGATAAAATTTTTGATTTTGGTACTCCACGTCAGTCTCATAACATTTTTTAATGTTATTCATCTCAGTTGAATACAATTAAAGCTAATATGTTGTTGCGCACCTAAGTTGACGGCTGGTACATAGCGCCATCTAGTGTCGGATACAGAGCGAGGAGAGCTTTCCAGAAAATGTCAACCTTGACTTTCGACCAACAGCGCCATCTAGTATCGAAATGAAGAACTAAGCTTTCTAGAAGCCTCACACTCGAACTTTTTGCGTCTAGTTGGTCGGCGCCCGTATCTACGGGAATATTCTGGATGTTTCGGTGTAAAAGTGTAATTAAACCCGCTGCATGACGCGATCGGGGCAGTATTGAATTTGTTGAGACAAGCGAAGCTTCGGAGCGAAATAAAGTGAATCGGTGTGATTAATTATTAGTGTATTTTAAGATTTAATTAGTGTAAAGTGAATTAAAGTATTAATTTTGGTAATTCAATCGGCAGTTTTTATTGTCACGAACCCTAAGCTATTAACAATTGGTGTCAGAACTGGGATCAAATCATGCCGATTTTACCTAAGGAGGAAACGGAGGGTGTCCGTACCCGAAGTTAACGCCAGCAGGAGACGGACCAGAGAAGATTTGGTGGTGCAACGCCACAAACGTCGGGAGGCCAACTGCCAACCACGGAGGCTGGCCCGTCAGCAGCTCCTACACCTGCAGCACCTAACTTACGTGCTCTCATGATGATGTTGCAGGAACAGGCCGTTGCTCGCCGACAGGAGGAACAGGTCCGTCAGTAGGAAGAGCAGCTGCGGGGCGGACAAGAGGAACAGGTCCGTCGTTTGGAAGAGCAGCTGCGGGGCGGACAAGAGGAGCAGACCCGTCGGTTGGAAGAGCAGATGCTCCTCATGAAGGACCTTTACGCTACCTTCGGGAAGGAGATAAAGGAGGTGAAGGATAGGGTTCCTCAGCATGACAACCGCCTGTCGGAAGCTGAAACCCAAATCGCGAAAGCTGAAACCCGAATCGGGAAAGCTGAAACTCGAATCGACCAAGTGAACAATCGGGTTGAAAACGTAATGGCTGACATGAAGAAAACGCTGGACGATCTTAAAGTGGAGGATGGAATTACAGCCCTCGTAGTAGCTACAACACCTTCGCTACGTGGGTTCAAAGTGCCACCGTTCGACGGGACTTCTTCCTGGTCAGCCTACAAAATCCAGTTCGAGGCTGTCATGGAGGCGAACGGCTGGAATAAAAACCAGGCCATGACTGCACTTACCCTAGGGCTGCGCGACCAAGCCTTAACTTTGTTGGAAGTTCTCGGTAAGAAAGTGACCTACGAGCAGCTCCTTGAGGCATTAGAGGCGAGATATGGCGACGCTCACCTGGAACACGTCTTTCGCGCGCAGTTTAAAGATCGCGTGCAACACAGCAATGAAAACCTGCAGCAGTGGGCCCTTGAGGTGGAGAAGATGGTTCGAAAAGCATACCAGTCTCTACCTGCGCTCATTGAAGGGAACCTGGTGCAGACATTTATCGACGGTATCCACGACCTTGAAGTCAGAGCTCCTGTGAGGCTCGGGCATCACGAGACGCTTAAGGACGCCTTGGCCCATGCACTGGAGGTGGAAGCCCTGCGGCAGGATCTTCGCTCCCACCGCGTCAGGGCTGTTGCGGCAGCTACAGTTCGCGACCGCAATAATGGATACAGCACTAGGTGCTATTTTGGTTGTTGGCGGCTGTGGGGAAAGTGGCCATCTTCGATCCAGCTGCCCTAAGCGAACCCTAGAAAGGGAAGGTAAACGATCTCTGAAGGTAAATGCGGCTAACATCACCGCCCAGCAGCAGCAGGAATGCGACTTAACTATGAGACATTGCATCGGGAAATCTCATGGCAACGCAGATGCATTGTCAAGAATACCTTGTCCTGAAGATTGCAAACATTGTATTAGGCAAGAGAGTAAGGAAGTGGTATCCGTGAGGATGCTCAGGACAGACCACCTCAGCAACGAGTGGAAGGACAGCCTACGACATGCACAGCAGGAAGATCCGGACATCAGGCCGATTCTGCAATGGATGAAGGCCAGTGCTCCCAAGCCCAAGTGGAGCGACGTCTCAGCGATGAGTTCGACCACTAAAAGCTATTGGACCCAATGGGACCGCTTGCTGCTTCAGGATGGAGTTCTGTGCCGTAAATGGGAAAATGTTCGGGGAGACAGCTGTCATTTGCAAATGGTTGTCCCTAAAGCTAAAGTACCGTTCTACAGCTGTACCATAATGATTGTTCAGGAGGCCATCTGGGAATTAAACGAACTCTATTGAAGATCCGACAAGGGTTTTACTGGGTCCACTGTCGAAACGATGTCGAGGACTGGTGTCGCAAATGTACAAGTTGTGCGGCTGTAAAGGGACCTCAGACTCGTAGTAGAGGTGCATTGAAGTTGTATAATGTTGGTACACCATGGAAGAGAATAGCCATTGACGTGGCGGGGCCGTTTCCGTAGAGTGAAAGCGGTAACAAGTATTTCATGGTTGTGATGGGTTACTTCACTAAGTTGTCAGAAGTCTTCCCCATTCCAAATCAAGAAGCTTCAACAGTTGCAGATAAACTAGTTCATGAAGTCTTCTGTCGTTTTAGAGTACCTATTCACAGTTTTAGAGTATATATTCACAGCGATCAAGGAAGGAATTATGAGTCTCAAATATTCCAGGAAACTTGCCGATTTATGGGTACTCATAAAACAAGAACGATTTCTTATCACCCGCAATCTGATGGAATGGTAGAAAGATGTAATCAGACATTGGAGAGGTACCTAGCAAAAGTTGTAGACAACCGACAACGAGATTGGGACAAGCACATACAACCTTTTTTGTTGTCATATCGAAGCGCTGTTCACGAAAGTACATCAGTGACACCAGCTTTCGCAAACTTTGGAAGAGAATTACGGCTGCCTGCAGACCTGATCACCGGGATACCACGCAGTATAACCGATTATGCAAATGACTTGCGGAACAAAATTAATGACATTTATGAGCACTTCAGACAATCGGGCCAGCAAATGTCTGAAAAAATGAAAACCCGGTATGACCGCAAAATGAACAACAAAGGGTTCGACGAGGGTTCACTAGTGTGATTGCACAATCCAGTCCGCAGCAAAGGGAAATCTTCTAAGCTTCAAGCTAAATGGGACGGCCCGTACCGGATTGGGACCAGGATCAACGATGTAACCTACCGGATACAGAAAGGCGGAAGAGGGACTCCTAAGGTCGTCCATGTGGATCGCCTGGCGCGTTATTATGGGGCCGAGAATTCTAGAGACGGCTGGTACTTGGCACTAGATCCATCTAGTGTCGGGTAACAGAGCGAGGAGAGCTTTCGAGAAAATGTCAATCTTGTCTTTCGACCAACAGCGCCATCTAGTATCGAATGGAAGAACTAAGCTTTCTAGAAGCCTCAAACTCGAACTTTCTGCGTCTGGTCGGTCGGCGCCCGTATCTAAGGGAATATTCTGGATATTTCGGCGTAAAAGTATATTTAAACCCGTTGCATGCCGCGATCGGGGCAGTATTGAATTTGGCGAGACAAGCGAAGCTTCGGAGCGAAATATAGTGAATCAGTGTGATTAATTATTAGTGTCTTTTAAGTTTTATTTATCAATGTATTAGTGTAAAGTGAATTAAAGTGTTAATTTTAGTAATTCAATCGGCGGTTTTTATGGTCACGAACCCTAAGCTCGTAACAATATCAATGCATGTCTTTCATTATGCACATTGACATAATGTTTGGTATTAATTTAATTTTCGACTAATAAATTTTAGTCTCATTTATCAACGTCCTTTTTATAGTAAATTAAATTAAATGCTACAAAATTCGTTAATTTAATTTCACTCAAAATTTAAACTTTTTTCTGTCTCATGTACATGTTAAATCGGAAGGTTAAGGAAAGGAAAAGTCAAGTTAATATTTGAGAGATCGCTTATGAACAAATCTCTTCATTGTCCCGATGAAGCAATTTGTTCTACTTCATCATTTTCATCCTCTCACGCTATAACTGATACGAGGTTGCAAATTGTAAACTACTTTTTCTCTCAATATCTTTTTAAGAATTAGATCATTTTAGTGCTATTTTGGCAACCACGGATTTTACGTTTTTAAAGGTTAAAAAAATAGTAAAACTACTAGTTGTGAGGCATTCTACCTTAATCCTAAGGGGTAACAATATATCTATGATTTTCTATATTTAAAGTTAGTTCCAGTTTAAAGTTAGTGGCTTTAGTAGCCACAGTGTGGACAGTATGCACGTTTGTCTCTCTTATATTAATTGGCCATGGTTGGAAGATGATAGATCACTTACCTGAAAGTGCACTGCCCAGGTTGCGACTATGTGTCAATACGGAGCTGCAATATTTTCAGAAGATTCGTTTGGAAACTTCAATAGCGTGATTTAGGCTTCTTCAGTTATTCTTTGGTGAATATGCTTAATTTTATTATTAGTGATAATACTGTCACTATCATGATAATATAAAATTGACCTTACCTTTCTAAATGCAACCCTGAAATTCTCCGACAGGAAAGCATACAGAACGGGATTTACACAACTGTTCATGTACGCTAGCACGTGCGATACTATCTGCGCGGTTACGGTAAAATATGTGATTGTATATTTGTCTAATGCTTTCACCAGAAGTATAATCTGAAACACACAAATTCCAGCATATTAATGAAATATAAATATAGACGGACAGCATATATATATATATATATATATATATATATATATATATATATATATATATATATATATATATATATATGTAGCGTATAGAAAAGAAAAGAATACCTCAACTTCAGAATGTGCAATTACTATACTCTATTCAGTTCTTTTATGACGGCTTTTACTTTTTCTAAGGAATCTCACGATTCCAATACCGTCTAAATAGTTACATTAAAAAACCATACCCTAATTTACTGTACTACATATAATATAATAAAACAGGGTATGAATTTTTAATACAACATTTTTTCCGAAAAACCACCACTGAAGTATAACTTTTTTTATAAAGAGATCTTAAATTGGCGAAGATATCGCGTAACATACATAGAACGTACTAAAATCAAAAACATACAGTCGAATTGTGAATTTCATCCTTTTTTAAAGTCGACTAACTGGTTTCATTAAGGTCAGAGAATTCTTGGCACGATATTTAGGCATAAATATTTTTTTTAAAACGTCTGTCTGTCTGTCCCGGCTAACCTTTGCTTGATGAACCCATTGTGATGAACCTTCTCGAACAGATGAATAGCTCACAGAACACCAGTGTAAAATAGTAGCTTAACGCTGCTGTGTTCCGTATGGTGAGTGTAGAGAACCGAATACCATTTTTACTAGAAACGAGGCATTCCATCTTAGTCCTCACGGGTGACAACACATCTCCATTTTGATTCGTAATCCAGGATAGATGTAGATGTCTATGGGCCACAGCAACCACTTACCATCAGGTGGACTGTGTGCTTTTTTTGTCACTCTATCCTATAAAAAAGTTCCAGGAGAGATCTAGACTACATTTTATCCTAATAATATAGAGGATTTTTTTTTTCAAATCTAGTATCTAGTTGCATACAAAAACGATTTTTAATATGGTTTTAGTTAAGTTTAACTAAACGTAATGATTTATTCGTTGGGGGATGAGTCGATAAAAGTTAAAATAATATACAATAAAATGAAAAACAATGTTGAATGTAAATAAGAAATTTTAAATAATGTTAACATTCATACAATGGTATTGTAGAATAAAAACGTTTTATATCGTATAACGTAAGAATTAAAAAAAATACAAAATGGAAATAAAATTTAATTGTGTACCCACATACTTTCGTGTAAACATACAATGTACACTGTAGATATTATGAAATATTAAATGTGTGCGTAATGAATTTGCGTATATTTTTATTTGATGAGAAGAAAAAACAATACAATTGTTTGTAATTCTTTCTAAATGATTATATTGAGTTATTAAAATTGGTAAACAAACAATTTATTTTGTATCTTAAAATCACACTAAAAATATAATTGTGATAGGGGGTTAAAGTTAGGTATACAAGACGTTTGGATGAGATTCATTTAAATTGAATATAAGTTAAGTCTTATTAATATTAATGAATATCGACCTACAAAGTTTTTTTCATTCATCATTTCATCATACATTGTCTTTTGTTAGAATTTAACCATTAGTATTTAATGTCGACATCAATCAACGATTTCCAGTTGTCAGATTTTACATTTATATACGCTCTATTATCTAGGTTCCACATTTCCAGTTTCTAAGTGACCTAAAAGTGGCTTAGGTATTTGATGAATTAGTCAGTGAGTATTAAAAATGGCACTTAGACCGTAATAACTCAAGAACAAAAACTTAGTCTCATTTATTTCGGATTCTTTTATATTTAAAGGGTTTTTTAAGCAAAATGAAAAATTTTTGGGTAGTCAAATAATTTTTGAATTATGGTTTGGTTAGTTTTAAATGTACAGATTTCCGGTGCGTCGCCATTTTCCTTTCCGAACTGGATGAAACACATACGTACACAAACACAACGTATAGATAAATTAGTGACGGTACGGTCAAACCTTTCGTATTTTAATTGAACTAACATTATAAAGCCGCGCTACGGATTTATTGTGGTTGCAGTATGCATGAATCAGTTCTTACACAGAACACCAGCTTGTTGCTGCTGTGTTTAGTTTTAAGTACCTTATGAGACATTCTGTTTTAGTACTCTAAAGAGACAACGCTTCTGAATTTTGTGATTTTCAATTAAAAATAAATGTACGTCTTGAGGCCACAACATCCACTTACCATCAGGTGGATTTGTGGTATAACACTTTTTTTGTATGTTTAAAATATTTAAAGCAATTTCAGTTTTGTCTTTTAAAAAACTCTCAGTAGCAATCCGGATTAAAGAAGTTGCGGCGGTGTTTCACCCTCGTTTCTCGGAAAGCATATAAATCCGTTGGTCCTGTGCCTGATCTGACCCTGGGAGTAAGGGAATGGCGAGTGCACGCACTCGTACATAATTCTACCGTTCTGCATAGATGGGTCGTCTCCGTTGAAAATAAGCACCGTGGTCAATATTAGGTCAAGAAGAAAGACAATTGGTTCAACCATTCTAAGATAACCCTAGACAGACAACAGATCAAAATTTTAAGAACGGTTATCCCGACTTATGGGCTTGCATATTACGCTTTCAGCTCTAAAATAGGCAGTTATTTCGATATTACTAAAGATGTTTTGATCTTGAAATATCTTTGGATATTACTTGCATCACTGATGTATAACTTTTAGCCGACTTCAAGAAAGTCGGAGGTTCTCGATTCGACTGTATTTCTTTATATATTTTGTGCCCAATTGTGAAACACAAAATTTAATAGCCTCTGAAGTTGGTTGCAAAAAAATCGTTCATAGAAGAATTATTAAGGGCCCGACATCAGAAGTTATTTATTTTTTTAAATTTTTGAAGTTGTTTTTAACTCTTATAAAAAAATGTTTTTGTATTTTTTTGTTACTTTCTTTTGTTTAAGTGATCTTTTATTGAAATACACATATTATATCTTCTACGAATTACTTACAGTGTTACTATGCTCCGGCAATTACCTAATTGTTCATATTTTATTTATAGGAGAGGGGGCAAACGAGTATACGGTTCACCTGCTGTTAAGTGACTACCACCGCCCATGAACAACTGCAATATCAACAACAATTACAGGTGCGTTGCCGGCCTTTTATAAAGGAGCTTAAGCTTAAGCCTAAGCTTTGGTCAAAGCACAAATTATTAATGTTTCTGGGGTTACTTTTATAGTAAGTTATAGTTATATTCATCAGTCCGTAAAAGTTAAGGTTGGCAGGTGTAATAACAAACATATAGATACTGCCCGTCGCTGTCTGGGTATTTCACATTTGATATAGACGAGACTGTTATCTATCATTAGCTAAAAGATCTTTCTGGCTTAACCCATAATCGACCCTATAATAAACACGAGATGAAATGGAGAGATGATGTTCCTTTAACCGCCATGACACGACATTTTTATTCTTTATATAAGGACTAAATATTATAGAATTATTTATTCTACCTGAATAGGGCACCAGCAGACAGCGAAAACTACAACCACGACGACCACCATCCTGGTCACCTTCTTCCTCCCCCTTCTGCTTTCAGCAGACACCCTTCCCCCAGGAGCACTTTTCCATAACCTCGTCAACATGCACATGTATAGTACACTGATTAAGGCTAGTGGCACTACATAGGAAGAAAGAAAGAATGAAAGCTGAAAACCCCATTTGCTGTACCCGTGATCTTCCAAAAAAACACACGACGAATGATTCCTATGGAAATAGGAATACTCTCTTTCTCCATGACAGATTCCAACTGGTATAGCAGTGGTTAAGATTACCACCCATATGCAAGCTATCGCTCGCAAAGCGTTCTTTTCAGTTCGTATAGACATCGATGTTATTGGATGCACGACTGCCATAAATCTATCCAAGGACATCAACACAAGGGTGTAAACGGACGCATGAGCGGTTACAACAATAAAATACTGGACAACTTTACACCACCAGTCACCGAAAGGCCAACGTGGCATTACATAATCAGTGGCTGTGAACGGAACGCAAAAGACCACGAAGAGCAAGTCAGCAACCGCCAAATTAATTATCAGAAGATTGGTCGTGGACCTCATACCAGGATTGGCAGCAACCACTAGCACAACCAATGCATTTCCCACCAAGCCAACAATTCCAATAAAACCAAAGAAAATTGGCACAACCCGCGATACCACTTTCTCCAACAGTTCGCCATTTTCAAACTCAGCGCTGTAATTGCATCCGCCAAGGCTGTCTATTTCCTCACTGGTTAGATTTAAGCATATGCTATAGAATTCTTCTTCAGTTGGATCCATGATTGCTCTATTCTTCAATCATATTTGATTAAAACCTTACAGTCGTTTTTTGCTCAACATGTTGAGTTACCTGTAACAAAAATATATAAATAAGTATGACTTGCAAAAAATATGACTTGGTCCTCGTAGATTTGGAAATAGAAAGGAATTGTTTATTTATGTCCGGAATATATCTTTGTTCTGAAATGACCTTTTAATACCAAGTAAATGGGTAATATTAAAGAGCCGTGTTGTCCGTGGGCTAAGTGCTCGTCGTAAATTTCACAAATTGTTATTTACCGATATTTTTTATATAGAACTAACACTCCGGCTTCCCCTCGATGATATTTATTTATCGGCGTTATTTAGATTTAAGATTATCAACGAAAATTTATTCCATCAATATTTCATTTATATTTTTCAAAAAAGAAACTTCAACTGATTTCTGGCATTGGTCTCTATCTGTTTGTAAAGATTACCACAATCAATTCTAAAGCTTCTTCGGAGAAGATAGACAGACATACTAAAATAAAAAACAGTTATTTGCGAGTATATTATAGATATTATAGAGTATACTCGTATGTCTATATATCGTGCATATATTCCCCTGAGCTTAACGTAGGCTACTTATTTTCATATTACTGACAGACACTTCAATTTTATTTGTATGTATGTGTAGATAAATTATTATAATTTATTCTTTAAAAAATAATTATATTGGTTTTCTTGTCAGTGCTTCCCGTGACAAAGCTATTTTCCAAACCAATGGTATATAAAAATTGACTTTCAATGAGCGTTATGTAACAACCTATATTGAATAAACAGTATTCTACTCTATTCCATGAACGGCGGAGATAAATTTCTTAAAGAGTTTAATGTTCGGATTATTTACTCGTCTCATGACAGATTATGAGCGAATATTAAATTAAATGGCTATCATATGTTTACGCGAACAGATTTGATGGACCACATGTCCTCGCGAACGAACACCAATTTAGATAGCGAAATTGGGTGAATGCTACCACCTGCTTGTGATCCTATAATTAATAAAATTAAATCAAAACCTAAGCATACCGCTGAAAGACTTCAAGACACTGTAAGCTCGTTCTGGATAGATCGGACCAAAAATACATATTCAAAAACTAATCTGACTAGTCCCTCCCATGACCATAAAACACCCGAAACGTCGGGTAATATCGCGTTTAATTGGATTTTTAACGAATTAAAAAAATCCTATTAAAAGCGATATTGTCCCGTTTAATTTGATTTATTTTAATATTAGTTTCATTTTAAATAGGTATTTGTAATATAAACAAAAAGTTCTTAAAGATAAGTGTTTATGCACTAATAGATGTCTTAATAAATACAGGTTTTTTATGCGTGGAGTTAAATCGGTTTTATCCACTGATACGTAATATTGCTTAAATTAAACTAGTTTTCAGAGATATTATCGCGTATATTAACTTTTTTTGTATTCATTATATTCGTGTGTTTCGAGTACATTACTGTACCTAAAGTTACGGGGCTCTCACTCATTCCTGTCTAAAATATACGCAATAAAATCCATAAAAATTAGTGTCATTGAAATGTGTAGTGTTCGAGTAAACATATGACAAATAAGCCAAATACTCCCTTCAACGAAAAGGGCCACTTATAATCATCATCATCATCATCATTATACCCCTTACAAATTCACTGCTTAACGTAGATTTCCCCCAAGGTATACCACGGCTACACAGCCCTACAAAAGCATGATCCTGAGCCACCTGCATCTACCGACTTCCGTATATTATCCTGGTGGTTGCTCCATCAAGTGGTGTTAGGTTAGGTTTGTGTAATGAATTTACAGTCTACCTGATTGTAAGTGGCTACTGCGGACTATGAAAACCTGTAACCAAATCCGAATAAAGAAGGCATTCGTTGTCACCTCTAAGAACTAAGATTGAGTACGTCACTGTCGATTACCGTACTGGTTCTTTAATACCCTTCAGAGCAGAAATACAGTAGTATACGCATAGCTGCTTGGCGTTAGATATAGTTAAATTGATGGTATCTCCAAAGACGGACTCCTTACCTGAAGATAAGTCCTGCCACTTTTAAAAATGTCGTATAGACTGTAATTATACTGGTTTTCTTACCCTTAAACCCAAACACAGCTATTGGTGCACGGTTGCCGGCAATAAGTAAGAGGGTACATTTCCAGTAGCATTTCTGTTCAGAAAGACTTACTAGAAATATTATTGCAGTTATATAAGAGATTGCCAAGTATTACTGACAAACTTTGATCCTAGGAGGGTTGAAAGTGATTAGGATCTTCGTCACGTACAGGATTGACCCCGACGATAAAGTAAACTGCTCTAGTTTGTTGGTTGTTGGTTATAAATTCTTTACTATTTTTGTAACTGAAATAGTTACTGCTGCGTAAGGAAGGAAAACTAATAGGTTGGTTGTAAAAATTATTCAGTAACCTGTAAAAATATATTGCTGAATTTAGGTCTTTCTGTTTTAAAGCAATTTTTCATAATCACATAGTCGTCTCTACGACACCAATGGAACGAAGCAAGGTGATGAATTTGGTAGCTACCAAAAGAACCCCCCCCCCTCCCCGAATAATAATAATTTACCGTTATTGCAGTTTTTGAAACTACAAGTAATTAAGGCTACTTTTATTTAAAATCATCCCTAACTGAATGTGATTTGTGGGCAATAACGTTTTTGCCTACCGATCGACGCAAAAAAATGTGCGTGCGCCGTAAATTAGTAAAAATATCCTAATTATTTAAATTTTTTTAAATCAATTTTCTTCACCATTTGTCTATATTAATTATTCTGAACCTACTCTGCGCATTTGGCCGGTTATTTCAAAATAACTCTATATAATATTATATTTAGTAGTTGGACAAACAATATCTCGACACTTTTCAGTAATAGATTATTTACACTTAACAATAATGTAGTGTTTCATATACGCTGGAAATATCTCGGCAGCAGTCACTGGATTACTTTAAGTTAATGTCATTCGTATAATATTAACTTCTAATATCTTAAAACTCTAAACATGTCATTTTTGTATATGATGGGAGACAATATACCAAAAAGAATTGAACGGTTTCGTGAAGCAGTAGCTTTGTAACGAATTGTGGTGATGAGAGCCGCGTTTTCGTTTTCAGCACGAAACAAGTATTTGTATAGCCTACTAGTGTGGGTATAACTTTTTTTAAAGAAAGTATGTTGTTACTTAAGTTAATAGCCATGGTAGCTCAGATGGTCAACGCTCGCTGTAAATATAACAGAACGAGAGTAACCCGGGTTCCATCCCCGCCGGCACCAATGAAA